>CM022883.1:14342950-14382616 GCA_012654025.1 Pachypsylla venusta
AAATTTGGCTTAACGTCTCTTTAACATCTATTGGTCATTCAAGACGTGGGTTTTACCCTCCATTCGCTGGAAACTTGCAAACCAGCTACCCACACTGACCTCACCCAGCCTGGGTTGGGCCGGAAAAAGAGCCAACGATACGTGGCGTTCCCAGGCGGTCACCCATACAAATACTGACAACACCCGACGTTGCTTAACTTCAGTGATCTGACGGGAACTGGTGTATTCAACGTGGTACGATCGTTGGCTAACTATCCACACATTAACCTCACAATGGATCCGGTAATATCACGCTGGGCGCAAACCTACGTGATCTCGCACGGGAATTCAACGTGCCATTGGCGCTAGCTAATATTAAAGTTATTTTGAAATGCCAAAACATTTTTTTTTTCTGAAGGAACGGAGGGAGACTTTTTGACAAAAGGGATCAAACAACTACTGTGTGAGGAGCAAACAAAGATATTATTCAAAAATTCAAAATAATTATTTTCGATGGCGATGGGATATTACTGTAGAACGTAGGCGATTTTCTTTTCGATTCACTGAACTGGAAACTCAAAATAATTACAAAAAAAGACATTTTAGAATTGAAAATTTATTTTCATTTTCATACAAGGGTGTAACTTTGAAAACATTTTACCTCATTTATTTTCTAAAGATTGTGCGTCCGTGGGTGTACTAGTACAATGGTCTGTTTTAAGAAAATGATTGATATCGAAATACCTATTGTAAACTATTCGTGTCGTTCCCTTTGAAAAATATACTAATTTGGTCGTTAAGGGCCCCCTTATAAATATTTGTTCACTGTTCCTAACACCTAACTGAATGGGCCCTAATATTAACCCCACAAAATGTTAGTTTTCTTGGTTCAGTAGATTGAGAGATATTTCACGATCTACTCCTACTGAACCATGACTGGAGGACATTGCACATACTTTGCTAATAGGTGCTTGCATATGAGAGCTTACTTGATTGTGTAGCTCAATTTTTTACATATATGCAGGGAAGATACTCTTGAGAGTTTGAAGATCTAGCAATTTGTGAACTCCCATAGGAATATGTATAATTTTATCTATTTTTCCAGGCATATCTGAGCGTCTATGGTACGTTGAATACACCAGTTCCCGTTGGATCACTGTAGTTAAGCAACGTCCAGCGTGGTTGTACCATGTGGGTGTCCACATGTTTTCGCCCAAACCAGTCTGGGTGAGGTCAATGTTGGCAGCTGGTTTGCAAGTTTCCAGCGAATGGAGGGTAAAATCCCCGTCTCGAATGACCAATAGATGTTAAAGTGACGTTAAGTAAAATATATATAGTTCAAAAATGTACGCTATGCAATATGATGAGACATTTTGTGGTTCTCTGGAGTTATTTAATTTTTTTCTTTCATTCAGCAATGGAGATAATAATTGACACAATTAGTTGAATAGAAATAGTTTGTATGTCGGACAGTGACATAAAATACTTTTTATATCACATAACAAGGTTGGTAAGGCGACTTTGGTGTCGAAATAAGTAGTCTTTGTATTTTTGGTCGTATGGTTTCCTTTTCCAAAAAATATCTGATCCCTTCTTCACAATTATCAAAGGTTCTTATACTGCTATCAACAGACTGATGACAATCATCTCTGGCAGTATGATTTCATTTGCTTGAGTTACTGTACAAGTTTGAAATGACGTCGCGTCGTACAGCATATACCAAATCCTTTGGTTATCTCTGCTTTACTGGTACGAGGGAACAAGTTTTGATTAAGTTTGGCAGAGGGGGTCAAACCACCATACCTTGGTAACTAAAGCAAAAATATTCAGGCGTCGAATGCAGCAAAATTATCGTCCGTGTAATTCTTCGCCTGACGTAGATTTCGTTCCTTGATGTTGGGGATCACGTTTCGGTTAGCTTTTATTAATACGTTGATAGAAGAACTCCAGCTTTCCTCTAAATAGACAACACACGATTAATAATTGACGATAAGTGTATATTATTGACAATGTAATGAAGCCACCTAATAGCGGGGCAACCCAGCTTTATTAGGTAACGGTCCTAAGACTGTTGAGCCTGCTTCAAACCAAAGATGAAAAATCATCAGCAAATTACATTTACTACAGATTGACACAATTAGAAGAAAGCGATGGAAAGAGCACAGAAGGTTGTGGCATGGTAGATTTGAGGATGGCAATAACAACCTCCAAATAGAATTTGGAAAATGTAAAGTTAAAGAAGAAGCTTGACAATGTATTTGGTACATATCCCTAATCTTCTGCAAGTGGTAGAACAATATTCCAAGAACTCAAAGTGATCAAAGATTTTTTGCATATTATGAAAAAGAGAAAAAGAAATCTTTCTGAATATATGAGCGAACACAAATAGGGTACTTTTCAAAATGGATGGTCATGGAAGGTGGAAGCTCATTGCAATAATGTTCAGGATCATAAAACAAAATGGAAGGAAAAGGAAAAAAAAAGGAAAAGTTTACGGACGATGATGAGATAAATTCATGAACCATGAAACAAATTCCAGAAAGAGAAAAACCCAGGAAATTGTTTGGACATAGATTGAGTAGAAGGGAGAAGTGGGGGGAGTAGGATAAGAGGAAATTGTTCAGAGAATGGAGGGGATGGGGGGGAATTCTGTCCCTCTGAAAAGTTTATCTCAACCGGAACCGAGTAAATGGGATTTTATATATTATAAAAAAAATCGACTATATCAAAATGGCGGGGAAACAGTCCGATACATACAAAAGGTTTCGTCAAATACCCATCCAGGAAGAATTCGGAAAATGCCTATTGAAAATATGGGCATTATTTTGATGTTCTATTTAAAAAAAATTCTTAAATATCTATTGGTCATTCGATGAGGGGTTTTTTACCCTCCATTCGCTGGAAACTTACAAACCAGTTATCCAAAACCAGACTGGGCTGGGCCGCAAATAGTCAACATCACGAGTGCGCGAATCCATGTGGATACCCACAAGGTAATACCTCGCTGGACGTTGTCTAACTGCAGTGATCTAACGGGAACTGGTGTATTCAACGTTCCACAAGTATTTTTATTATAACTTGTTTCATGTTATCTAGGAAAATTATTAGAAGACGACTAAGGCTAAGGGGCAGTCTCTAGATTATAACTTGTTCCATGTTATCCAGGAAAATTATTACAAGACGACTAAGGCTTAGGAGAAGACTCTAGATTATAACTTGTTCCATGATATTTAGGAAAATTATTACAAGACGACTAAGGCTAAGGGGAAGACTCTAGATTATAACTTGTTCCATGTTATCCAGGAAAATTATTACAAGACGACTAAGGCTTAGGGGAAGACTCTAGATTATAACTTGTTCCATGATATCTAGGAAAATTATTACAAGACGAATAAGGCTAAGGGGAAGACTCTAGAATCTCTAGATTATAACTTGTTCCATGTTATCCAGGAAAATTATTACAAGACGACTAAGGCTTAGGAGAAGACTCTACATTATAACTTTTTCCATGTTATGTAGGAAAATTATTACAAGACGACTAAGGCTAGGGGGAAGACTAATTGATTAATAATTTCATATTTTCACCCAATTTGGAAAAAATATTGATCCGCCACACTCTAATCGCGGCGTGGTCTTTTATTAGCATATGAATAAAAACTTGAAATTTGTTTAGCCAAAGTGAAGAGTTAATATAAACTTTCAAAGGTATTAAATAGTATTCAAGTATGAAATATTAAAAACATGTCCGCGTACATTTTACAATAACAAACTCTCAGTTCAACTTCAGCACTCAAACAAAATGGTTTATACACTAACACTAAAACATGACTTAGCTATAAGATGTGAAAAAAGTTTTAGTGTCGCTAGAATACATACTAGATATATAAAAGTTCCAATAGCACTGTTAATACGAAATCTTCAGAAGGAGTTACATTTTTCGTAATATTGTTTGAAAGATCTTCAAAAGCATAGACGGCGAGCAAGCAGGGAAGCATGTTTGATTGGTAAAATTGGGGTTTAATATTGAACTTCAGTGCAATGTATCTACACATAGAGAAGCAGCTGATAAGAAATCCGCTCTTATACTGTAAATGGCATTGTAAGGAAAAATTTGGTATATTTCAAATAAAATAGGTAGATATGTTATTGTTAATAAGTAGAAGATAGTTGGTACCTCATACTTCGGCTCCATTGTAATACCAGCTGGCTTTGCCTGCTTCACTTGGTGCTCTAGAAAGTTTCTAGAAAAATCTGGAAAGTTTGAGATTTTCGATTTCTCGTCATTTTGTTGTGCTTCCTTTTGTTTTTTTTTTTTGGGGNTTTTTTTTTGGGGGGGGGGGTCCCATGGATATTTCGTAATTTCTTACCGTTCTGGATAAAAAGTTTGAGATACATAGCTCTATCTGAGATGGGTGCCTGAAATCTGAATTGCGCAGAAAAATATCTGGGAGTGATGTAGAGATCCGTCGTTTGTTTTAGAGTATTTCGAAAGTAATTTGGTAACTACTTATTGACATGCATAGAGATGTTACCCAAAAGATGTATTGAGCTCAGTGGATATTATGATGAAAAATAAAACTCAGTGGTTTATTCTTTACCTTCTCCATCTAAGCTAGGCCTACATAGTTCTATCGTCACATTCAGTTTTATTATTATAGATGATACATACTTGCACTAGGGAGGTATTGGTTCAAATCCAGGTTGGATATTTTTTTAAATGGTTGGAATTTTTTTTAAAGTTTAAAAATTTTTTTTAATCTAAATTGTGAATTGTTGTAACTCGAGATCCTTGGAACATTAATTGATTATTCCTAGTAGCGTAAAGTGGTACCATTAAATATTTTGAGCTAAAAGTAACTTTTGCACTTCTATCGAATATTCACTAGTGTTCAAACGCTAGTGTTTGTGATCTCATAGCAAACTAACTGCTTGAAGGTACTCTTATATATAAAAAAAAAATCACTGCTTGTACACCCAGTAGGTACACTGGTGTGAAGTGAAGTACAAAATTTTCTAATTTAAATTTCGCATCAGAACATTAGACCAAGGTGTTTTGCTAATTTATGCAAAGTGCATTGATCCATGGCATTGCATCATCAGACAGGCCATTAATAATGTCTAGCATTAGAGGATGCTACCATTTTACAAGTGATCTCGTTTTGCGATTCGATGGGAGATTCTTACAATGCAGTTTTGTGCAGAAGAGCGTGCAATTAGGGATATGTATAATTATATTCGCTATTGCTTCGTAATAGCTAATAGGGTGCTTACCACTTATGTTGCACATTCTTATAAGAAATATTGTTATTAGCAGTAGTAGGATGTAAGATTATTTTTAGGGCGGTAATCCTATGGAACGGACTACAAGCTCATAATACTATCAGCGACATTATGCTTCTATTTCAGGAGGATTTGAAGCTTGTAGCGCATAGTCAGTTGAACTCGCTCATAGTCGTAAGATTTGTCGTGTTCTGTAATTGACATACATATAAAATTTCAAGCAGACGTTCTCTTTTTAAGGAGGATACATAGAAAATTCAAAGAAAAAGGACCAATATCTAAAATGCGAGATTCGGACATTGGGGAGCTCAAAACGTGTTTTGGCATTGAAAACTCGAAACGGATAGTTTTAGCCCATTACAATACTTTTTCTTCTTTTATAGGATTAGAAAAGTTCAAAGTGTGGTCTATTAGTCATGTATACTACAGATATGGGTCTTTTCCGGCGAGATCGAAATTCTATAAGTGTACAAATTACAATTTATTAATTCTATGTAGGTATCATGAAAAACATAAAATATCAAATTTTTTGGGGNGGGGGGGGGGGGAAATAATCAACCCAAGCTGATACTTGGTGTATTTTTCGATATTGGAATTGATAAATATGACAATAGTTTACGATCGAGGATTTTTTCATTAGAAAATAATTGCAACCATTGTAGTCCGATTGATGGGACACCTCATGTAAGTACTTCATAAAAAAGAGAAAACAATACAATCAAGTTTTTTTTTTTAAAAAAAATAAGTTAGTATTCAATATGAAAAAATAAGTTCATATTCAATATGAAAAAATAAGTTGCTATTCAATATGTCATGAATTTTCACCCAAACAAACGTTATTTTACTTGATAGTGGCGAATATATAATGAAGGGCTCTATGTTGAACAGAATAAAACAAAAGCAATCATCGTAGCTCTTTTAACTGTCGACCACACTCACAGTAATGGCCACCATTTTGTTCTGGGTGGCTCAATAAGTCCAAAAAATAATCAGATATTTCTATCAATTAATGAATGTCCATACCAAATATCATTAAAAATGGAAAGACGTTCGAGAGTTATCGGGATACAAAGAGAAAAACAAACAATTAATGCCAAATGTTGGCCATTTATGTAAGTGGAGTTTAAGATTCACAGGACCACTAATTATTATAACCAAATAGAACGTCAATTTTTAATGATTAGTTGAAAAGTGCATTTTTTGGGTGTTTGTATATTGGAAATATGTTAAATTCTTGAGGAAATATTCTATGGTTCTTTTGCTTTATTATTTTCAATAATGAACCTTTGGAAACGTCACGGAAAAAAAATTTGGTGTCTAAAAGGAGAATGGTAAGAGCTAGAGATTTGAAATTTTGTATGTATGTCCTATTTGGGGTTTCAGGTAGCTCTAAAACTTTTGGGTTTAATCAAATATACCGCTGGCGGTTTTTACCGCTTTAAATCGGTTTTCATTAATCCTGTCTAAAAAGAGAATGGTAAGAGCCAGAGACTTCAAATTTAGTAGGTATGTCAAATTTAGGGTCTAATTACGCCCCAGATTTGGAATCTTCACCAGAATCCCCCTTAATTTTTTTGCCCCCCCCCAAAAAAGCTTTATTATTTTTTGTCAGAAAAATAATAAATCACATTGGCAGAGTTTTTCTATAAACTCCCTAAAAATACCTTTAAAGGTGATGTAGTATTTCTTCCAGAATTGCTCCAATGTAATTGTTCTTTAACCTCCCGTGAAATTCGCCACTATAACCGCAAACAAGTTTATACGCACTTTCATGAACTCGTTCGTTATGATCAATAAATTGTTATTTGATTTTTTTTAGACATTTTATCCATTTCTGTATTTTTCCTGTCAATAACTCATTTTAGAACCCTCCTTTTTTTGGGAAAAAATACAAAATTAAAAATCAGCCAATTTCATCGTGTGCTCAAAATATTTTACTATTATGTGTATCGTTTTAGATTGAAAGAGGGGACTTCATTTGTTATGTTATGGTCTATTATAACTATAGACAAAAGCATAAGCTGATGAATAAAATGGACCAATTTTGGCTGGATCAGAATGATATGTAATCAATAAAAGTCGTCCACAAAATGTCAACACTTGATACGCAAAAGCGGAATCTGATATTAGTTCCAAATAAGCTCCACACTAGACTCAGTGTTTAGCTTCACTCATTGATAAAGACAAGGATGATGCTGTATCATTGCGTCATATTGTCAAGGATGGCCTGATTTGGAATGCCAGTCATTTTCTTGTATCGTTGTTACTATTTACATATAAATTCTAAATCAGTGCCAAACCGACAGTGATGAAATGATGTTGAAATTATGTTTGACTGAAATTATAGGGAGAATTCCGTTAGAGACAATAAGTCTGATTTTTTTTTAACTTACTTAAAATGGGGAAAATTTCATAAAAATATGAGAAATTCTGTTAAAATATTTGAACATTTTCAAGGTGAAATCAAATTCTAGAAGAATTGAAAATTTCTTTATTCTCCAAGATTTTAACTAAATTTTTTGTTGTTGTATTTTTGTAAAAAGTGGTGGGGTCTCTTTTTTCTCTTTGATTTGTGAATAAGTCAAAGGAAAATGAGAATATAAAGTAAGTAAAATGAGTGAACTCACTTCAATAAATAATAGTCCTAGATATAACATGATGTGAAATTTTTAACGAAACCTCAATACCCACATGAAAGTATACCAAATTTGAAAGTCCTATGATTTTTTTTTTTCATTCAGTGACATGCGTGAACAGACAGACGTGTTCTTCAAAGGCAACGGAACCATGTAGGAAATTCGAAGAAGAAGAAAAAAAAATCGACCCCATCAGGATTCGAACCTGGTTTGGTGCGGACTCTGCATTAGAAACTTGACCGTCATAAAAAAATAGTTTTCATCTGCCAATGTAGACTCTTCGTTGAATCCGAAAATCGAATACAAAATTTTGTAATCGCCCTCATTGTCCCCCCCCCCCAAAGACGCACACCNNNNCCCCCCCCCGCAATGCAGCACACCATACTTGAACCGCCACAAAATTGTCTACTTATCGTTGACAGATTTCTATGAAATTCGGTATGTAGCTGAAATTTTACTGTGGGAACGTATATTTATATTTTACTGACAGTGACGAAATTTTTCGGAGAACAATCAGACCCCAAATGGAACTTATATACTAAAAGAGTGGGCTGGGAATTTTTTTTTGCGACGACTTTAAAGATTCATTATTGAAAATAATGAGCAAAAATCATCAAAAACAGTCTGCGATGTGAGATGCAAATAGGGACGAAAAGTTTTTGAAATTATTAAAGCTGAAATTTTCCCATCATTCAAAATATATACCCAGTACATATTTCTAGACCAGTGTGATAAACAAAGTCTATTACAAAAGAAAATCATGAAATCAATATTTTTCTTTCATATTTTGGAAAATATTCAAGCATTGTTTAAATTTGTTTTTATTGCTTCCTAAATTATACTAATTTATTTGAAATTTCCCCATTTCATATTCAAATTCATTTTAGTTTCCATTATTGTTATTTTTTCGTCGCCTTGCGCCATTTTTATTACAATTTTCATGATTTTTTTTTTAATTTAAAATTTCACCCTTAAACATATATAAACAAATAGATTATTTTTGAAATTTTTATGTGTGTGAAAATCTCTCCTATTTGGTTGTTATTGTTATAATTTTTGGTTATCTAGGACCACGTTAAACATCAGTAGAACAGCTCATCAATGCGTTTTTCTACTTTGCTCCTGTTTCCTTCTTAGTTAAAGTTTTTTTTTTCCCGTGTTCTTCTTTTGTTCTTTCAGTTCATGCTGTACGTCCCGGTCTTTTTCTTTTCTATTCGAACTCAGATATGAATTCTTAAACCTTCCCTTTTATTAGAACCCGGCTTTGATTGTCTTTATCGCCATTGGCCATTCTTGGTTAATCGACCTCTTGTACAAGTTCAAAGGAGTTTTGGAGTTCTAATAAAGTTTTTTTTTATACTATTATAATTGGCAACACCAAGTGTTCAAGTTGAAATGAATGACCATCAGAGGTGCGTGTTGTAATGGTTTTGGCAAATATCCCGGAGAACCGGTATATATGAATGTCAAAATATAAGAAATATCTATCATATATGAAAGTCGAAATTATATTTCGAAAAAGCGAGGATTTACAATAAAAAAGCAATATTTATAAGAGTACAATGTATTTTAAAAAAAAATATTCATATACACATACTCGTAAGTAGGTATATATTTTTAATAGACGCACTCTTCTGAAGATTCAATTTCCAATCTTGTGTCGAAGAGGGGGGATGGAGTTGGATCCGAACCAACAACTTCCTGATTAATACAAATTCACCGTCCCGACCAAATAAGCTACTGAGGCTGTTAAAGCTACTGAGACTATTTTGGTATCTCTATTTTCTTTGAAATGATTGTCTACATCTTGGTTCAATGACACGTCCATGTTTACATGATTAAACACCCCGTATGATCAATACATCACAATACAATATGTGTTAGAGTGTCTAAAATCTCATAAATATACCAAACATGTTTTGTTTTCAGGTTCATAAAGTACGAGTGGGTTAATGGTAAAGTTTCATTATGCACTAGATATAAATCCTCTAAGAGACATTATTTATGAGTTGCATGTCTGAACAGTTATCCCACACACAATCATACATAATTCATTTTAACCCTTGCATAGAGTGGAAAATATGAAAAACTAGGATTTTCTATTTGGGTTTATTATTTTCAAAAATGAACCTTTGCAATCGTAAATAAAAAAAAAAAAAAAAAAAAAAAAAAAAAAAAAAAATACCCTACCTCAAAATTTGACAGTTTTCTTTCAAGGTACGTAGAATCCAAGAATGAAATAACATAATCATTTTCCACCGTATGCCGTAATTAGCAGTTTTATCCAATTAGCGTTCACCGAAATTGAAGAAATATTTTGTTATGCAGGTAGTTCTCATTTGAAGTACTATTGTTATCGTCACTCACATATATATGGTGCCATAATTAATCATAACCATTAGACGTATAAGGGGACGGCCCTACATACAAAATTTAATGAATATTGTTCAACGCTAAGTGACAAGAGTGCCCATCACGGCGGACGGTGTACGCTGTACGGAGGACGTTGTATGAACGGATTTTTTTTGTTCTATTTTTAAATCTGTGTATCTCAAAACGTAAAACATAAAATTTGGGGGTGTATTATTTGTACTAGCCAGTAAAATAATGAATCCATGTGTCACATTGGCAGGGTTTTTATATTATTTAAAAAATCCTCACAATCATCATTTTATATTGATCTTCAGAGAAAACATTGGTATCTCTATTTTCTTATAATAATCTATTGCTAAATTTTTAATCATCACTGAAGCGCGCGTGCATCGTTTATTATTTTATTTTTAAGGCATGCCTACAATGAGCGCGCATCGTTTTCCGAACAGGGCTTGCGCGTGTTGCGTAATTACGCATCCGCGCTGCGCATTGTTTTAAAGCAGTGTTTATTCCGTGCGCCAGCGTTCGGTTTTTCTACGAAACATCGTTGCGCGTCCAGTGTAAACACGGTCGCTTGGGATCGAGTGTCTTCTCGAAGGGCCAGGGCATTTCAGTTCAAGTTTGTTCATCATAAGAACTAAGTCTGCCACTTTTTAAATAAGGTAATATTTTTGTGTTATTATTTTCGGGAGATTGTTTGAATGGTTCGCGAAATCGACGACTTTGAAAAGACTTTCATCAAACGTATTTTTACGGAAAAATTGAGAAAAAATATGAGTATGAGAGGCTATTTTTTTTATTATTATTTGGCTTAACGTCTCTTTAACATCTATTATTTTACCCTCCATTTGCTGGAAACTTAGAAACCAGCTACCAACATTGACCTCATTCAGCCTGGGTTGGGCTGGAAAAAGGCCAGCATCAAGAGTGGGCGCGAACCCATGTGGACACCCACATGGTACAACCTCGTTGGACTTTGCTTAACTTCAGTGATATAACGGGAACTGGAATATTCAACGTGTCATAGACGCTGGCAAATGAGAGGCTAGAGTTAAGGATTGAATGCTTTGGCAGATAGTTACAGTTACGTAATCCCACTGCCTCGATCACTATTAACGTCTGTTATCTGTTAACAGACATAGATTATTAAGAAGAAGAGTGTTGTTGTACATGCGCATGCGTATGTCCAATCAGTTGTTCTTGCGTGATAGATCACAACTTTCTCAACAGATCTATTAAATAGAAATAAATTGTATGCTATTTGAAGTCTATTTTGTCTATATGATTTGATCTCCATTGAACTTTAAAGAGCTCAGGGTCACCACTGACCCTCCATTTCTTTTTCTATTATTATTGTTTGGTACCATTTGTACATCAGATAAGTATCTTCAAGTATGAATGTTAATATGAAAGTCAGGCACGAAATTTTTAACCGGTTGTATTTTAAAAAATCAAATATACATTTGTAAATATCTCATATTAGAGTTTGTCTTGAGTGGGAATTCAAGGAGGTAGCTACAGATATTTCAAATGATATACTGTGAATAGGTACCTACCTATATGGTTGATTTATATTTTGGTGCTTTAACTAATGATATCAATTAATATTATTTGCTTACTGTGTACAACAACCTTTTTCATTATTGACACATTTCAATACTTGAAAATTAGTAATTATATTGCATTACCTGTAAAAAATTAAGTATTGTAAAATGAAATAATAATAATAAAAAAATAACCGTAAAACAAGTTATACGACATCCTCTATGCAGTATGGGGCTGATTCTAAAAAACATTTTTTTGCCAAATTTTAAACGTACGCGTTCAAATTTTTGTAAACCTGGATAGCGTCGTCCAAAAAATGTCAATTCGATTGCCCAAGTTGTGGATGGGACAATCGAATTGACATTTCTAGCATTGTACCGGTGTTGAATGGTCGTCAATTGTGATTTGTATTACAGCGATTTCGTAAACTTTATTATTTTCCATAATCGAATCGACTACGAAAAAAAATAATACCATAAGAAAAAGTCATTAGAATAAGAAGAGATTACCTGATAGATCACCCCTTATCACATAAAGGATTGGTAAATGAAAGGAAAGAAATCAGTACGAGGACTTCTCCTTAAATACTATTCAAAATAATCGAGGATGTTGGGTGAAATTTTCTTTACGAGATGAAGGGTCTCGCAGCCTGGTACAGCAACCACATTATTGGAGGGCTCCATGAAGCCAGTTTAATTACTGAATAATGATAATCGAATAAAAAAAATCCATTCGTTCTCCTGTCCTTGTCGCCGTGGGCGCAACAGGGAAATCAGTCACATCCGTATATAGTCACATCCGTATATAGGGTTCCATACAAAATATAAGGATATATGCCTAGGTACACCATCATCGTTGCATCTCTTATTCTTCTTATTTTATATAAACAGAATTTGAAATATTGACAAAAAAAAAAAAAAAAAAAAAAAATGGAGGAGGAATTCCTTATTATGCAGTGAAAATAAAAAGAGAGATAAAACTATTTAAAAAACCTGACAGAAACGGAAATGCTTCAGAAAATGCTGAAAAAAATGTAGAATGGGAGAAGAATAGACTGGGGAAGGGAGAGAGGAAGAAGGAGGAAAAAAGGAGACGAGGCGAGGAAGGAAAGATCGAAAAGCATCACGCTATACAAACGATATCAGGGAGGTAATGGGGTGGACGAAATTCGGTATAACTGCATCAGTATGAGCAGTGCTGTATTTAGAAATATGGAACAAAGGTTGTCTAAATTGGCAATAACAGAACAGTGGAGGATCAAGAAGAATTTGTAAATGTGACAGCTCTAATAACAAACTTATGAATGGGTCATGATGTAAGAGCACAGATAGGATCCATCATACAGAAAACTCCATACCTGAATTATGAGGGGATGATTTAGGGGAAGACAAAAAAGAAGATGGCGCAAGTTAGTGTAATAAGATGGTACACTGAAAATAGATCACCAATGATGGAGGAGGACTGGATGGAAACAACACATGACGGCACAATAAGCAGGAAACCTCTAATGGCTTTGGGACTTCGAATCTTTTTTTTTCGAAGGTTGATCAAAAACTCCTTATAGAAAAGTTGAGTAGATTTTTCTTTAAAATTGATTTTTTATATGTAATTGTAGGTACATACTACAAATAATTTTTATGAACAACTTTTTAGTTTTTTTATCAACTTTCATTGAGATCAAAAATCCAAATGTTAGGCGGATCGTACACTTCTTCTACTCCATTTGATTTTTTGAAGTTTGAGAATCAAAATAAGTCCCCATCTGGCAAATCTGGTGAATACCGTGAATCAACTAATACTTCACATGCCAATTCCTGCATTTTGGAAACAGTGAATGCTCATCTGTGTTGCTAGCATTTATTATTTTTTACCTGGGATCATGTTTTGAATATAAAAATACAATTATATCATTATAAGGTTTGTCGGAGGTGTCCAATCCACCATGCCTCGGGAACGAAAATATAAATCGCTGAATGGAACACTACTGATTGTGAAAAGGAACCATTTTGAACGAGCCATATCTTTGGTCATAAGTCGTAAAGTGCTCTATTGCTATCACAGGCTTCTCCGTTAGCCTATGGGAATCTTACAAGAATTGTTGCATTTAATGGCACATTGGCGCTTGCTTCAAACTTCCTTTTTTATAAATATATATGTTTGAGTTAACTTCTATATACTTGACTTAACTATATATATTTGATATAAGTTTAACATCTACTGGTCATTCGAGACAGGCATTTTACCCTCAATTCGCTGGGAACTTGCAAAACGGCTGCCCACATTAACTTCACCCTACCTGGGTTGGACCAGAAAAATAGCCAGCATTACGGGGGCGCGAACCCACGCAGATATCCATATATTACAACCTCGGTGGTCGTAGCTTAACTTAGTAATCTAACGGGAGTTGTTGTATTCAACGTGCCATAGACGCTGCGCGCTGGCTGAAAGTTCCTTTACACTGCATCATTCGGTGTACAGAAAGTCAAGCTAAAATCTATTTATCAGGTATAATGTAATTTTTCTTCTTGCAATTTGATGTAAAGTTATTAAAACTTCGCATTTTTTCTCTTGCAGTCAACAAAAACGAGTTTTAATTAAAAATTAATTACAAAAATATATATAAAAAAATAAAAGTAATTTTTCAATGTAAATAGCGTGTCGAGACTTTGAACAGCTATAACAAAAACACGGCAAATACACGTAACTGAGACATTGAGTTACGAGAAAACAACTTGGCCTTGTCGGCTCGTGAATGATTTGTCCTCGACGATAAAAAAGAAAAAAAAATCCTATTAATAATATAAATGAGGAAGTTAGTTAGTCAGTCTTTTACAGAAAACTAAAGCCTAAATATTAAAAATAGAACTCACCACAAACACTATCAGAAATTATGCGGATTCCAGTATGTACCTATGTAGATTTCAAGTATTGTGTACCTACTAGTACGATAGTAATTACAAGTATGTATTTGACATTATAGAACCTTTTTGAACTCTATAATGTCACTAGGAACCTGATGATGACAATTTTCTCAGGTAACCCGTACTCTGTCCGCCTATAAAACCATAGTGAATAAACCCATTTTGATATATGTAGACTCTGTCCGCTTATAAAACCATAGTGAATAAACTCATTTTGATATTGAATCTGCCCGCTTATAAAACCATAGTGAATAAACTCATTTTGATATAGACTCTGTTCGCCTATAAAACAATAGTGAAAAAATTTATTTTGATATAGCCTCGGTTTGCCTATAAAACCATAGTGAATAAACGAATACACCCATTTTGATGTAGACTCTGTCCGTCTATAAACCCATAGTGAATAACCCCATAATCGATTTATTTTCTTGTGTCAGTATTTGTACCAATTGTTATTGAAAAAGTCGAATCCTTCCGAAATTAAGGCATTTTTATATCCAAAAGCAGATGATAAAATAATTTAAATCTAAAATGTCGGTCAAAAGCGGACTACTTGGATCTTATGGGGCTTATTAGACACAATTGATATTTTTAATTAAAATTTAATTAATATTATTTGACCCAAGTGTCCAAAAAGCAAATTTGAACATTTTAATCTTTGATTTCTGAATTGCTCGGAATAACAGGTAGGCGAATTTGATGGTATGTTTTGATAATGCACTATACACCAATGCCTATGCCACCTTTGTTATAAAATATTGCAGAGGTATGCCAGCAACGAAATATTTTTTGCTTAAGCTAAAACTTATTGCAATTTATGATTTATGAAATAAAATAAGAATAATTATACGAGTCTGTGCAATTTAAATTATTGCAGTCGAACAATTTTCTGTCTAGAGAGACTGGATTTAGTATACATAAGATGCAACTCTCCAAACCGATGCGCTGGAAGGCATGTATTTTCAATGAAAACCTTTTCTAAAGTTACGCCTTCATTTTATAAAACGATTGAAAGTTTAGTTCTCACTTTGCTTTCAAAGCTTCAGAGTTCGGATTTTTAAAGAAAAAACAAACTTCAGTTATCCATATTTCAGCTAAACAAAAATATAGACCTTAGAAGAGAGAGAGAGGATGTCACTCTTCGGATTCGGACTTCACACTATTTCTATGCCAAAAGTAAGGTCGATTTCATTGATTCGCAAAAGACGAATTAGCAAACGCAGCAACTTCCTGAAGCTATTGAAATACCTATTACCTATTATTTTCTTTTTTTAAAAAAAAACTGTTTCTTTGTGTTATTATGTCACAATTTCGGTGCTCAATGCATCCAGCATTGTAGGATTTTTCCAATATCAATCATTATTTATCCAATTATTTTGAATTTTTCTATTTAGCTACAAGGCTGACACCGGATGGCTATATGTGCATTTATCTCCATAGCTACACATTGTCTTCACGAGGCTGAGTGGGACCCGAAAACATACAAACCACAGTGACTAATTTTTGTCCTTGCCAGGATTCGAACCTGGATCTCCCGAGTGCAAGACTAGTGCAGTGACCAGTGAGCCTTGGGAGCTTCATTATTCATTTAATCATCTTTAAAATCCAAATACAGAGTTTTGCCATTGAATTTATCATAGATACTTATCTATCCCTTTACTTCTTGGATATCTTCAAAGTATCCTCTTCTGAGTCTTCTCTCGGTTAGAAATGATCACTGACTTCGATGTTAGAGTGGTAGTGTTTGGGTCGTAGTAGGGTTGTTGGCATATAACAGGGAATCCGGTCAATCCGGATAACGAGACAGAAAATAATCCAAAGGAGTTAAATTCCAGGAGAGCTGCGACCTGTATTTTTCCTTTGAACTTTCAGGTCATATTAGAAAAAATTGTGTTCTTAATATATCAAATTTGTCTAAATATATCAGACATATATATCAGCGTCATCCTATTTTCGAAATCCACATTGCACAACATGTCAACATTGTTTCTAAACCGTTCATAATCCTTCTGGCACACTGTAGATTAAAGTATTTATTATTTGCATGTAAAATAATGATTAAACTACTTACTTGATAGTTACCGCTCATCATAAATATCTCATAAAACTTTAATTTCTATCGTAAATTAAAAAAAAAAAAACAACTGTATTATTCTCCACATAAAATACAAAATATCGGCCCTACGATAATAGGCTCTTTACGCACCGGAGCCATTAGGGCCGGATTTACCAAAAAATCCGCCCTTTAATCTTGAACCAATATGAAATGTTTTTAAAACACTTCCTTTCGTGTATACAATTCATACCTAAATAAAATTTAAAACGTGTAAATGTGTCAATTGTTTAATTATGAGAGAAACATAATTACATAACGTACATGTTAATAAGTGAACAATATTGAAAGATAATAAACACGATAAGAGTTTAAGCAAGGTAAAACGTAGTTCATCCATCCGTATCATCTGATAGACTGTTCTCTCCCATATTTTTCCCCTCTGTGTGAGCAGGTGAACAAATAATATTTGAGTCGCAGTACAATTCAAAATAAAAATAAAATATAACAAAATGTGTTGCAGATTTTTTCGAATTTTGTCGCCCCCGGAAATCTTCCGCCTTGTGCTTGGACACCGAATGCACCTAGTATAAATCCAAGGCTGGGAGCCTTCATACTTGGTGTTTTCCAGTATCAACACGGCGTTGCTTAACTGAATGAAGAAAAAGTCTAAACGTGGAAATAGTAAGTAAGTTATCCTCAGATGGGAGCAAGAAACAGAATAAGGTTTAAAACCGTGTCGAACGTCTCGGCAAACTTATTTCAACACATGTCAATCATTTCATACTAGTAAGTTCTGTGTTTCCTTGATGATAATAAATATCATCAAGGAAACCTATGACTGGAACGAATGTCAGGTAGTGCATCCAAATAAGTTAACGCAACCCTTTGCCGTCCAAACAGGTGTAAAACAAGGCTGTCTCCTCTCCCCAATCATATTTCTGATGGTTCTGGACAAAGTAATGCAAAACATCAATAAAGGAAAACGCAGAGGCATAAGATGGAATTTGAACGATATACATGAAGACATTGACTATGCCGACGACCTTTGCATGTTATCACACAACTTCAATGATATGAAAAATAAAATCAAAAACCTGGTAGAAGAGGGAGTAAAAATGGGACTCAGAATCAATGAAGGTAAAAAAAAATTAAGGAAATAAGGTAAATAATGATGATTTGACCATTCTAACGTAAATAATGATGATTAGACCATTCATAATCAAACAATAGAAAGGGTGAAGAGGTGAATACGTTTCAGTACTTGGGCAGTATTGTGTCAGAAAACAATGGCACAGAAGAGGACATGAAGAAAAGAATTGACAAAGCCAGAGTACCGGCTACAGAGATCACACCAACTTAAAAATATTAGAGACGAATGTAAAAGCTGTCCTCCTGTATGGATGTCAAACTTGGAAAATGACCAAAAATCAATATCTAGAGCTTGACAATTCCAAACTTTTATTAACCGTTGTCTCCGACATCACATCCTCAAGATACATTGGCCGAACACAAACGAAGACACAAAGAAGAATACTCGAACGAGAGCTGCTCGAAGAAAAAAAAATCCTGGGTCGAAGTCAAGCTTTTGGCCCAGAATAGAGTTCGCTGGCGTTCTTTTGTTGAGGTCCTACTTCCCCCTCGGGATTAAAGGATATAAGTCAAGTAAGTCCAGTTCTGTTTAAAATTGCCATTTAAAATTGGCTAATTGTCCGACCTAATTGCAAAACAGTAATCCCAAAAGACAAAAAGACAAACTAAAAAAATCGTGCAGTTCACTTCGTTCGCTCAAAAAAAAAAAAAAAAAAATTAATCAAGAAATTAGGAAAACGAAATTATTCCGTAATGATCATCAACAAAACAATTGTTATATTTGTCCACACTATGTTCTCTGACAGGTACCTAGAAGTACCGCCTTTTTAGTGTGGTGAATAAATTGGCACCTATGTATTAAAATCGATATGGCTTAAAAACCTACTTGCTCCGATGCTCAGGAAAAACTGTAAAAATTGGATTAAATGTAAAATTAACAGCGAGGACGCCGAATTTACCTTCTTGGCAGTCGTTTGAAAATTCTCAAGACAATTTATTTTACACTTATGTATTTGCTAATAGGATTCGCTCGCAGATACTTACTAGTGAACAGAATCATTAATGGACCCTAACTGACTTCTGGCAATATGGTCCTCATGGTGTTGGGACAAGATAACAAGATGGGAGGTGTCCAGACATTTTTTTTTCTCCAAGATTTAGAAGTTCATACCCTCAAGGTGTCTTCGGTCCTAATAATATTTTAATGATTAGGCTATGTGATTACACTTTTTGATTCTGATAACATACTTGATGTTACCGATGCGATGGATTAAATATACTTACAGTTCATAGTTGATTTACTAATTTTCATAGTATTTTGGAATGGTATTAAACACTTTTTATTTTATTACTTTGTTTGACATCTGGTCGTCTTCTATTCTTTTTACATGTCCATACCATGCCAGCCTTGGTGTAACCCCCCTGATGTCTAATATTAATAACGGATGAGACGTGCAATTCCAAGTAGGTTTTGACAAACCTGATCTACTTGGCATACCATTTCTTTACGGTCCTCTGTCTAAGCAAATACATGCTATATTTGTCAATAGTTTCTAAATATGGCATCAAATTCATCTTCTCTCGAAATCAACAAAACAAAATTCCATTTACAGCAATATTTGCTCATAAACTTTACACTAGGATTTGAAATTTTTGCAAAATTTATAGTTTGCATAGAGATAGGGTTTAGTGGTTTGGTCAATAATTTACTAGAGATACCTACCTGGCTATTGGTACTAGTTATAGCCATGTTGATCTTCGTGCATGCCTGAAGACATTTCGCTTGGCTATACCAGATCTAGCCATTTTATTTATGAATATCCTAGCAATTCTTATCACTTTACTAATCAGACCGTCTGTACACTTTCCTATGTCACAAGCAAAATTACAACTGCCGTCATTGGAAAGGACTACGCGCGACTCTAAGCTCACGCTTCTACGAGTGACTTCAAGCAAAAAATCCAGCTCCAAGATGATTTGAAGTAGTGTGAGCTAGTAATCGGTCGTAGTGTCTTCAAAAAGACGACCGGGGCTACAGCATTCCGCGTACCAAAATACCCCGCTACCATAAAATCGACTGGAAACCTTTTATGAAATGCTCATCATAGGACTCACAGGATTTAAAGTACTTAAACCAGGAAATGGAAGACAAATGGTTGTATGTTCTTCTTTTTGTTATGTTTGTTGTCATATTATCTTAGCACCCGTTGGAAAGAGGACAGAAAACATGACATAGAGCACTAAATTTATTTATTGGAGAAATCAATACCAAAATTTCTGGACCTTTCCTTGTTGGATTCCAACTGATTGTTCATAACATGCATCATAACATGCATCACATAGGTACATAACTCTTCCAAGAGATGGGAAGGACTTGCTTCAAAGACAAGGACTAGTGAAGACATCGAAGGCACCATTGAATGATTGTTCACTAAGAACTCCAGCAAGAGATGGGAAGGAGTGGCTTCAAATACAAGGCCTAGTGAAGGCATTCAAGACACCATTGAATGCTTGCTCACTAAGAACTATAGCAAGAGATGGAAAGGAGTGGCTTCGAAGAAATGGCCTAGTGAAGGCATTCAAGACACCATTGAATGCTTGCTCACCAAGAATGCTTTTTCACTAAGAACTACAGCAAGAAATGGGAAGCAGTGGCTTCAAAGACAAGGCCTAGAGAAGACATTCAAGGCACCATAGAATGCTTCTTCACTAAAGAACTATAGCAAGAAATGGGAAGAAGTGGCTTCAAATACAAGGCCTAGTGAAGGCATTCAAGACACCATTGAATGCTTTCCCACTAAGAACTATTACAAGAGATGGGAAGGAGTGGCTTCAAATACAAGGCCTAGTGAAGGCATTCAAGACACCATTGAATGCTTGCTCACTAAGAACTATAGCAAGAGATGGAAAGGAGTGGCTTCAAAAACAAGGCCTTGTGAAAGCATTCAAGGCATTCAAGACACCATTGAATGCTTGCTCACTAAGAACTATAGCAAGAGATGGGAAGGAGTGACTTCAAATACAAGGCCTAGTGAAGGCATTCAAGACACCATTGAATGCTTGCCCACTAAGAACTATAGCAAGAGATGGGAAGGAGTGGCTTCAAATACAAGACCTAGTGAAGGCATTCAAGGCACCATAGAATGCTTCTTCACTAAAGAACTATAGCAAGAGATGGGAAGGAGTGGCTTCAAATACAAGGCCTAGTGAAGGCATTCAAGGCATTCAAGACACCATTGAATGCTTGCCCACTAAGAACTATAGCAAGAGATGGGAAGGAGTGGCTTCAAATACAAGGCCTAGTGAAGGCATTCAAGACACCATTGAATGCTTGCTCACTAAGAACTATAGCAAGAGATGGAAAGGAGTGGCTTCGAAGAAATGGCCTAGTGAAGGCATTCAAGACACCATTGAATGCGTGCTCACCAAGAAATATAGCAAGAGATGGAAAGAAGTGGCTTCAATGACAAGGGTGGCCTCTAATTCATGGTGATGTTGTTTGATCAACAATTGTTTTAAACTCAATCATTGATCTTATATCTCGACAATCCGGTCCAATGTTCGCTGAATGATTCCATTTCTCGAATAATGTTAAGGTTATGTTTTATTTATAGTCAATCCCGATAGGGAGCTATCACATCGTTAATCAGTTCGGTGATCATAGAGTGTGAACGTTGTTATGACATGACTTGGCGTGGCCTGGACAAGCGAATTGAAAAAAAAAAATCTGTTATTTCTTTAACGTAAATATTATTTACATTATAAAACTCTGATTGCCACACAGATGAAGTACGTTAGTACTGGATGAGGATGACGTCCATGACGTATATATAGAAAATTATTAAAGCTACAATAATATTCAACTTTGCTTGATTTTGACAAAAGGAAATATAATTACCGAAGGTGGAATTTCTTCAAATCGATTTTATGACTTGCTAACTCTCCATGAGGAAAAGTAAAACATACTTGAGATTGTAAGAAGTTACTTGAGGGTGACATCGCCTCAATTGATGGTGTAAAATAACACCTGAAACAACTCTGTAATATCATTATGTTTGTAACTATTGCGTTACTGACGTAATTATATTACAGTGCTTATCATAATAGTTATGGGGACCTATGTCAATTATCACTCTCCAAGAGAAGATGTCTGATGACAGTTATGAAATAACTTTAGCAGTAGACTATATCTCTTATATCTGGCTACCATCTTACTATTGATTACATGATAAAGGATTCATTGCCACTATTGATTACATGATAAAAGATTCATTGAATTTCTCGTTAAAAATTACACCAAAAATCACAATCATTTCTATTTTCTGACATACTGGGAGGATATGCCAAACTTAAGTCGAAATTACGATGAAAATTCTATTGGGACGACTAGAAAAGTTACAGAGATATAAAGTTTAATTCTGACACAAAAAATGAGAAATTCAAGAAGTGAGATATACAGAACTAAAATTTTAAATTCTAATGATTCCCAAATATTTATATCTGTGATTTCTACTCTGCTTTATCCCCAGTGATATTTGAAAACACTCCTCTTCAAAATTTCCTAGTAAATTTTCAATTAACATACATTTGCTAGAGAATTATGAAATGCAAGAAATACAACTAATGTCTATAAAAGAAGAACACCCTGGTAAAATGAACAAAATAAAACAACGATTAAGGAGATAAACTAGAAGTAATAGTGGAAAACTTTCAACAAAATAGAAGAGAGAAAGAGAGAGAAAATGAACTACCCAAAACAGAAAGGGATGACGAAGTTAAAAAGAATAAATTTTATTTCAAAATTGTAATCTAAATTTAATTAAATAGGGCACTCGAATGAGTTATGTGTCTACTAAAGGTTTCGAAAATCTCAGCGCAAACGCTTTTCCAAAAAGTTTTCTATATCTTCTTCCCCTCCCTCTTGGTTTCTCTCTCCTTCTCTCTTCAATTTGCCCGACTCTCATCGTATCTATTTTTGTTTCTGACTGTTTTGTTTTCAATTTATTGCTAACTGTTCATTTTCCCGTCTGCTATAATGTCTAATATTGTTTAACGTCCTTTTTTGATATATAATTATCGTATTCTCGTGTTAGGGTCACTTTTAATCAAACATATATTGAGTTAACCCTAGCATTGCCAAAGGGGGGGGCGGGTACAAAGTACCCGCGTTTTAGCAAAAAGCTTATAGTAAAAAATTTATGATACTAATTTTAATGAAACCTTCAATAATTGGCAAAAACAATATTTTCCATCATAGTATATAAAAATATATATGTTCTAAGCCTTCTAAGGGATGATATTGAAGCCAATCTTTGGGCGCGGGTACTTTTTGGCAATGCATGCACCAATACATTGATTGTCTAAAGCTACCATTATAAGCTGCCATAAATTATCTAAAGAGTCTAAAATGTCTAATTATGTACCACATGCAAGAAATAAGTGTGTGTAAACACTGTCAGAAGACATTTGATTGTGTGAGACGTCAGGAAGGTAAAATTCTGGTTCAGAATAGATTTCCTAGGGTCTAGCAATTTTTATTATTTTCATTTACATTATTTTATTCCTGGGATTTNCCCCCCCCCCCTTGGCAATGCACGTAATTGAATGGAGCTTGGCAATGCTAGGGTTAAGTACGAGTATAATGATACCAGAAATATTTTAAAAAAAATCGAAATCTATAAACATTAACTATAGCTGCCGAGTTGTTAATAAGAGCATTGGTCCGGATGTTGTGAGTTCGAATCCCGCCCGGAGCGAAAATTTTCTGATCGACTTTTCTCGTTTCCGGAATGGCATGGCTGTAAAGGGGACTGCCTTGAAGGAATGTGAAAGCGGTTCCAGGGTATATATTTTCCAAATCTAGTATAAATAATAAGAGTTTTTTTCGTGTGTAAAATCGTCTGATCCTTTATGTTGCTCACTAGCAACATTGGGAGATTATGATCTGAAATAAACTAGGTCTAAAAGAAAATACAGTATACCATATTAGGTTATTATATATACCTGGAAAATGATAAGATTATTTTTATTATTTTGCGATAAAAGTCGTAGAAGCAAATTTTGTTTCCAGTCATGAGGCTGCACTAGAATAAATCGAGGCCATCCTACAAATAGAAGAAAATGGTCCGATATTCCTTTTGCTTCTTTTGATGCAAATTTAAGATTTGATCTGGACTTCCTCATAGCTACACACACTTCGATTTTAGACCAGATGTGGTAGGACATCTCTTTTTTCAACAAGGTTAATCAAGAATAGCCCCTCGTACCATTTTTTCTTGTCTAATCAAAAGCAGCTCACAAGGATCTTAATTACAATAGAAATAGGTGTTTTTCACTGTACCTCTTGAACGGCTTCTGCTTTCTTGATAATACTTGGTATTGTAGCTAACCCTTTTTACAGAGTATTATTAGGGTAAGTAGATACCTATTAAAACATTTAATGTATCTTTCTGTGCAGAACCATCAAACTTGGCGCGCCCTTGTCACCGCAAGTTTTTTTTTTTATTATTATGTTTTTATCAGCTTTAGTCTAATTTTGATCAGGATGGGAGAATTTAGATTCCATTGTAATTTGTAGACGTTAGACAACTGTGAAAAAGAAATATTTTTTAAGAAAAACATTCATTAGGTTCATGGAATTAGCCAGTTAGCGCAATAAATAATGTTAATTCGGATTAGAACCCAGTGCCATCTACTTAGAAAGAAAGTAAATTGCAGTCATTTGCTAGTGCATTTAAAGCCACCCAAACCCTCTATACCAACTGAGGGATGGGGATCCACGCTGCAATAGTTTTGTACCCTATAAGTTTTGGCATATTCCCAAAAACTTCTTTAATAGCAAATTATTTTCTCCTTATGAAAAGTTTTACATTCGGTTATCAATTGTTCCTTGCGGTTGATGGCCCGGGGTTAGATTGGGTCTTTCCAGTGATAAATCTTTTAGTATTATCAGATCTATTACACTTAAAATAACCTTTATCACCCCCCCAGATAGAAAGACAAATATGTCTTTTTTAATTTTAACTTATATCTCCCTTATACAGGGTGTTAACAGTACAAAATGACATATTTAATACTAAGAGACATATATTCAGAATGTTCGGAGGTCAATTATGCAGAGGGGATTTCCCACACGCATTATATATGGGATTCCCATACAAGAAAAAATATGGAGGAGTTTTGGAGTCAGACTGAAAGATGAAGATTTAGGGGAAGTAACATAGGCTCAATCATTTGACTCTAAGTTCAAAATTCAGGTGATTTAAATGGGTCCAAAAAAATCTAGCAAAAAGTACATTTCAGTGTGGGAGCGTGGTTTCAGCTTTGGCATACGTTGATTTATTGGCTTTTGAGTGTTAATGTACTTGAGTGTTCTTAAAAAATGTCCTTTTTTTCCTACCGACTCTTTAACATCTAAAAAGAATACGAGACAGGGATTTTCCATTTTTCCGCTCCATTCGCTGGTAACTCACAAAAATGATACACATATTATTAACCTCATCCATTATGGATGGTTGGGTCGGAAATGACCCGCATAACGAGGCGCGAAACCAACAAAGTAAAATGTCTCTGGATGTTTCTTAACTTGATTGATCCTACGGGAACAAGTGCATCTGTCTCCAAATATTATTGGAGAACGTTATGAGAGTCTCTCTTTATCACTGTCAAGTGATTAATCTGGAGCTCAAATATATTGATACAAAAATGTTGCTGAACTTCAAAATCAATTCCAACATTGACTTTTTTATTGCGACACCCGGTACAGAATTCAGTTTTTCTTTCCATTTCCTGATTGAGTTTAGGGGGGATGTGGGAGTGATAAGATAAAAATAGAACAGACATCTCCATTACAGGAATGGGATATGAAGGGGATATATCTTTGTTTAATTATCAGAGTGGTGAGAACCCTCGATTCTGATTAGAGTTTCATTTATAATTATTTTAACAAATACAACAACACCATGGGGATCTGAAATATTTTTTAGAAAAAAAAGTATTCCTTTATCTTATTGTGTCACATTATTGTGGGGCCCACAATGTGGGCATCTTGCCATTACAAAATGTTTCTTTCACACACAATATGACCAAACTCTATACTTATAGAAGTAGGTAACTCACAAATTTTGGCATTTGTCGCTGTAACCATAACGCTTTAATTATACGCAGGAGGCTGAGTTACCCCCGAACACATTGGATATAGTGGAAAATTCAATAAACCTTTTCAAGGCTATCATTCGAACCCAGTACCTGCTTGGAGTAAGCCGATTTGATGCACGCTTCACCACGGAAACGTCTATTTTTTTTTTTTTTTTTTNGAGCAAGAAAATAATATACTGCAAACTTTTCTAGTATACAAAATAACTTAAATAGACTGACTGTAATATTATATTACAAATCCTGGGTGAGAAATAACTAGACCCCTAAATTCACCTACGTAAGATTTCCATAGTAGTCCTGCTTTCTTCAAACATTTGATTAAACTATTCTTTGAGTTTAAATCCAAACATTGATCATCGAAAATAATAAATCAAAAAACGTTCCTAACTAACTCATCCCCGGCGATCTTGATGACTCTGTCACTGGAAAACTGGAGGTAATGCTGATCCTAATAAAATTCATTCAATAAAAATGGCAAATATCATCAGTGCGGAAATGGTATATAATAAATAAGCCCTTTATTCAAAGCCATTTTGAACTTTGATTTATTTAAACTACCTAATTGAGTTTTGCTTAGTTACATTCTTCTAGAATTTTGTTCGTTTTTAGCTTAGCTGTCAACGTATTTTAAATCCCATTTCCAGTTTCACCAACACTTTGCTTCTTCAACTACCTTTTCCATTCTTATTTCATTCTTTCCTCCATTTTTTTCGCTGATATTATTTATGTTAAAAATATTATAATAAAATCCCCCCACACATTTTCCTCCGCAGAATATTATTCCATTTATGCTAGATTTTTCCAAAAGAAAGAAAGAAAGAAAATTGTAATAAATTTTCAACTTGTTTTTGTAACGAGAAAAATATCTTTGGTTCTCTAGAGATTTCATATCTCACATTATACGGAATAACAAAATCATAAACTTTTTTTTATCTAGTTTAGAAAAATAATTTCTAATACTAGAAAACATAAAACCAAAAGCTGAAAACATAAATATATAAACAAAATCAAAAGATACGAGAAGAATTAGATCACATAACCAACATCATCAGTATAATGATGATATTATAAAAATGATCGAATACATCAACAAGCGTTGAATTAATTAGATGTTGTACCATCTTTAGAAAGAATCAAAAATATCTTTTTGATTTTTTTTTTAAATATTTAGTAAAATAATTGAAAACACAGAAGGATCGAATAATATTCGTAAGGCGGTGGGCTTTTAATAAAACTCAGAATAAAGAATTACATAGTGTCCAAGAAAAGAAAAAAAAGGCAAGAAAATGGACCTTACTAAGAAGAAAATTTCTATTAATAATGGTTATTGTTATTATTTCTTATATTATTAAAATATGTTTGTTAGTACGATTGCTCTTGTGACCTCAAAACTTCTTGCCTACAAAGGGGGTGATATATCATTTGAGTGCCAAGTTCAGGTCCCTAGAAATTTATTTACCTCACAAAGTATATTCGCAAGGTATACACAAAAAAAATACATAATATTTTTTTGCCCCTGGGCACATTTTATCTCAATATTAATGTAGGTTTCACTGCTAACTTGACGATTGCATATCTGATGCATATCGGTAAGTATAGTATCCTGGATTATCAAGAACCTTGGTCAGCACATTCAACACATTAATATATCGGCCTTATTGGGCCATCAGGAGCCTCATAGTGTCCCATAATTTAACTGGGGTTTACGGGTCTCTTGAAGTTTTTGTTTCCTACTACTCTTTTAAAAAAATCGATAGAACCCTATTACAGTAGTATTTTGAAATAATTGTCCTAGGGCCTATACCGGGTGGAATATTTTCATCGTCCTTTTCTATTATGGCTGCTGTATTTTCTTATTATAGATAGTTACATCCTCGTATATGTATGTACTCATTATTATATGGTAGATTGCTTTTTTTTACTACCCAGTGCCACCAATCATGCTTTCATAAAAAAATTAATATCATTTTTTTTTTTTTGGTGACAAAAATGATTTAGTTGGTCGCAGTCAGGCTACATTTTGGGAAACGAATAATTTTATTCTGTTCACGAAAAATAAAGAAGAATAAAGAGATATATTTGTGAGATTACACTTTCTAGTTTTATCTCAACTTGACAAGCCTGGCCGATTAGTCAGGCTTGTCTTCACGGACAATATGGCAAATCAAGGACTGAGTCCACCTCATAGGTTTCATTCACCATCACATACAGGCCTTTAGTTGAAGGAGCTATAAATGCTTAATATTTCACTTATGTACAATTTTTGAAGATTTCAAGCATGTGTGCATGAGGCGACCAATCATTATTCATTTTTTCGCGGAATTTTCTCAGCGCACTTTCCAAAATTTCCCGAGTTATGCGATTGATTTCTTCGGTGATGATCCAATGTCCTTGTTTTTTCTTGGTAGACTTTCTATTTGAGTTATCCTTACAAAAAAAAAATGTTACAGGTCAGGAGACCGGGGAGGCCAAGGAAAGTCACCACGTCAGGAAATCAGGCGGCCTGTAATCATTGACAGAACCAATTCAATTGTCCAAGCTATACCCTTTGTTGTGAACACAATGTTTCCATCTCTACTCATCCAGGAAGTCCTGTCGCACAGTTCTACACTCATTTCGAAAACATACTAGTGAGTTGAATGAACATGTAATCATAGAATTAGCTGACTAGCTTTTGGGCTATATTGGGTCAGCCGGGAACAAAGTGTGGCCATTTGAGTGAGTGAAGTATAATATAGTTGAAAGAACCGCTAGCACTGTATCATATACTATAACATAATATTTTTTTAGACTAAAGCTACTTCTTAATTATTTCTTTCTATCCTTCCTCTTATATTGTTTCATTCCATAAAGTGTACAAAAAAAAAAACCTTCTTGGGCGAAACATTAATTAATGACTAGATTTTTTTTTAGATTCCTAAAATTTTAAAAAATCAATTAGATTCCTAAAATTTTTAGGAATCTAATTGAGTGAGATCTACAGTTCACAGAACTACCAGTTCAAATCTCCCCAGAGATGGTCTTTACCCGTACCTTCAATCTTATTCAATGCCTGTCTTACTTTGTATCCCCCTTAATCACTTCACATAATCCTGGTACTTTAGATTGTCAATGCGTATATCGCCATCGAATACGTGAGGTGCGTTTTCTAAATTGAAATAATAAATACTCGCATTGAATGTTAATGAGTAAACCATTTTTTTTTTTTTTTTTTTTTTTTTTTTTTTTTTTTCGATAGTGTGAGATACTTCTGTACGCACACTGGTTCATATGGCACGAAGATCGTTTGGTATGCTCACATGTATGAAACAATAATTTATTGGTTTAATGTTCTTACATAACCTACGTACAATATAGCGAAGGACTTAAAGAGCATTCATACTAAGCAGTGATAGTGCCGTGACCGGCAAATCTAAAAATATTCTTTCAGGCATTTGAAGGAACATGATCATACTCGATCGACACGTGACAGTGGCAGTGCATCAATGTGAGCTCACAATCAGCGGGAATAACTTGCCGGTACTGTCACTGCTTATTGTGAATGCTCCTTTAGTTCCCTTCAACAGTTAAAATGAAGTATCTGAGTGTTTATATAATTATAGCTGTTTCGCCCGTGCTTCGCTATGGCCTATATATTGGCACCTTAGAGGTATGGCCGTTAATGTGTGAAAGTAGACATGTAAGCTGTTGTATGTATGTATATGCATCTATCATGCTATCTCTCTCGCTCCAATGTATTTCTTATAGAGATTGCATACTCTCCGCGATTTCTATCCCTTAAAATTAAAATTTTGCAAAATCCTTTCTTAGTGGACACTTACATGGTGCAACGAAGGTTCCTGCCAAATCTGAAGTCTGTAGCATTAATAGTTTCGGCTCTACGTTGATCAGTCACTCAGGATATTGCCTTTTATATATAAAGATTACTAGTAAGTCTGTGAACTGCTGATCTCAAATTATTATTGGGCTGATATTTCGTTCTACGTAATGGATGTCCATTCCATGTCTAATCGAAATCAGACTGTTTGATAGAGTTATTGTGGTACAAAATGACAAACAGAAGAAATTTTGTGGATCTTATTGGATACATCTTATTTATTAAACCGGTCAATTACACAACTAATAAGTTGACAAAAAATTACTTTTTTCGGGTTCATAGCTTAAGCGTTAAAAACAAAAAAACTTGTAGGTAAGATTCTCGGAAAATCCACATTTTCCAAAAAATCTCCAAAAAAAATATCACTTCCGGGCGCAGAATCTGGATATTAACGAAACTGTTTGGATTACCAAGGGCTCTAGTTATATAATAGCACTCTTATTTCAAAGACTCCATTTTTTATATAAGGCCTGGTTCACTAAATATTGCTCTCTTCTTTTAGTAATATAACTCGCTTTCAGTTCAGATGATCTAATTTGCGGAAAGGAACTTTGTTCTAAATTTCAAATCTGTAGGCTGTAGGTTTAACTATCGTCGAGTATGAGTCAGTGGTCGAATATCAGTCAGTGTACCGACTGGACTTTATAGTTTCGTTATTAGTCGTTTCTTGTATTTTAAACGTAGGTATTCAAGGACAATATGACTAGGGGAACATGATGTGGTCGCATTGGATGTAAAGATCTATTTTAGGATCAAAAAAGATCAAGATCAATCTCCTTCTTCTTTAACACAAAAGGGGCCAAGTGTTCACACGCGTGAACACAATCAAATTGATCCGTAATACTCCGTATGATCGATGTTCACAAGAATCCCTGTTGAAAATATGGTTTAATTCGATAAATACCTATACATTTTGATATGGTTGAAAGGATATAATTCTAAACAGTAACATATTTTACATTATATAAAAAATATTAAGGCAAGAATTTTTATTACAAAGCACTCAGTATTAAAGATTAAAATTTTGAAAAAAATGGGTGGTCCCAAGGAATAGACTTTGATTTTTGTCTCGGTGCCTTATGTTATAAATGTCCCCTCTATGGTTGGTTCTTCGTACAAAGGCAACCCAAGCACTCGAAATTGTTAACCAAAAACAAATGAAATAGAGCAATGCAAATGTGGTCCACCACGTCTTCTTTATCATATATTTTATTCATGTTATGAAACAAAATAATGTTTACCAAAATCAGTGATTTTAGTCTTCTTTGGCTTATGGATTGCTGCTGCTGTTGTTGTAGCACATGTTTTAACTTTGACTTCCCATTTCTATTTGGGGTCGGCGTGGCCTTCATTAATTTTACCATGCCACATCCTTAATTTGTTCCGTGCCACCTCTCTTTAGCTATACTCCATCCTGGCACGGTAATCCTTGCTTAACTCTTACAGTATCCATGGGTAGAACCCGCTATTTTCTGATGACTCTGCATCTTTGGTTGGAAGCAGATTTTTTTCAAAGTCTGAATGCCTTCCTAACATCAAATCTTCTGTATTTGCACGGGCTTAGGAGTGTCACCTTACATACAAGTGGAATCAATAACAATTGCAAACAATAGCCATGTACCGTTATAAGATACCTATTCTTTTAGTCAAAATAAAATATAAACACTTTAATATAAAACAAATCAAGGTCAAATTAAAAGGATTATATCATTTAATAAAAAAAAAGTATCTTTTGTAAAAGGGTTCTCATTGTCCGAAGAAAAAAAAATGTCTAAAAGGTATTCAGGGGTGTCTAAATATTATTGTAAGAAAAGATTGTGTGCTGAATACCGTATATAATAGATACATGATCATAATTGAAAACTTTGGTACCAGGCAGATGTCAATATCATTTTATAAAATCAGATACTTGATGATTTTATTTCATAATACACATATTTGCATATATGCAAGAAAAAACAGAAATACTTGTTCTTATGGAAGTCCGCAGATCCAGAAATTTGCAGACTCCCATATTAAGAACATGTATATTTGTTTTCCTTGGATAATTNAGATACATGATCATAATTGAAAACTTTGGTACCAGGCAGATGTCAATATCATTTTATAAAATCAGATACTTGATGATTTTATTTCATAATACACATATTTGCATATATGCAAGAAAAAACAGAAATACTTGTTCTTATGGAAGTCCGCAGATCCAGACTCCCATATTAATAACATGTATATTTGTTTTCCTTGGATAATTATTACGAGTATATGCATTATCCAAGAAAAGAAGAAGATATAAGATATGTGCAGTGCAATATTGCAAGAAGATATGTGCAGTGCAATATTATTATAATAAGTATACGGCTATCTGTGAGCACCCAAATGTTATTGTGACAAAATGTCGAACATCAGGAAATCAAAACCAAAGTCGTTTTGCTAAAAATAGATCTTCTTTACGTTTCTCGTACATAGTGGAAAGTGATGGCATTGGAAGGGGTGGGGGCATAATATGCTGATTCGAGAACGCCGGACTAGATATTGATAATCCCAGCCTCTTCCTTGTACTGGTAATTATCTCACAATCATGGGAATGATATTTCATGGGTTGGTCGGGCTTGAGCTCATCCCCTTCTGTTGACCAGTCAGAGTGTCTTACCACTACACAACCAAGCCATGTCACTAGGTAGATGACCTCATATATTCATAGCTTATCTAGGTAGTTATTGGGGAACGAACAGACAGGCAAAATATGCTTAAAGGATAATTCTGGAGTTGAAACAAGAACTCGCTTTGTTCAAATATTTATTGAAGAAAAGCTGTTCCTACTTTTATTAACAATTCGGAAGCATAATCAAATTAAAAACAAGCCCATTTGAATTTAAAGTTTAGAATATTCCATTTGAAAAAGTTAAGAAATGTTAATATTAATAACTGATAAGAAATGTGAAGTGTATTCTAAATGGTACAGCTCCTTTAACTCTACTGATGCGTTCCTTAAGAGAAAATTAAAAGGCAACCAGAGTAAGGTTTCAATGTATAATTGCTTGATAATATACGGATTTTCAGTGTAGGTATGTGATCAAACTGGTTTATATACGATTTGGTTCTTAATTTTGAGGGCCCTGATTTGATCATTGAATCCTTTAACATTCTTTTCAAATCTATTTCCCATTACCCAAAATACGTTTTTTAAGGGTTGTGTAATTTTTGTTGTTGTTGTTATAGTTTGTAATGTTTTTTATTTAATCTTTTATCCACAATGATTTATTGTTCCTCTCTTTCCTACGCCTTATTGTTTTCAAATCCTTTCTTCTTGAATTCATGATTACATTTTTCTTTCTTTATTAATAATAGATATAGGTTAAAAAACAATTTTTGATTGTTTCCTTTGAGGTACCTACAATATTAGGTATTATAGTAAAAGGATATTTTATATAACTTTATTTATCTTCTTGTTTTTTGTTGATATTGTTCTTTTTGTTAGTGTGTTCTTTTTATTTTTCAAGCAATGTTCGTATTTTTTATATTAACAAATAATATTAAAAATTCGTGTGTTTAATTAATTCATATTTGTTCATTCTATTGTGTGCATAATAAATTTGCATAATGATGCATAATATTTAATGTGATCTATTTATTTAGGTTTCCTGATACCTTAAGCTGAAGTGCAATAATGAAACCCTATTCCTAAGTTTACTTGATAAATGGTAAGAGGTTCTGTTTTTTGTTACATTTGTACTTCGCCATCACTTTCGTGATGGAGACCGGAAGTAAGTAACTTTCCAGCAATCAAAGTGTTTTCCAATAATCATGAATTAAAATTAATAATATAAGAGAGTAAGGAAACAACGTACTTACAGCACTACTGAAGTGAATTTTTAATAAAACAGTGGCGGTATGTATGTCTCAGAAGTGCTAGCGGAGGCCCTGTTACTTTTGAACGACTTGAAATTCTGTAAAACTCTGGGGATAAAAATGATCTATGGACAATGGAATGGTTATGGTGAGATCTGAGTTCGAACCTCGGAAGTGAATTTTTTTGAGAAAAGTGTCTAATTCTCGAAAAATTTAAAGAGAATGGTACAAATATTTTTATTCAAATAAAAGTCCAAAGAAAATGAGTACTAACTTTTATTCCAGTTATTCATTTTTGTTCCAATATGGTTTCTCATCTACTTTAATCATCATAACACTGTATTGAAAACGGCCATTTTCAAGTAGAAAGTCTGAAGTAAGTGTTGATTTGGGACAAACAATAAAAAGTAACCTAAATAAGAAAATATTTGAGCCAAGAAACCCTATTCATTGAAATGAATGGAGATTTTGGATATGTTTTGTCGATTCATTTCGATTGGAAGCTAAATTGAGCAACTGCTGCACAATATTGTTTGCAGACTGTAGATTAATGTACTTCGTCATTTTCAGGAAAGAGCGATCTTATAGAATTATTTTTGTTAAGGTTGGACTCGATAAGACGGCCTAATGGTTTTTGACTGAAAATTTAAATACGTGACTTAATTTTAGCACTTTCAAATAATGTGACGCTATGAGAAGCCCTGAACATTACTTGGCTTCTTAGAACACATTCCAATACCTCACAAGGTCATTTCTCTATCAATAACGATAGTTTTCTCAGAAGTGGACGAAACTAGTTAGCTCTTTAACATCTTTGATATTTTTTAGTCAAGAATGTTTTAACCTCCATTTACTTGACATAGTATCACAAATCAACCAATTTATGTTTTTACTCAAATGGCAATAAAATTATGCCAAATGTTTTGTATAAATTTGAATTCCGCGGTTTTTGTAATGAGGTCTATAACCATCATATGCCTGCTACATTCTCAACTTTTTCGTCTTTTGGGTAAATATTTTAAGGGCCAATGGCCTCGCTTGTTCTTTTAAAAAAAAAAAAATATAAGTTTTATTGTAAAGTACTTTTAAAACTTAATTTCATCCCTGAGTCTAGAAAACTGCCGGTTTAAAGGGACTCTTCAGTTCCATTCGGGCAGTATAAATAAGGACTATTATTATTATACTTTGAACCCTGTAAAAATTAAAATCAATTCTGTTCACAATGTTGTTAGGTATATTTTTTCCTGAGCGCTAATTTTTAAAAAAAAAAAAAATGTTTTTTTAGTGCTATTATTTTAATTGCATACTAATTATATTGAAATTAGCATGCGATGTAGATGACTATAAATAATTTTACCATTTAATAAGAATTACTTTTTCAACTTTATTCACTTTACAAATTTTACAACGAACGCAATTAATTTTATAATGATTTTAACTTTTATTAAAATTGTGATAACCCAACACACATAGGCGAAAAGTATTATCACTTTACTCGTTTATGGAAAAAAATGAGAATATAGTATTAGTGCCTGAGGCCCTATTAAGAAAAGTGTTTTAAATTCATTATATGTTTCCAAAGTAGGTATAGGTACTGAAGGTAGAGAAGCATTACATTTATGCAGATTTTTGATCTTAGAAATGAAAATTTATTGACAAAAATTAATACAAACTTCTCCTTTATGACCAAAATCATGTAAAAAAAATTTGTAACGATTGATGGGTAGATTTTTTCAGTTGGCGTGAAAATAAAAATAAAAACGCATTGCGCTGGATATTTTTTTCAAGTGGAAGCAAGTTATCGCCAAAAATGGCGCTTTTTAGCGGGTTTTTTTACAATTTTATTTTGGGCAAATTAGATTTCGAAGGATGGCCGAGAATGGACCCCCAAAAATAGTATGAAAGGACCCCATAAATATTGCAAAATTTAAAATTTACCGGTTTCTTCCCGATTTATGGACGGTTATCACCACCAAAAAATCGGTATTGAGAATGAGAGAGAAAGCTAAAATTAGATACAAAGGTGTACCGCAGTACAAAAAATTTTATCCTTGAATAAAATATTGATATTCTAAATAGGAGCGGTGCTCACTCGGGCGGTCGGTTCCACCAAAAACCTATAATTAAGAATCACTTTGGAATGAGCCAGAAAGCTGAAATTTAAGATGAAGGTGCTTCGCAGTACAAAATGCATTATCGTTGAGTAAAATATTTAATTTTATGAATAGGAGCCGTGCTCACCCTGTGGGTAAGTTCCACAGAAATCCATAATTGAGAAGTATCACTTCGGGATGAGCGAGAAAACTGAAATTTAGTACGAAGGTGTTCTGCGGTGAATAAACTAATATCCTTGAGTAAAATATTGAATTTTCTAAATAGGAGTCGTGTTCACTCTGTGGGACGGTTGCTCACAAATCTAAAATCGAGAAGCTTTAATTTCGCGATCTCGAAATTGTTGTTGAATTTCGTAAGAGTATCGACGCACGAGGAAACAGCTAGTCATTCCATAAAATTACATTTGAACCTTACAAGAATTAACATTATTTACTACAAAACCAACTCAAGGATGGGTAAATTTACCAGAACAATAGATCAAATAGACGTACTTAGGTAAGTACACGACCAATCCAATCGGGAACTTTCCGTTTTCATTCCGAGCACAAAGAGACAAGAAAATTACCATCACAATTTACAGTTCAGTTTTTTGTAAGGATTTCCTCCCACTCAAATATAATGGAAATGGTCCCATTTCTTTTTCAAATAAATGCATACACATTTTCCGAGAAATAAAAATAAGAATAAAAAGTATGGAAAAAGGAGGTGTGAAGAAGGGAGAAGAAGAAGAAACTATTGATCTCATACCAGATTCATCCCTGGAATAATAAGAAGGAAAAGAGAAGAAGACAGAAAAGGAATGTCGCTAAAGAGAAAAGTGACACACTTGAAAAAAAACTCCTTATTTCATTGTATCATAAAGAAAGGAGCAGTGTCACTGCTTACTACTAAGCAGCGACACTGTGACAGTGCCGTGCCCGGAAATTAATCCGCCACCAAAACTAAAAATATTCTTGCATACAGTTGGAGGTAAATGTTAAAGGCGCCCAGCGAAGCTGGCGCAGCCTGCTACAACTTATTATAAATTAAGGTCATTTTTTGCCCCTGTCTGTCTGTAGATAAACTCAAAAACTACCGAACGAATTTTATTGCGGTTACAGGATCTCCTCCACCCGGACTTCTATGACATACTGTAAATTGTTTACTCCAAAACCTAGATAAATTTACATCCAATATAGATCAAACTATAAATGTACAGTTTCATTGTGGTATGGCCCAGTGGCCTCTTTATAATATTAGTGTGGGTAGCACAGCATTACGCAGGTAATTATCTCTTACATCTTATGGCCAAACAAATCTAATACTTTTGTAATTTAGGTCACAAGTACTATTTCGAAAATTCCTGCAGAAATTTCATCTGGGTCCCTCAAGACCAGGATGACTGTTATAATCAGAGTCTATCAGAGGGACCCAGAAATTTCATCTGGGTCCCTCTGATAGACCAGGATGACTGTTATAAATGATTATAACTTCAAATAAATAATATTGCATTTGGGACTTTTTATACAGAAACTCATTTTGTATATTCGATCCTTTTCAAACCGGTTTTTATAGCTATGTGGTACCCACCTCTGTTGTTGGTTCGGAAGGCGTTCCAATATATTTAATATCTTGTTGCATCTTGCAGTTCGTTTGATCTAGAGCATGGCGCAAAAGGTGTAATAAGTTTTCAAATTAAAAATGAGATTAGAGAGTTGGATTAATTGAATTTTGTGTAGATTGCAATTAATTCTATGCTTTTCTTCATTGAGAAGCTTTGTATTCAGTTTTATGAAAGCTCATTTCATCAATGTGCCGACGCCGACACGACACATCGACTGCACTTTTAGTCCTACATTTTTCAAGAAAAATCTTCGAAGAGAGAGGAAAAAATGTCCAACACCATCCTCCACAAACACCTCCACCCAAAGTTTTAAATTTTCACAAAAAATTTGATGTTTTTTTTAAAAAAAATTAACTATCCATCGAATTCAGTTTGTTTTTTTAACAATGATTTAAAAAGTTATTATCAATCGATACTTATAAAACGCAAAGCCCTGTTGGTATACTAACTAACTGACTGATAATCAACGTAACTCCACAATGGCTAAACCTAGATAGTTGAAATTTGCACACAAATGACACAGATCACTTTTAGTTCTTAAGTGAGTTACAAGAAAGAAAGAAACCGAAAGTTCAAGTGGAAACAAGTGACCACAGAAAATGACACTGACCCTAAGGTGAGCAAAGATCACACTGTGGTTTGGTTCCACCAAAAATCCATAATTGAGAAATAATATACGGGATGAGCGAGAAAGCTGAAATTTAATATGAAGGTTTTTTTTTCTAATTTGGCTTAACGTCTCTTTAACATCTATTGGTCATTCAAGACGGGGGTTTTACCCTCCATACGCTGGAAACTTGCAAACCGTCTACCCACATTGGAACACCACGTCCTAATCGGTCACCCATCCAAGTACTGACCACGCCCGAAGTTGCTTAACTTCAGTGATCTGACGGGAAATGGTGTATTCAACGTGGTATGATCGTAGGCTAATACAAAGGTTTTCCGCAGTATAAAAAAATAATATCCTTGAGTAAAATATTCTAAATAGGAGTCATGCTCACCCTGTGGTCGGTTCCACCAAACATTCAAACTTTAATGTCACAATCTCGACATTGTTGTTGAATTTCGAAATTTCATAATCATAGCGAAGCTCAGGCAAACAGCTTAGTATTATATATAAAACTGATCCTGTGAATAGATTTATGTCTTTTCGAAAAATAAAATGGAAACTTAATTGATCCAGTACTTGTTATTTCTCAACAGATGAGGTCAGGACAGCTCAAAGGGGGGGACAAAGGGCACAAAATATGCTGGGCCCGGGCTCCTCAAGGGGCCCTGGTCCAGGGATTTTACCACAAAAATAACATATAATATCAATTAATGTGCCTAATAGCCATCGTTAATGTCACTGAATGTGCCTAATGGCCAGCGTTAAAGTCAACTAATGTGATTATTATTTAACAAATTTATATTAGACATCCTATTGGTAACTTTAAAAAATTTCAGTCAGTTTCAATTAATGTGCCTATTAGTCAGTGAAGTTAAGCATTGTCCAGCGGGGTTTTACCATGTGGTTGTCCACGTGGGTTCGGCCCTCGTGATGCTGGCTATTTTTCCGGCCCAACCCAAGGTGGGCAAGTTTTCAGTGAATGGGGGATGAAACACCCGTCTTGAATGACCAATTGATGTTAAAGATACGTTAAACCAAATTAAAGATATACTCGTAAATAAATAAAAAAATGCGCATAATAGATATCCTAAATCTATGTCCAAAAAGGTATAACAATGTGTACCATCTCGATTGTTGTGTAGAATACCCCCACCGGATCTTGGTCATCCCCAATTATGTTTTCTCAATCATTAGTAATTACTTGTTTTGACCTTTTATTTCGCCAGTTTTTATCTACCGAGCGTGTCATGTGTGCCGTGTGTGTCATATCGCATTTGATTTATATTGCTATACACAGGCAATGTGTAATGAGAAATCGTGTAGATTTATAGGTTCTTAATCTAAGTATTTTACTCTTAAGTTTTTAATAATAATTACTAATTAGAACCATTGGAGGTAAATTTTGAATCAATGTTAACTATTAGTTTAAATAATTAAATAGATCACAATTTCTTGGAAAAGTCACAAGTCAGCCTTTTTTAAAACAGCACATTGAGACCTGCGATTTTTCTGAGCTTAAAAAATTATTCAAAGCCTTTCGCACGTAAAGATAACCCGTTCATTCTCGTGCGGG
>CM022883.1:14384098-14422217 GCA_012654025.1 Pachypsylla venusta
AACATACTCATGTATCTGTACATGTTTATAACTTTTATGTTACTGACGTAATTATATTGCAGTGATTGTCATGGTTCTGGGGGCCCATGTCAATTATCAGCCTCCAAGAAAGGATGTATGATGACAAGTAAAAACATAAGCAGTATACTACAACTTATCTAGGGCTGCTGTCTCATACATCTGGCTACCACCGGATACGATGATGCCACATTGAATGATGAATTGGAATTTTTTTTTTTTTCCAATTCATCAGCATACTGACTGACTGACTCATAAGTATTAATAAAAAGAACATACATATAATCTAAACGGAGTTAAGAATGGCATCATGTATAATACTATGATAGTAAGAGTAAAAACACAAAATGAATGAGAGAATGAATGAATAAAAACTGTTTTTGCTATAATAATACTTTAAGTACCATAAAAAAGAAATAAAATTAAATTTTATGATTCCTATATAAAGAAAGAGAAATTTGTAATGTTGTAAAGTGTGAATCGAGTTGTTTTATAATGTTCTTACTTTGTGTGAGGAAATGCCTCCTATTGATGAATATAGAACATTCATTCTATACTGCCGACTTGATTAAGTTTGTTGATAAAAAATATGAAATTGTTGTTTTGGAGGTTAATGGTTCGAGGTCAAATCATAATGATAGGTCATTTATATCTTTCGTATTGTTTTTATCTACAAGTGTACAGTTGTTTGGCATATCTTCTATCATGATACAGTAGAAACTCGATATAGGTAGACGATATTACCAATAATTCTATATAGCGAACATAATTTCATTTTCCTTTTCTTGAATGTGTTGTTTGGTTTTCCTGTTTATAATGAATTTACTATACTCTCTATCTCTATATAAAGAATATCTTTGATTTATGTACTACTCATATACAAACAAAATTACATAGTTGGGATATGAACAATTCAAAATTACATTAACTTTCCTCTATAATTTTTATTAGACATTGACAGGACGAAGTTTTTTTAATAAGGATCCAACACTCGCTACAATGAAAACTGGTTGCAACGAAAGATTTTTTGTCATTTCACTTCCTACTGCCACGATATTGTGCTCAAAGCATTAAATTAGAAAACCGCTCCAATGTTAAGATTGCTGAACTGAGCAAGTTTATATATTTGGCCTTAATTGTGTTAATTTTAGGGAAACATTAAGAGTTTATGCACAAATATTTGCAGATGAACGTGTCGTAATGCTACACATGTTATATATCTCTTACTAAGAGCACGTTCAGCACGTCAAGGTATACTCTAAAACTGCAAGAAAATAAAAAAAAAATTAAGGAAAAAATATTTCTTTTTTAATACAAAATTCAATACCAAAATCAAAAATACAGGATTCCATTTAAAAAAAAATCAAGGTCACCATTAAATTTACCCTTAAAAAAGTTGTGTTTGTATCGAACTTTTTCTCTAACGGTTTCCGAGATATTTGACTATGTCCTTTAAAATATTGAAAAATCAAATTATGATCTATTCGAATGTCTTTACTATAGGAAGAGAAATTGTTTAAAAAAATACTCTCTACAAGAAAGACACTCCAATAGTTCATAATTTGATTTCTCACACAGAAGCTCTGATGTGTTTTCAGGAGAAGACGAAACTATAGTTAGTTCAATTTAACATCTTTTTAAGTCAAGTGGAGATATAGTACTTTTAACATTTACAAAACATAAATTGTATATTTACAAAAATATACAATTTATGTTAAAACACAAAGAACACCTGACTAACAATACACGACAAAAAGGTCTCGCCCGAGAAAACAACTTTTACCTGACTGACCGAGGGGCACTACATCAGTCTTGTCCCAAAACTAATCAACGTCTTGCCAGACGATATACTTAAGAGTGGATATAACCATTGTGTCAAACATAGGTATGTCTAATATTGAAATCAAGTGAGCTATGTCTAATCTGTCACCACAGCTTGACAAACTCATGCTGTAAACTTTATTATTACCTAGGAAGGAACAACGTCTCCCATCCCACCGACCTACCCACTTTCTTCTCCTTTATATATATATATATATATACTAGCTGAGTACCCGAACTTCGTTTCGAGAAGATGAAAGAACATGGGCAGTAGGAACGGCTTGTTAAACTGTGTAGAATTGTGTTAGGTTCCAAAAAAAAAAAAAAATGCGTCTTGAAGTATGCTGAGTTGCGACCCAGCCTAACCTTGCGTAGACTTCAACACGCATTTTATTCTTTTTGGAACCTAACTTAATACTACTCCCAACACGCCCTACCCAACAAACTTGTTGTACAATTCTAATAAATTATAGATAAACCTATTCGCAGACCTACCGAATGTACATACAAAATTTCATTAAAATCGGTTAATTAGTTTTGGAGTAGTATGGTAACAAAAAATGTGGCACGAGAAATTTTTATGTTAGATATACCTATTTGTTACCTAATTCCTTAACCCACTCTTTTACAATTTGGACCCTTATGGGGCAGTGGTGGAATTGTTTATCCTCGGAGCATTCGACTTCGTCTTTACGGTCGGAGTAGAGTTTTCCCGTGTGGCCGGTTCTTGCATTAATGCAAAGTCTAGTCTCACGGGGGGATTCCTCTTTGGACTGACTGATCTTCCGGGGTCGGTAGTTCTGGGGTGAATTGTTTTGCCACTGCTCTATAAGGGGTTGAACCTCACTTAACACAAACGCATTTATATCTTCAATAAATGAGTTTTCAAGTGGGGTACCATATTTTTTTATTTTGTTTTGATTGTATATCTAAATTATAAACATAAATATTTAAAGAAAATATGTTAAAAAAAATCTTCAACACAGTTTTACTTGACATAGCAGGTATCCCAATTTAACAAGATTTTTTTTGTGAATGAGAATATTTACGTAGCATCCATTTTCCTCAGGATTTGAGGAAAAAAAGAAAAGCTAGCTATGTATGTATGGACGGCTCGTAATTCAACAAATTAAATGAAGTCGATATAAGATATTTTAGAAATTATAGCTAAACTAGCAGGATACGCCCGCTTCGCTTGGCGCCTTAGAGGCATGTCCGTTTATAGTTTCAACCCCAAAAGTAGCCTATGTCCTTTCCTAAAGTTTAGTCTATCTCCATACCAAATTTCATCAAAATCGGTTCAGTAGTTTAAGCGTGAAAGCGTAACATACATACAGACAGAGTTACTTTCGCATTTATAATATTAGTATGGATGTATGATGGTATTGATTAAAATTTAAATTTTCTGTTAGTTTTGGAAACCAATCGGAATGTATCCAAAATGAAAATTCAGAACACCACGGTTGTTGATATAGACAAGATAACATCCCCCTAATAATATCTTTGTCACACACAATATCAGTGCTTACTTTCTACTTACTATACACCAACTCATCACTAACTCGATCTATCTTCACATGCAATTAGTATTTCGTACAATTCTGACAGGTCATTTAACAAGACTCATGTTTTCATTATATTTATTTTTAATTTCTTTGTCAATTTGTTATTTTTTTCTCACTAAAAAAATAAACTCTTTGAAAGTTTCAACATCCATAAATATTTCTGTACAAAACACGCCATTACGAAGTGTCCTCGACTCGCAATAAAACCTTCATCTTTTCTTATTATTTATTATTTTGTTTCGTTTTAAATTTAAATCTTTAATAAATTAATAAAAATGAACACAAATCTTTTACAACAAACAATTTTTCGAAAATAAAATAAGGAAATATCGCACATAATTACTCAACAAATTCGATGATAGTTTTCCATTTTTTCTAGATGCTTAGAGCTCTTTAAAAATACAACATTTACAACTGTGAAATGCAAAGAAAATAGTATTACCTAAAATACTAAATGTGCTATCTCAGACCTCAGGAGAAAAAAAATGAAATCGAAAATAATTATCTGAACGCAGTAAAGGTCTAGTTTTGACAGCACGCTTTTTTCTTTGGTTCTGTATTTTCGTACCATGAGAACTCTCGAACGCCTTATATCTGATTTTGATTAAATATGCTTTGAGCATTCATTATGGTTACATAATTTTTAAATCATACTGGGCCATAAACGGCCAAATTCTGAGTGAAGTCCACAGTTCACAGAAGTACAAGTAGATTACGTCATAATACGTATCACGTAAGACGAATTGATTTAAACCCTCGATATATTATCTTTGCACAAAACCCAAAAATTCCAGTAGATGTTATTATGATATTGGTTTTGTGGGTATATTTTCTTAGTTATCTTGTAATCTTCAATATCTCATTTCATAGAATGATAGATTCTCTCCTACACTTTTCAAAAATTTCGGGGGGCCCCTTAATACTCTGTCCTGGATACGGGACTGTAAATATATTTTCATTTGAATTCAAGAAAGGACAATAGGAGTTTATTGTTAGATACAAAAAATAAGCAAGCATTCATACAAATCAAATATTGTATGAATTTTTCACGGCATTATTTTCAAAATCTTTAAATTTTTAGAAGTTTTCAATTAAATTATTGAAAAGAGATTAAGAAAAAAATATTAGTGAGAGTCATAGGTGTGTGTAATGCATGTATCACCAAAGGATTAAATTATAAGTAAAATATCACAGATTGCTCCATTCACATTCATCTATTTCTCGAAGACAATGAAAAATCAATTTTTTTGGGGTACCCAATATAGGTATTTATTTGCACCACAAATAGATTGTCAAACGACCAATGCGTCCGACATATTTTTAAACGAAACTACATAACATTTATTAATATATACCTACATAATTGAACACGTTTTGATTTCACGTAGTGATACTTAGGGTCAGAAGAAAGTAGGCTAACAATAATTCTATACAACATACACAGAATCTCATTGCTAGTACTTGACCTATCGCACTACCTTGCGTATATATAAAAAACACTAATTAGTATTACATTAAATACCTTGGCATATTTCAAAACCAAGAAATTCCCTTCGAATATGAATTTCCTATCGAGTTCCGTCTCTGAGAATTTCCTTTATAATGTACAAGCAATATAAATGACATTGTAATGATTAATAATTATAAAACTATAATATTTATATGTATAATCAAGCTGAATGTTCCAAGCTTCTCTATTTTTTATTGGAGGAAGTATATAATTGTATATGAAGAGGAGGAAAAGGATGAGAAAGAAAGAGAGAGAGATATGTGAATAATTGCAATTATAGAAGTTTAGCTTAAAGCTCTAGACAAGTGTATCGCAACTTGTATTGTGAACTTTTCCAAAATCTTTTTCAGTTTTTTAGAATAATTTTTGAGTGCATTCTGATCAACTTAAATTTTACCAAGTACTGATATTTCCAAAAATTGCAAATATCTCAAGTGATAGGTACATCAAATATTATAACATTTGTCGAAAACATGTAATGAGTTGAATGAATAATTTGGGATATTTATTTATTTAGCGTATTAGCGTATGATTTTTTCCTCTAGAACACAGGGAGCAAAAAATATAATATGAAAATAAGGATGATGTATAATATATAACAGGAGATTTTTTTTTGTCAACAAACGGAACAAATCGGTTTTTTTTTCAGATTAGATAAAGTAAACAAATCTGGGTTGCCGCTCTTATATGTTTTCTTTCTTTTATCTTTTTGTGTGATTGTATGTGTTTTAGTCTTACGATTGTGTACTGATGTGTTAGTTCTTTAGCATTGCCTTTGAACCTATCCTGGACTATAATCTATCTCTATACAATATTTAAAAGACATTCTCATTTGACCATAGATTTTATTTCATTAAGCTTCACCTCTAAGGATTGGAATCCGTACACCTCATCATCAGGGCATTAGTGATATGGGGTTAACATCAAACTTCCCTAGATAAGGTTCAACTGCTGAGAGGGCTGGAACAGTGTTCTGACCAGAATGTTTTGGACGAGTTATAATAAATATGAAACTGACGTTATGTAAAACAAACACATTTTGTCCACGTATTTGTAAGATTCATAAATTATTGACGTCATATTTATTTTATATTTAAATTATAGCAAAACACTTACCAGAAACACTAATTATATTTTTATTATAATATAAACTATTTTCAATGTAAATAATTATAAATAGTGTTTCTGGTAAGTCTTTTAATTTAAAAATAAATATTTTTTAACACTTATAATTACCATGGTATCAGATGATTACCATAATCATTTTAAGACAAAGACAGATTCAAAAAAGGTTTTTGGATAATTAAATATTGAAGAATGAGAAATAGCCAGCATCTATGGCACGTTGAATACACCAGTTCCCGTTCGATCACTGAAGTTAAGCAACGTCCAGCGAGGTTGTACCATGTGGGTGTCCACGTGGATTCGCGCCCCGGTGATATTGGCTATTTTTCCGGCCCAACCAAGGCTGGATGAAGTCAATGTGGGTAGCTGGCTTGCAAGTTTTCAGCGAATGGAGGGTAAAACCCCTGATTTGTATAGATCTTTAACATCTAAGACGTTAAGCAAAATAAAAAAAAATAAAATAATGAGAAATATTTCAATCCACACTTTGGTAAACCCTATTTACAGAAAATCATTCATCATGGAATTTATATAATAATAATTCTTGCTAGCTTGTAGTTGATTAAAAACATTTTGTTCAGAGTTTATTCTTTCTTCTTTAGCTTGAAGGTGGATTTAGTGGGTAGGGCCATTCCACATAATCAGCGCGCGGCATAGACAAAACTTTTCAGCTGGTGGATTCGTTAAAGTGCATTTTATATTATATACTGGCTGGGATATCTATTATTATAGTGTAGTGTATACAGAATGTTTTATTCTATCAGAAGGGTTGACGTTGATTGTTAATAGAGTATATGCATTCGTTCTAATCAAATTATGAAATACTAGAGTGTGACATCCTCAGGAACTGAGTGCACCTGACCTGATGGTGTAAAATAACACGAAAAGCAACTCTGCAATATTTTTTTTTATTATACACTGCTTCCTGGCAGTAGTTAACTGCAGTTACGAAGGCAGAATTTTCGCACACACACAAACACATACACACCGAATGCATGTGCAAAAACTTAACATTCAATGCATGTGCAAAGTCGTTTTACAATTTCTATATAATTTATCCATTTTATCAACCAAATTTAAATATCCTGCAGTTTTATAAGAGTTTGCATAAAAGTACAAACAATCACTCGGTAGTACGGTAGTCGAAAGTGATTTCTGCTGGCTCTTTTTTGGACATCTGAGGTTTGCTACTTCAAAAATTCAATTTTGAATTATGTGAAAATTTTTTGGAATCATGTTAATGACGCAAATTTATATTGCAGTGATTGTCCCCTGCCAATTATTAGCCTCCTACATTACATGTATGATGTGATGATAATGAAAATAATTATCAGCAAACAACAACTTCCTTTATCGATTGGCAAATTTATTTGTTTCGCAATGAATAGTACTAGGTGTGTCCGTGGACAAGAACGGGCGGAGCCATCCGTTTCACCTCGAATTTTCACGCACCACATAAACTTTAGCATATTGCACCATTATTCCGTTAAGACAAGATAGATATATGCTCCCTTGGGTATATGCAGAACATGAAGAAAAAAAATTGGTAAAATTCGGTTGAGTAGTTCCGGAGGAGTAAGGTAAAAAATGTTTGCAGTTTGTAGGGAGTATAAGGCTACGCTTCGCTCCGCCCAATAAATATGTATATATTCGATATCTCTCACCGTTTTGGCTAAACAATTAGTATTTCCTAAATTTTATTTTGCCCGATCCCGGATTCGAACTTGTAACTCTGGAATAATTATTGTTTGTCAATATTTAGTAAATTATGTATTGATAAAACTTTTTCGCTATGAGTTGATATGTTGTCGCGACAAAATTTAAGATTTTGGACTTTAACTCTCTGAATTTGATAAAAAAATCGGAAAATCGGCCGAAAAATCGGAAATATGAGTTGTATCGTCCTGGAAATAGATATATGCATCCTTGGGTACATGCAGAATATGAAGAAAAAAATTTGGTAAATATCGGTTGAGTAGTTTCGGAGGAGTAGGTTGACAAATGTTTGCAGTTTGTAGGGAGTATAAGGCTGCGCTTCGCTCCGCCTGATTAATACTACTGCAAAAGTTGTTTTCTTTGGCAATAGTATTGATTAGGAAAGACTACTTTAATTCCTGATGAATATTAGGGGGCAAATATCTCCATAAAATATCATAACCACCAAGAAAAATCGGAAAATCCTTGGGTACATGGTAAATTTTTAAAAACTCAAAAGAACCGAAAATAATCTCACAAAGAAATTAATTGAAAAAAGACCAAGATCCAATTCCAAACATTCTTCTAAAATGTTCTGCCCATGAAAGAAGTCCTTTGCTACTGTTCATCCCTCACTTAAATTTACACTTTCTTCTGTCTCTATTCTCTTAAAGTATTACCGATTTTGCACTTAGTTGTTGTTTTTTTCTGAGGAAAATAGCAAAACACTTCCTTACGAGTTGCTCCGTGTAAAGATACACTGGTGCTCCCTGGAACTTTGTGGTGGCGCACTACCGTGTTCTCAGATATTGTCGATCAGGCTGAGATGATAATATGAGTTGTCATCTGGCGACATTTTGATTAGATGCTTTTGGACTGTGCAGTTTATTGACAATTGTAATGTATTTCGAACAATGATTACATCATGAGATATGGTTTCCTCGTCTTTCCCCCGTATTCCCAAGAGATACCCGTTCTATCTACATGCATTTTGAAACTAGGTACATTGTTGTTTCGTTTAATTTGTATAAATATGAATTCCAATATTTTAAGGGTAATTTTTTAACTAAATTTTCACTCCTTTCTATCATCTTGTATATACAAAAAAAAAAAAAAAAAAAAAAAAAAAAAAAAAATCGGATGACTTAAAAATACAAGTATATGAAGTTGATATCTTTAGGCGATTTTATTAGCTAATTATATTGAAATTATCTCTTATTAAATTTATACTATATTATATATGGGACAAGAAGACAAGATTATATACGATTATAAGTATAAAGATGAAAGAATTTTCGAACAATTTAATATTAAAAATAGTAAACACAAAAATGTTTGAAGAGAAATATTTTCCAAAGCCATGTTAGGATGTGTATTGCAGCAGAGGAGAAGGAACGTGAGGAGGATTATGTGATTGTGAGGGTGAAAGAGGAAAATTATAAGAGATGCTGAATATAAGATGTAGTGTTGAAACAGAGGATGGAAAGAAATACAGGGTAGCTCACTTCCAGCAAACTCCCCCTGCTATATTACTGTGGAGATTTTAGAATGAATTACCGACGTTTTTATTCAATTTTTGGATTCTACAGACCTTGCAACGTAAAATAGAAAATTTTGAGGGGAGGTATAATTTTTTAGCCTTTAAAATAATAAACCTATGTGTCACATTGGCATAAGTTTTATTGTTTACCGTTAAGAGAGACTTCAGTTAAGAGTAGAAATCTCAATGTAGGAAGTAAAGTATTTGCCAATTGAAATAATCAGAACATAATATAGCATTACGAAAAAAGTCCTTTTTTGGACATTTAGTCCAAAAATAATTCTATGGTTACTGAAAGAATGAGAGAATTTAAGAAAATGATCTTATGAATAAGTTGAAAGAAGAAATAATAAGAATCAGAAAGGAAATAGAAGAAAACAGAATGATTAATGACTTGGGTCCTTTTCTTTTCTCACTTCTCCTTAAAAAAGTGGAGAACAGCTTCGGCTCCACCCTCTTCTTTTTAGAATAATAAAAAGGCTCCTTGTGCAAATTTTGAATTGAAAATATATTAAAACATTTTGGGTCACATTATATAATAACAAAGGACAATTGACAAGAAAAAAAAAAAAAAAAAACTCTGCAATGTGACNTTCCTGGCTAAAAAAACCCCCCCCCCCAAAAAAAAATATAATTTACTTCTCAAAATACGTAGAATCGAAAAATCGAATCGTCCGCCGTTCGCCTCTCCCGTACACTATACACTGCAGACAGGTCGATAGTGATTGGTGCTTTTGCCAAATAGCATTAACCGATTTTGATTAAATTTAGTATGTATGTCGCATTATAAGTGACTGACTGTGTTCGGGCCACAATTAGACCTAAAATGGGACCTGCATATATACCATCAAAATCGGTCAACACATAGTGGTAAAAATGACTATAACGACGGATAAAAGGTTTTTATGTTCGATTTTTAGATTCTACATACATTGAAAACATAAATTATCAAAATTTTGAGTGTAGGTATTTTTTTCAGTTGTTTCGAATAAACTTTGATGCTCAAAACTAAGTTCTTATTTTAACTTTTAATGAGTGATGAAGGTTGTACTGAACTTTGAAGGAAAAACGATGATCTTCAAATGTATATTTGAACGGTTCATACCCATCTGTATTGTAGTGAACGACCTGTGTATGTAATGTTGCTGTGAAACATTCTGTATAAATATCTCGACGCTTCTCCTGTCCATTCATTTCTCCGTCTTTCTTTTTTTTGAATGAGTCTTGTGGGAGAGGGATCGGGGTGAGGGGGGTTATTCATTATAAGAATCAATGAATGTTTACTATACTGCTCAGGTTGTCTAGGAGGATGGTCGGGGTGAAGGGGGGAGAATTATTTATGTCGTATTTTTATTTGTTTCCTCATTTTTCTTAAAAGCTTTGCTTGTGACATTGAATTACGTTTTAATTATTTATAAAACGCGTAGTTTTCTTATTTGCGCAATAGAAGAATCCTTTTCGAGAATTTTCGAGAACGTTTTGAATGAAGGTATAAATAGAGGGACACGTCTGGGAGTCAGTCAGTATTATTTGAGCGAGAAGCGAAGTCAGTATTGTTTCAGTGATAAACGAAGTGGTATTGTTTAAGCGATAAACGAAGCGTGTTTGATTTTGGGAGCGATAACATAAGTGAACGGTTATTCGTGTGTATTTTCGGGCGTTCTAGATTCGGTGTAAATTCGGTGTTGGCGAGAAGTAATTGAACTTTTCTGTTACGTTTTTTTTATTTGTTTATTGTAATTTCTATTTTTTTATTTTTCTTAATAAATTATTTTAAGTTTTATTTTTAATTATTTTTAAAGTTATTTAACGCGTTTTAAATTCACGATACCTTAATCCTCGAATCCTAAGTCTGCAACAGTATTTATTTCAATGAAAGGGATAGGTACTAATGCCAAACAAGATCATATTAAATGAGAGAAATAAGAAGAAAGATAATACAATATATTAACTTGGATGGATATCTTGAAAGCTCTAATGATAGCGTGAGGAAATAATGATATTAGTTACCTGAATATTAACAACATTGAATTATTTTGAATCAAGTTTAAAATATAAATAATAGTACTTATATCATCTGCCCTAGATGTTGGAGGTAGCTGAAATTAGCATGCTGAAAAGATGTGGGTTTACAGGGACGAATGTAGTAAGAAATGAGAATATTAAATCAATAGCAAAAATGGGATCATTGGGGAAGAAAATCCAAGAGAGTAAACTGTGGTGGTTTGGACATAAAGAGAGAGAAGAGGAATAATGAAATTATTGGAAATAGAGGGCAGAGGAGAAAAATGTCTAAATTTTCTGCACGACTACAATACTTTATCTTCTATAGGAAGAGAAAGTAAAAAGGTACACTGAAAATCTCCTTTTAATATTGTAAAATTGCATTGTATCCTAAGGAGCTGTACTATTTAATTACTTATCTGGGTATCAATATATATATTATTAATATTTCTTCACTTTTAATTTAAATGGATTTCAATTGATATGCTTTCGGATTAAAGGATTATTTTTAATGTAAATAAGGAGGGTTTCTTGAAACAAAATTTTATTCAGTGAAGACTAAACCTACGATGGAAAGAAGACTTCAGAGAGATGGGATCATGGGATGTAAAAAGAAGGAAACTTTATAGATAAATGTTTTTGAATAAGAAAAATAAAAGGAAGGTGATATCGACCCTAAAGAATATTGGGAAAAGATGAAGTGAAACAAGAAGTATTTTATCTGCACTATTTAACTTAAATAAATAACATAAACTTAATATTTGACAAATTAATGAACTTGAAAACTTATTAAGTATTTCAAAAAAAGAAATGAATTACAAAAGTAAAAGAACACACATAACAAAAATAACATATGTTGTAATAAAAAATGAATAAAAAACATTAAAAAAGAAATAAAAACGATTAAAAAGCCGCCAAGATAGTTTTTTTTATATATTTCCCCTCAAAATTATAGAAACATGCCATGCGCGATCCAAGAGTGAGAGAGAGACAGACAGAGAAACTTGGAACAACAACTACAACATGAATGTCAGCCATTAAAATTTTTATCATTCTTTCTCACTCTGTTTTACTCAATCCATGTCTCTTTTTTCTCTCTTTCTTTCTCTTTCTCAAAGCATCTTGGGTAGCATAATAAGCATACACACAGACATACACAAAAAATCTATAATTCAAAACAAATTAAAATTTTAAAAATGAAATAATAATGATTGAGAACAGCTTTAGTTTCTTAAAACATCTGACGTCAATGACACGATGAAAAGACAACAAGATCATTGTAGTTAAGCAACGGTCAGTGAGGTTTTATTCTGTGGATGGTAGGTTTGAGTCTTAGTGATGCTGGCGATTCCTGGCTCAACCGGGGCTGGGTGAGATAATTTGTATGTTTCCAGCGAATGTAGGATAATAATCCCTTACAGCCCTACACGAATGGCTTTAGAGTGTTTAGACGTTGAGCATTAAAAAATAGTATTGTTTTTTGAAATCATCCAGGTACCTTTCTACGTTATGTCTACCTTTTTGTTTTTATGGTTTATGCCATCTCTAGGACAAATTACCGCATCTTGTTGTAATTCACTTACCTCTCATTCTTTCAAATCATATTTATTGGAAGCAGTTAAAGAAAGCTTGTTCCTGTTCACTAATGTGTTCTTCTCTTTTCCTTTACTATCTTTTTCCTATTCGTTTCAGTCCTAATACTTGTTCCTTAAAATGTGTGATGATATAGCGCGTTGTACATCACGTACATACAACTGATTTGAACAATATTCAATTCTTCATAAAGAACGGTACATCTCTTTATCATAAAATCAATAAAAAAAACAACTCAATACTAACATCTTCTCTCTATGGTGATAAAAAAATCATGGCTTCATTTGATGTTCATCAAACCAACAGCAAACACTATTATGAATGTCCTAACATTAACATGAAATTTTATTATTATTTTGCTAAACATATTTTTTTCTACTTCATTCCATTCAGTATTTTAGTTTGACTTACATTGTATAGAGGCTTTTCAAGCAACAATTCGTGTTTATTTAATTTTTTAAAATCAATAATTTTATCAGTGTAAATAATACTGGAATCTGTATGAAAGTTTTTGATTTGTATAATAGGTATGCTCATGTTCAGACGCGAAAAAGATCATAAAACATTGTGCAGTATGTATAAAAACTCAGAAAATATTTTTAATATGGAAAATGTTCAAAATTTGATCATTTGCTCAACCCGCTGAGCAGATGCTACGCAGAGTAACACGACAAATTAAAAACGTATGTCGGTCTTGAATGACCAATAGACGTTAAAGAGACTTTAAGCCAAAAAAAAAAAAAAAAAAAACTTTGATTTATACATACTATTCATCAAAGTGTTTCTCGCTATAGTTTGTTTATAATGAATAGTAACAATTGGGATAACAAAAAAAACTGAATTTTGTTATGATTGTTATTTAGGTATAAATGATGCCGCAGGTTTTGTGCTGATATAACTAATTCTCTGGTTTTGTTGGGATTGAACCTAATGATTATTGTTGTAGTATTTGTAGTTGTTATCCCAATTGTTACTATTCATTATAAACAAACTATAGCGAGAAGACTGGCTGCATCGACAAGGCAATGCCTTTAGAATATGATGATGATAAAAGTTGCTGTAAGTTTTGTAATTTTGTATCAATATTTTTCTATTTTTTTTTTTATTCTATTCTTGTTTTAGCTGAGAGTGTAGCTGATAATTATTGTTGTATTCGTATTGCCTACCTAGTAGTAGTCTATTTGTTTATTATTCCAAATTTTGTTTCCTCTATTCTCTATATTGTTACTTTTGTTAATGTTTGTTGATAGTTTTGATTTTTTTGGCTATTTTAATAATTTTAGTTTCTTGTAGTGTGATGTACCTTAATATTTTCGTTGTTTTGGTTATTTGGTATAATTCATCGTTTCTCCTCCATGGAATGTTGTTTGCTGTTATGGATGCCAATGAACCATTTGTTTTGTGATAGAATTAGTGATCTTCAAAATTATTAATACAGATAGAATAAATGTGTGTTGCATTTGGGATATTAGGTCATCAGGTGTTTGGGTACGTTGAGTTCAGTTATACAGGGTGTATCCAAAGGTTATGCAAAAAAAAAAAAAAAAAAAAAAAAAAAAAAAAAAAAAAAAAAAAAAAAAACATATAGTAGTGCTCAAATAAAGGACACTTTGCTTAATAAACCCCTACACGGAATTGGACCCCAAGATAGCTAGGGCCACCCAAAGTTGGCACTTAAAATTCGAGTAATTATTATTGAAAATCGAATTATTTTGCGATTGTTTTCATTTTTTGAATGCCGTCCTCGATTGTTATCATGCTTCTCTGGTGAGTATTTGCACTTTTCCCCAATCAGGGAAGGAGTTATGGGGGAGTCATAAAATTCTTTTTTATTAAGCTTTTAGGGGTTTATTAAGCAAAGTGGCGAGCTCTACTATACATGGTTTCTTTTTTTGCATAACCTTTTGATACACCCTGTATAATTTGTTTAAATTTTTCGTTACTTTTCCTGTTATGAATAGAGTTTTGACGATTTGAACTTTCCAAAGCTTTTTTTTATTTACATTTCTATATGTTCATATTTTTTAATATCTTCTTGGTATGTTGGCAATATTTTTTTTCTATTTAATACTACATAATCAATGAGTTTTCTATTTTATCTTAATTCACCCTGAATATTGTATATTGTGTTGTACGGTTTTGTCACAAAATACAGATTTTTTTTCAATAGGAACATGATTCTTTTGAACGTCTGTTGCTTTTCTCAACGATAACTCCTAAACAAGACGTCTGATTTCGATAAATTTTGCTTCAGGCCATCGCGGTCTCATGGTAACCATTGTAACGGCTGACGTTTACAGTTCACATGATTGGTATGACATCTACAGATCACATGATTGGTATGACGTCTACAGTTCGCATGATTGGTATGACGTCTACAGTTCACATGATTGGTATGACGCCTACAGTTCACCTGTTCTTATATGAATATTACTCTTATTTTTGAGCTTATTATTGATCAATGTTTCCGTTGTTATTATTCTACTTTTTGTTTATAATGTTCCAATTATTTTCGTAATCTTGGTATTCCAAGCCGGTCAAAAGTTAAGGGGGGGTGACCCGTCATTCTGGGACACGCTGTATAAGAATCTTAGCGAAGCACAGGCTAAACAAGTATGTTTTTTTTTTAAAAAAAAAACAACTTACAATACAAACCTCTATTGTTAAGTTCAATATTGTTTTTTTCCGCTCTAACGGTACTTATTCGAGTATTACTTTTATCTGACAAGTCTGTTGACACTAAATTTCTTTTTGATCACATGTATTTATATTACTTTATCACACATTACTTGAGATATAAATTAATTCTTTCAATCTTAATATTTATAAATTTATGATAAATGTGATTTAAGAGAAATCTTATACTTTTACTATAGCTTTGTTTTATTTCTTTTGTATCGCATGTTGCATTACAATTGATAGAAAAAAAATTGTCCATTGATAGTAGATAGATATATAATAGAGGGTATGGTGTAAATCAACAATAAAAAACATATCACATGTATATTAATTTAATTATTGTCAAAATACATCGCTTTTTTTTTTTAATGAATGAAATAATTACCATCACTAAGTTGAAAAAAATGCGGGCGTTATTTATTTATGGCGAACGAAAGTTCTGAAAAAAAGCTATCAATCACCTGGATTGGTTCTTATGTGGTCCTAGTTAATGGAAACTTGGCAGAACACGCAATGAAACGCAAAGTACTTTTGACAACAAATTGCTGGAAAAATTTAATGTTATGCCAAATTTTGTAAACTTTCTGCAAATAAAAAAAAATAAAAAAAAAAAATAAAAAAAAAAAATTGTTTGTATACTTTCATGGATTAGTGTGATGTCATCACAATTCAAAACATTTATTTAAGTCTTTCTGTTTGTATATTTATTTTTTGGCTTATTTTAGGATTATTAAGAACGATGACATTTTCCGCCCTTATACTATCTTAATGGGGTGTTTTTATCTTAAAGTAATGAATGTACTACTGTTTAGATTTTTGAAATAGAAGAAAATTATAACTTTCGAAAAACAATATAATAAGTCTCAAAGGACATTCCTATATTAAATAAATAATGTAAATGTATTATTTAATATAGTTCGCGTCGTTCAGTGATAATAATTTTGAATTGTTGTATTGTAACTGCGACGTTTTTGCGAAATATGTATATATAAATGTAGGTACTAATGGAAAGCTTCTTAAAGCTCATAAAAATAGAAAGAAAAATATCAAGAACTTGGGTAATTTCTGGATTAGACGGTCTTATAGAATTATGCCTTGAGTACATAATTATATCGTTTGGGTACATAATTATATTACATTGTATCTACATTTTATAAAAAATAATGTAGTCACATAAAGCCACTGTAATTATTATACTGTAATTAGATAAATATAATAGATAATTATCACTATTAATAATTATACCTAATCAGGTTCGACGGGAGGGGGGGAAAGGGGGGGATTCCCCTCAGGTCCGGTATTACCTAAGAGGCCCGGTGAGAAAATTATCATAATGAAAACTTTCAGGTTTTTCTGAATAATAAATAAATCACCTTATTAAAAGTTTTGATAAAGATTCAAACACACAAAATCAGAAGTTCAGCGATAGTGGGCTAATAAGGGACAATGGCTATTGCAAGGGACAATGGCTATTGCAAGACACTGATTTTAAAATATAGTGAGACCATTCAGCTTGTACTGCAATCATAAATATTGGTATATTTCGTAAACAATAACATCTCATAATCGAATTACCTATTTGTTGCCAAGAAGAACGCGTTTTCACATCAACTAAGTGAATTGCCTACTTTTATTACTGCCCATAAGGTGATTTTAGATAAAGATTTTAGATGAAGTCGATCTCCGTGCCGAGTTGTTAAGAGCATTGACTCTTGGTCCGGAGGTTGTGGGTTCGAATCCCGCCCGGAGCGAACATTTTCTGATAGAATTTTCTCGTTTTCGGAAAGGCATGGCTGAAGTAATGCGAAAGCGGTTCCGGGGCATAACTTTTTTTTTTTTTTTAAAAAAAAAAAAGATGAAGGATAATAGAAGGGCCCGTAAATTTTTCCCCCCGGGTCGGATTTTCTGTCTACGGCCCTGTACCTAATAATAAAAAATACCCAGTTAGATATAATTATTTTATACCTAATAAAAGAGTTCATTCCATAATTAGGTTCATAATTTTATTAGGAACATAAATGTCGACAAAAATCTAAATGATTGAATCTAAATGAATATAAACAACAAGTTCGGTGACTGATTTTTAGTTTGTCTTTTTACCTTGTTTTTGGCTGTAATTAATGTCATTAATTCGAATAACACAATTTTATCCCTCAACTAAATTTAATATATATATTTTTTTTTGGCTTTAATATCTATAGCCATCATTCGAGGCAGGGATTTTACCCTCCATATTTACCTCACCCAGCCTGGGTTGGACCGGAAAAATAGACAGCATCCAAAGGGTGTAAACCTACGTGGACACCCAATAGGTAAAACCCCGCTGTACGTTGCTTAACTCTAACGGGGACTGGTGTGTGTATTCAACGCGCTATAGGCGATGGCTCTGATAAAATTTTATTCTTGGTCTTTAAAAATGTTTCAAAATTCATTTTATCAAATTTGCTCCACAGTAGATATTTTAAACTAGCTGTTTCGCCCGTCTATAGCTTGGTGCCTTAGAAGCATGGCCGTTCCCGTGCTAATTGCTATCTCTCTCGCTCCAATATATTTCTTATTGGGATTGTTTACTTTTCGAGATTTCTACTTCTTAAAATTTAAATTTTGCAAAATCCTTTCTTTTGGTGCACAGTTGCACACTTACATGGTGCAGCGAAGGTTCCTGACAAATTTCAAGTCTGTAGCATTAATAGTTTCGGCTCTACGTTGATCAGTCACTCAGGACATTGCCTTTTATATATAAAGATTACACACGGGAAACTTCTGTTTTTGTCAACGGATAATTTGGTCAAGCCTTTTGGGGAACTGCTGACCTGCCCTGTATACATTTTTGGTGTTTTGGGGAACTGGTGACCTGCCCCGTTTATATTTCTGGTGTTTTGGGGAACTGGTGACCTGCCCTGTATATATATATATCTGAGCCACTAACTTGTTAAGATTCAATGACCTTATAGAGAATTCTCCTCTGTTTTAATATACTTTGTTCACACTTCATACAAGTATAGTGTATGTTAGGTACTTGCTTGTTTATTACGGAACTCTAATCTGACCATGCTAATACCACTGCTGGTAATGACCACTAATCAGTTTGGCATTGGCAATTCAAATTAAATCATGATCATTCATTGACCAATCAAAGTGAATGAAGGGGGACTCTTAAACACCACGATTTTTTATTTTTTTTACAGTCGAGACGGGGGTATTACCCTCCATGCTAAGGAAACTTACAAATCAGAAAATTAGACTCACCCAACCTGGATTGGTCCTGAAGTATCCTGCCACTCGAGAACTCGGACCCAGTGACAGAATTACCGTAAATTCAACATAGGCCATGGCCTGGGGCCGAAAAATATGGGCGTCAAATAAAAAATTTCAAGGCGCACTGCAGCGAAAATTGCATTTCTTGTCAAAATAGAGGTGGCAAGTTCTAAATTGCCTAGGGGCGGCAAAAGGTTAAATCCACCACTGCTACGAGTCCATCTCCAAGTAAAACATCACAGACGACGGAAAACGGGTTATGTTTATGGTCACGTGGTCTATTTTTGAATTTTTCAAAAGAAAAAGTCTTCAGCATCACTAATGGTGGTGTTTTTCGATTAATATCTAATAGTTCTGTCAACTGACAACATCATGCACTTGGTTAAATTGGTCACCAATATAGCCAAGGTGGCCGATAGGGTCCCAAGACCAGAAGTTTAATTATGTTGTTTCATTTATGATAAAAAATTGAATAGGTAGTATATTTATGAAAAATTTAATATTGATGACAAACAACTTCGTTATAGGTTTCCTTTTATCGAGATGATATGGTGGTGAAGTGGTAAGAGGCTCTGACTATTAAACAGAAGATCGTTGGTTACACACGGAATTTTATCCTCATGAATTTGAGATGTTTACTACTAATGTTTTAGGACATGAAATGTGCCAGGATGATTAACAATTGGTTCGTTGTCCTCAAAGTAAAGCATAATATGCTACCGAACAATTCCACCACTCTCACTTATTAAAATGGACACGAAATGTAAGTTTATATCGAGGTCCTTGTTGATTAAATTATAGTTATTATATCAAAGTAAAATAAAAAATATGCCAAACCATTTTTGCAACAGCAGAAAAAAATAGATTAAAAAAATGAGGAATACTTATTAAAACTATTTTTTTTTTTTTTTTGCTTATAAAGATTATTTCTATTAACAATAAAAGGGAAATGCACCAAATAACGCTAAAACAACCTCGAATCATAATAGAGTTCTTATAATTCTGCATTGCATGATATTGTACTGAGGAAATCAATACTGAACTTGACAATATTCTCGCGTCAACAAACATGCTTCCTATCTATTTATTTTCGTGTTTCATATTTTAAAAAATAAAATATATATATTTTTTTGGCTTAACGTCTCTTTAGTATCTATATATATTGGTCATTCAAGACGTGAGTTTCACGCACCATTCTCTGGAAACTTGCAAACCAGCTACCCGCATTGACCTCACCCAGCCTGGGTTGGTCCGGAAAAATAGTCAGCATCACGAGGGCGCGAACCCACGTGGACACCCACATGATACAACCTCGCTGGATAACCCGTTCGATAACTTCAGTGATCGAACGGGAACTGGTGTATTCAACGTGCCATAGTCGCTGGCTAAAAAAATAAAATAATATAGATGAACTGCAGCCTCAAAAGAATGCAGCTTCATAGGGCGACCGTACTTTGAAAGCAAATAAATGCGTCTAGAAGATCAAGTTACTATGAGCAACTACACATTGTACTAGAAGGGATTACACCATACTACGAGCTACTTCAGGCGAAAAAAAACATTTGTAGTGTGTAGTCGCTTCTGAAGGACAACCCAGGTAAGAGCGACTAGCGGCGCTTTCCAAAACAAGTATCAAATCTATTAAAAGGATGGGACGCTATCACCATGGCTGTAGTCAGATCTTGAGTTGTCTATTCGAAACAAGACTGCAGTTATGTTTTCCATTTATAATGAATCATATGTTGCATTATAGAAAACTACTATCAGTAGCCATCATGTCATTTCTAACTGGTATAAAGAGTATATTGGGATTTAAACTAATACACTTCACTATTTCTCTTTGATTTACTTACTCGTTAAATGTTTAAATAAATAATTATTCTATGTAAATGTACCAAGCGATGAGGATTAGTTCCCTACCGTCACTGAAGATGCCGTCAAATAGACGAAAAATGTCGGGAAAACTACAAGATTACTGAATAAGTAAATCAAAGAGAAATAGTGAAGTGTATTAGTTTAAACTCCAATATAACAGTTGAAATGGACCTTCACAAAGTTACTGAGTCTTCAATTAAGTAAATAAAAAGTAGCCTATACCACTCTCCGGCTCATGAACGAAGGATAAACTCAACAAGAAAATATTCTAAAGTTGAACCAGTCATTCAGAAACTCATTAACTCCATAACTCATTATTTTTCAAAATATATAAATATTGGTACAGTGGATTGGGGAAATGAAAACTTATCGTTTCTTAAACTCTCAGTGAGTTCTAGTGCTTTTATAAGAAACGTTATAACGGCCTATAGTCTGGAGCGGGTATTTCCACAATATCCTCGGTGGAACGCCTCCTTCAGAACTACTGCAATATCTGAAGAGAGGTTTCCCTGTAATTCCACTCATCCAAAAGTAAATTTCACAATGTAAAAATAACAAAGCACGCAGCCTTGCCTTCAATTCAATTTCAATTCTATATTTATTTTTAAGTATAATGTGGATTTTTATACAAAAGTATTTTTTCCAAGCCTTTTTAGACTTCTAAGAAATTTACTGTGACTGTGGGAATTACATTCCAAATTGATGTTAATCCATTGATTAAAAATTGGACTACAAGTATCAAGAGGAAATGAATGAAATTTTCAAGGTCATACCATTTGGCTTGTGACAAGAATTCTGGGCAACACATTTCCGAAGTCGGTCATCCCATTAGGATTGTGACAAAAGTTCAAGGCAACACATTTCCCAAGTCGGTCATCCCATTAGGATTGTGACAAAAGTTCAAGGCAACACATTTCCCAAGTCGGTCATCTCATTAGGCTTGTGACAAGAGTTCAAGGCAACACATTTCCCAAGTCGGTCATCTCATTAGGCTTGTGACAAGAGTTCAAGGTAACACATTTCCCATGAAGGAGATCCCTTTAGGCTTGTGACAAGAGTCCAAGACAACACATTTCCCAAGTAGGTAATGCCATTAGGTTTGTGACAAGAGTTCAAGGTAACACATTCCCCAAGTCGGTCATTCCATTAGCCTTGTGACAAGACTTCAAGGTAACACATTTCCCAAGTCGGTCATCTCATTAGGCTTGTGACAATAGTTAAAGCTACCACATTTCCCATGAAGGAGATCCCTTTAGGATTGTGACAAGAGTCCAAGACAACACATTTCTCAAGTAGGTCATTAGGCTTGTGACAAGAGTTCAAGGTAACACATTTCCCAAGTCGATCATCCCATTAGGCTTGTGACAAGAGTCCAAGACAACACATTTCCCAAGTAGGTCATGCCATTAGGCTTGTGACAAGAGTTCAAGGTAACACATTTCCCAAATAGGTCATGCCATTAACCATGTGACAATAGTTCAACACAACACATTTCCCAAGAAGGTCATGCCATTAGGCTTGTGACAAGAGTTCAAGGTAACATATTTCCCAAGTCTTGTTTCGAAGATCTGGTCTTGTTTCGTCTCAGGATTTGCACCATGGCATAACCCACAGCTTTCCATTACAAAAACAACATTCGTGCCGCTGTGGAGAGCTGCTGACTGTTGCACAAATGGTCGCGTGTATTTTCCACGCTTCGGCTCACTCCTCGGTCCTCTTGCCTTGTGTGACAATATAGGGGTATTGATGTTCATAAAATTCCCCAACTTACATTTAGAAAACAAATAAAATGGCGTACCGGCGCGAAATTGAGAGTGGCTAAAGAGCTTGGAAGAAAAACACAATGAATAAACCACCTTACTTATCAGAACCATAGCAAAATGTATTGACATAGTCCTTACATCTCCCGGTCGTATGAGTTCATTAAAAATATAATCAGATTTACCGCCTTCCTCTCAAACTCTGCCTCTCTATGACCAATGGAGCATACAGAAGCGGATGCGGGGGAGAGGCGATAGGAGAGAAATTGACCGTCGAAACACATTTCGCAAATTTATTTTTTATGAATTCTTCTGATTTCTATGTCGATTATAAGTTGGAGCCCACATCGCCCCTCCTTTGGAGAACTTTATCCGACCCTGGGTGCATGAATGATATTCAAAAGTCAACTATAATGAATATTGTAATTTTGAAGGTGCTCGGAAGTGGGGGGGGGCGAAGCATTGACAGCCAAGTCAGGACTAACACCTGAAAATGATTATCATGGAAGGTGATGTTGTTTTTGTTGTTGATGTTGTTTTCGTTGTTGTTGATGCTGTTGTTGTTTTTGTTGCTGATGTGTTTGTTGTTGTTGCTGCTGTTCTTTTTTTAAATATTATAGGTCACGTGCAAAGTAGAGTATGTTCATTAAAAAACGATTGAAATTTCGGGGGGGTCTGAACCCCCCTGGGTACGGCCTTGCGGGTGCTGTACATTGGAGGGGGCGACTGTTATAGGGGGGATAGGAGTACATAATTAAAAATAATTATATGTAAACAGGCAATAAAAGGAGATCATTGATTCTGTTGATAAGTTCTTTGATTGATAAAAACCTAATGTCGGAGACCAGAGTGGGCAACAAATACCAGGCGTACATTTAGAAGATATGAATTTATGTAAATATAGAATTTCTTTGTGGTAAGGGCCAACGGCATTTTCTGAATTTTTGGATATCGCAGCATTACTAAGTGCCTCCTGCATTAACAATCACTTCAATACCTTCTCATAGTTTTACTCTGGTAATGCCGCAACTGGTCGCTAATAACATTAAAATAGCTACTCAATTGTCATCATGAGGCTGAGTGCACCCCGAAATCATAAGCATACAGTCGACTATTTTCGACCCTCCGGGCATTAAACCCGGGTCCCCCAAATGCAATGCAAGTGTGATACCCACTAGATCAGGAGCTCTGCATATATATGACCGAACGTAGAGGTCTGCTTTTAACGATATTTCTTTAAACGTCTATATGTAGCACGATGAAACTCACACAAATAGGGTTCCATAATAAAAACTCTGCATTGTGATACATGGGTTCATTATTTTACTTGCTAAAAAAAAAAAAAAAACTCCCCGAAAAGTTAAGGATTGAACCCCTAAATGGGATCTACATTCCAAATTTCATCGAAATCGGTTAACGCTAAATGGCGAAAGTACCGGCTGACGGCGCGGTGGGCAAACAGATTTTTTTATTCGTACCTTGAAACGTAAAATATCAAATTTTTTAGGGGGGTGGGGCGCTATTTTTTCCGTTACTATTCCAAAGGTTCATATTGAAAATAATAAACCAAAACCTCTAGATCTAGACAGACCCTGTATCAGTGTTCTGCGGGATCTGGGAAACACTGCATTGTTCCTGTCATTGAAAAACTGCATGGGCGAACGCTCCATAAACTTGAATAACCTACATCCTGGCCTCATATTTATTATCTTAGGTGGACTATTTATTTTGGTCCTATCACACCAACAACATTATCACAACAACGAGATGAACATAAAGGCACTCTTTATGCTTTATTAATCACTAACAAAATTGATAGCTTAATGTTTTATGTTACATTGTAACTGTATTTAGTGCCGGAACAAGTCCCCCTTTTGGGGCCTCCGACATTTCATTCAGTTTCAAAGACCCATACGTACAAGAATATGCAATTCAAATATACCCAAGAAATTAAGTAATTCGTTGAATACTCGTATTCAAGAGTTCACATAAACAAAATCTTCAATTGTGACTCATGGGTTTACTGTTTTACTGGATAAATAAATACCCCCCCCCCCCCCNCCCCCCCCCCCAATATTACTGGGTCATAATGAGGCACTAAATTTGACATGCATATACCAAATTTCAAGTCTCTGGCTCTTATCATTCTCTTTTTAAACAGGATAAATGAAAAACGCTCGAAGGCGGTTAAGAACGTCAACGCTACATTCGGTTGCAACCAATATTCTCTTTTTAGGCCCAATAAGTGAAAATTGCTAAAAAGCGGAAAAAACTCCAACGTTCAACGTTACATTCGATGGGACCTACATACCGAATTTCATCCAAATTGGTCAATTGAGAGTACTCTATAGTTTCCATAAGGTAATTGAATTTGAGCAAAGTTCAGAGAGATTTTATACGGTGCGTGACCACGAACGTTCGAACCCTACTGATGCTGGTTATTCATTACCCAAATCAGGCTGTGTGAGGTCAATGTGGGTGATTGGAGTTGTCTAGTGAAAGGTGAGTGAAACCTTGTTTCGAATAACCAACAGATGTTAAATAGACATAAATCTAAAAAAGAAAATAAGATCTCCTTATGATATTAATATGTACATATACAACTACCCTTTTAAAGAATCGCAACAAATGCCTAGTATTTTTTTAAAAATCTATACTTTTCAAGTATTCAATTTCTATGTGTCAAAACTGATCAGATCGTACTTTTTGTGAATCACTAGGGCGGCCTTCCTTTGGAAGCGACTACGCGGGAATACGAGCTCCAAATCCAGGAGGATATGCTGTATTTTGTCGCCAAATATCTCTCGTAGTACGGTGCTCTTGCAGACGCTGCCAAAAAACGACAGGGGTAAATGAAAATTAATTATACTAATTGGTATTCCTCATACTGCATTAAAATGTGTGCAATGCGCAGATTTATGTATCCTAAAGCTAAGATAGTTAAAGGTTCAATGTTGCATTTAATTTTCAAGACACCCAACTTCAAATGTTGCAATTTTTTTGTTGTTTAAAACCAAATCAAAGTTATTGCCAGTGGCTGATAAATGATTCTTCCTTTTTAAAGTCCAAAGTTTAGATACTAAAGTTAGTTATTTATCTAGATCAAATACAACCATGGACAAAAAAATACTCCCAATTCTTAAAAGTGTCTGTACTACAACAAAAGGACTAAACTCAATTTGACTTTACCTAAACATAAGGACATTATTGTATCCAAAGTGTGTAACAATAATGTTCTTGCGACTTCCTGGATATCTTGGAAGTATTCTTCCATGCTAGCCGGCGGCACGTTGTATTTACCATTTCTCGGTACATCACTGAAGTTAAGCAACGTTCAGCGAAGTTGTTCCATGTAGATGTCCACGTGGGTTCACGCCCTCGTGATGCTGGCTATTTTTTCGGATCTACCCGGGCTGGGTGAGGTCAATGTGAGTAGCTCGCCTGCAAGTTTTCAGCGAATGGTGGTCAAATCCCCGTCTTGAATAACCAATAGACGTTAAAGAGACGTTAAACCAAATTAAAAAAAAATCTTCCATGCAAATAAATACGAGCATCCCACGACTTCCTGAACTTCTTGGAAGTGTCTTCTTCTATATCAATTAGATGATGTCTCCCATTATTTCGTGAATAGCTTCAGCATATCTTCTTATAGTTCTTCTCCTTGTTGATTTACCTTCCAATTTTTCTCCAAAAGTTTTCTTGATTAAATTATTGTTAGGAATTGTGTGACTAGTTAATTTTTTTGTGAACTATTGCCTTCTTTCCCTATTTTTTCCAAAAACTTCTTCTTTTTCACCGACCTAGTCTCTTTTCTCATCATTCTTCTCTACAACCACATTTCTGCTGCTTACATGCCCTCCTCTATTTAGTACTCAATTCATGTTTGTCTCAATCTATATTATTGTCTTCTAGTGTACATTTTTGTTTTATTCAATACCAATTTATTATCTACGATTACAAGGTGCATAAAGAATAAAAATATATTTTATTTTGCTTCAAAAAATCCCCTCTTTGCTATTATCTTCATACAGTCATTTCACAAAGTAACCTTGAGGCAGAATTTATTCAACCGAGGAAACCATAAGGATTTTAGTTAAAAGTTACACAAAGCACAGAGTGCATGTTATTGTGAGAGAGTTGTTCCTGGATGCTATATTGATAGTATTAAGAATGTTGTGCACATAACAGCAGAAGTTGTGGCTGGATTAAGCAAACTATTGGAGCGAGGTCCATGACATATTTGCAGCTGGGATTGGGGAAAGAAGGCAATTAATACACGATAAATAAATTAATTATATAAATTTTGTCCTTAAATTGCTCCAAAATCTTGCATTAGTTGCATTGGCAGTTTTTGTCACATGGTGTTAAAGAAATTCTAATCTACCGATCTATCGTGCTAATCTACCGACTCTACTAACTGAGGCTGTGAGTCCTTCTTAAAATAAACTATTCTACCATTTCTAGAATGAGGTTAGAAAAAAATGGTAGATTTAAGTCATCTCAAAGTTACTGAAGAAGCTTTTATGGCCCTTGAATTGCTATAATTTTCGTCATACGACTTTTTATTTGAGAGATTTAAAATAAGGAGACTAAAGTTTCTTTTTTGTAGGAGTTTAAAGTTTAAAAAAAAATTTTAGTCTCCTAATTTTAAATCTCTCAAATGAAAAAGTCATATGACGAAAATTAAAAATTCTCTCCTTCTTTCAAAAGAAACTCTCCTAAGACATTTACATGATGAACTATAATGGTATGCGTTCCAGGTTATCCTAGTGCGCAGGACCGGCCATCTAGAAGATGTCATAAAAATTCTGAATAATCAATCCGGTACTATTTCATCATTATCAACTTCATATGCGTTTTACCCCGGGGTTCCTGAAAAATCTGCCATAGCTGGGACTCCAAGATAATAAGATATATTATAGGTACGAGATTTTATATTTTTCCAAAGCTTTTGGGTATAGTTTTCCCATTTATTTTTTCATTTGTCTTACCTTTAGTCTGTGCAATTGTACGCAGGGCCAGATTAATTTCTCTCCAGGCCCGCTACTTTTTTTCATCCCCGTTTAAGTGAAAATGATTGGTCTGTAGCATATCCTGAATAGCCTCAATAATTGGTTTTCCTGAGTTTTTAATGAAACATCAGCCTTTTTCAAATGTTATTAAAAGGTTCGTAGAAACCCAGTATAAATAATTTCGAGTATGACTAATCACTTCTCGGTTTGTTGGAATTCTTCCATTGGTGGATTATTTTCAACCTACGTTTGAGACAGCTCGTTTATAAGCTGACAAAGATAAATCAGGATATTGTTGGAGAGTGGGTCTCTCTCAGACAAGTCCTCCTTCACATATACTTGTAGATATTCTATGAACCTGACGCGTTCAGTTAAATTAAATATGGAACTCCCCAGTGATAGTCTGTCTTATTTATGTATTGAAGAAAATTATTATCTAATCTTATTTCATATACTTTAACGAATAAGATATTTATGCGGGCAATATGAAGATAAATGTAATTAGTAAAGTCTTTTAGTGTTCAACATCCATGTTTACATACGCTTGCGANTTGGTAAAAATCGGTTGAGTAGTTTCGGAGGAGTAGGGTAACAAAAGTTTGCAGTTTGTAGGGAGTATAAGGCTACGCTTCGCTCCGCCCAATTAATGTGAAAGATGTAGTGGAAACAATGTGTGAAAAGAAGAAAAAATGGGCTATTCAAAACATTTGCCTTTGCGACTTCTGCATAACTGTAGAAATAAGAGTGTTGATAGCACACATGCGTCAAGAAATTAAGGATACCAGTTTAGGACTTACTTACATTTGGTGTCCAGTTCCAAAGAATAAATTTCAATCCCTCCACAAATTGACCCAACGAACCGAACCGTGGCGGATGATAAAAAGACTCAATTCGGAATGCAAAAACCTTATTTGTTAAAAAAAAAAAATATGTGAAAAGATCTCAATTTGCAATTGGGGTACCTCGTCAGTATCTTTTTAGCACAAAAATGTTTGGTTTGATCAAAGCAAAAGGATATTGGGGAGAAGCAAATGATCTCTAAATTATTATTTCCTTTTAAATTTTATGTTTAAAATCATAAATTCAAAGGTAGGTACATTCCCGAAGCTAAGAGTGACACCACATACAGAAACAGGTCAAGCGATTCTGATCATACTTGTATGCCCTTAATACCTCATTCTGTACAAGATATATTCTTCGCAAAGAAACATCCGGCCGTCGACAAGTCCGTTTCAATTTTCAAAGTATGATTTTAGTTAACAAGCAAAGTTATTTCGCGGCTTCGCCAGCGCATATTTTAAATGAAATCACATTTTTATAATACACAATTTCTCGGTGGACACCCGCTGAGAAAAGCCGTCTTAATTACCCATTAAAGTGCCTAAATGAAAGAAAAAACATGTGGTATACATATCATAGTTCGAAAATTGTTAAAGTTGCCGTGTACGCTGTTGTATGTATGCATCATGCTATCTTCCTCGCTCCAATGTATTTCTTATGGAGATTGTTCACTTTTCGCAATTTCTACCCCTTAAAATTAATATGTTGCAAAATTTTTTCTTAGTGCACACCTGCATGGTGCAACGAAGGTCCCTGCTAAATTTCAAGCCTGAAGCATTAATAGTTTCGGCTCTACGTTGATCAGTCTCTTAGGACTCAGGATATTGCCTTTTATATAGATTTGGTTCATGTATTAACGAGGGTTATTTTTGAACAAGGCAATAAGAAGGAAGTTCATAAAATTACGAAATGTGTCTACTAGGGATGGGCTAGTCATCCACGAGTCGAGTCATGAGTCGACTCACGATCGACTCACTCACGAGTCGAATCTCTTTTTGAAATGAGTCGACTCTTCAAAGAGTCGACTTACGAGTAGTTTTTTTTTTTTGTTGACTGATAAAGATAATAAAGGGAGAAATATTTTTCCGGGTGTTTGTTGTTTCCTGAAGGAAAATGTTCTTTATTCCGGTGACGATTATTGTGATGTCTTTGTATTGTATTCGCCGTAGTTGGGGACGTTTATTTGGTAGATGCCCCTTTTGTCAATTAGTTTTATTATGTCTTTCTGATCGAATGAGGTGTTTTTGAAAATTGTCACTCGATAAGAGTCGAGATCGGGAGTCGACTCAAATTGGTGAGTCGAGTCGAGTCATGTCGACTCAACTACGTGGGTCGAAAATCCCATCACTAGTGTCTACTTTGTTGAATAGATAATATATGTATTAAAGATATTTTTGGAGGAAAAATAATCGAGAATCCCCCCCCCCCACACACACACACACTCACGAAAATCATTTTCAATAGGATTCCTTTTGGACTAAAAATGTCACAGAATTTCTAGGGTATTAGGAAATAGTTTGAATAATAATGATCATGGATTCCAGAATTCAAAGTTTGGTAATCATGATCCTGAACGATAATAACTGTACTAACTCCCTTGGTGAAACATTTGAAAATAAAAATATTAAATTACAGTAATTATTTTTTTAAAAAAAATGACATTACCTACATTTTTTTGCTTAACTTCAGTCATCTAACGGGAACTGCTGTATCCAACGTGCCATAGACGCTGTCAGCTGGCATGTTATATTCACAATTTGACATACATTATTGGGGTCATTATTTTTCCATGTTTTTTATCAAATACTAAATTTATTATAAAGTCATAAATTGCTTTCTTTTTGGCCATCTTTTTATGCACTCCATCTCACATAACCAGTTGATTTCTTGTAGAAGATATCCAAACTAACTTTAGAAGGCTATTGAACTTCTATACAAAATATAAATCAAGAATTCTTCCATGTTTCAAAGACCAAATCTAATAAAGAAAGAATTATTATTTATTTGTTTCTAATTTTGAAAAGTTTTGTTCTGAGATTGCATTCTTGGTTTGGGTACCTGAGTACTCCCTAACTCTATTAGTTAAGGAATGGTTGAAATATAAATTTGATCAAATTGTGATTATGATTATGTTGATAGCTAATTGAAGCCTAATTTATAATTCTAAGGTTCATAAGGATACGAGTATACAGGGTGTCCAGAAAGTAAAAATAAAATCGGGAAGTTAGTGTGGTTAAAAATCTTTGATTTCTAACGATATAGTGAAGCAGTAGGCATCAGCTTTCACAGCCTCTCCGTATGGGACCCAAGTAGCTCTTGTTCAAAACAAGGTCCATTTTTAGGGAACTAACATATACTATTACACATTTGAGAGAGAGCTGCTGAAACCTTGTTTTTCTGATTTTCTTTTTTTTTATTTAATAATTCATAAAAACCTTTGTTGCCAGCGTTCTGAAAACCTTTGAGGAATTGCCAAAGGATGTTGCAAGCATATGTGAGTGTACAATAAAAAGTTCTAATATGTAGGCATACTAATTTTAATCGGACGATTAAAATTTGTAGTCTATGCTATCCTCATTTGAAAGAAGAATCTATAAGGACATATTCTTTCCAATTTATAAAAGTCCACGTTAGGTGTCGATTGACAATATTTATATTATTAGTGCGTTCAGGCCCTGGGTGTCACTTGTTCGCGGGCTCGTGATGCTGGTTATTTTTCCGGCCAAACCCAGGCCGGGCGAGTAAAAAGTAGCTGGTTTGCATCTTTCCAGCGCTAGGAGGGTAAAACCTCCGTCTTGTATGACCAATAGATGTTAAAGACGTTAAGCCAAATTAAAAAAAAAAAACACACACACAAGTATTATACGTTCAAATGGAACGTATTTCAAAGTCGAATCAGTCAGCCGGTATCAATGGCAGGTTGAATACACCAGTTCTCGTGAAATCACTGAAGTGATGTAGCAACGTTGAGGGAGGTTTTAGTTGGTGGGTGCTGAATATTATCGGCCAGCTCAGGTTCTTTGAGTCAATGAGAGTAGCTGGTTTATAATGTTGGGATAAATCCTCGTTTTGACTTCCCGCATTAATTTATTGTTGTTATACATATATGTATTGTATATATATATTAAGTGTAGAGATAGTATCTAGGATGATTCCATTGATAATGAGATATATATAACTATATTTTTAAAAAAAAATCTCATGTAGTTATCAACTACATGAGTTTTTTTAGACACGACCGCTTTCATCTGTTACGGTATTTTCAGACACGATCGCTTTCATCTATTACGGTATTGTCAAGTCATCTAATAGATCTGCTGTCAAGGGGAAGAAGATCATTTGACAATGTCGTATACATAATGTTTTTTCAAATTATATATTTCAAAGATATTTTAAGCAAAAAAAAAAAAAAAAAAAACAAGGCGATCATGAGACCGCGATAGACAAATTTATGTTACCAATATTGTTCAATCATGTTCTATTATTCATCAGTAAGAAAGCTCACCCCAATATTTAAATATATGCATTTTAATTTATGTTGTTCTTGAAAATTTCCCATTCCTTGTGTTGTTTCCATATTTTTGGCTGAACTTCAAACATGTGATTTATATTTGTAATTAATTTAATTTATAACATGTGAAACACTATCGTATATCGTGCGCGCATACATATTATAGAAATGGTGTCTGGCTTTTATCTTAAAATGAACAAAAATAATACCTCAAGAATGTTTGCGTGTGATGTCTGTTGTTCTTGAAATAAAATACATTTTTAAATATTGCATTCAAATAATAAACCTATAAGAATAAGGCGCGATTCCCACTATACGTAACGTCACCGTCACGTCTCAGCACCGTCACCATCAATATTCGTACATTGCAAGCAATGAACATAATCACACATTCAGTCACGTCCACCTCCCGTCGCCGTCACCTCCGTCGGCGATTGCAGCGAGAGAAAATTTTACGTGTCGGTGCTGGTTGGTGGGTCGACTGTTCGTTTAACAATGTACTGAAAAAAACTTCTTATATTACCTATGTACTAAGCTATTGCATTATGGCCAAATATTATCTTTTAATTTGCTCCAAAATAGTTGATTCAAAGGAGTTGTGGTATCTTATGAATTGATATTATGATAAAAAATTTCACTTCACATAATATATATTATCTAGTAAGGGTATCAATCATTACTAAGAACCCAAATCAGGGTTAGGGTTACGGTATCAATATGATCTTCATTCCCAGTCTGACATAATGTACTTCTAGAATCTCTATGTCAAGTAAACTTGATCAAATGGCCACCATTTGATCACGGGTGGACAAATAGGGCTCCAGTCAAGCTAATTGAATCCTGCCGTGAAATATTCACAAATACTAAAATTTCTAATTTTTTATGGGCAGCTAATATTAGAAACTCTGGCTTACTAACCACTACTGCTCATAGTTACAACACCAGAAAATCGAATCATGTGATAGCATCTCAAAGTCTTTCCTTGGCACAGGTGTGAAAATCTATAACACTATTGACGACAACATTAGAACCTTACCTGAATATAAATTTAAAGCATATCTAAAAGAAAAGCTCATATTACTGGCACCATACAGACTTGATGCAAGCCAACGATCATACCACGTTGAATACACCAGTTCCCGTCAGATCACTGAAGTTAAGCAACGTCCGGGCGTGGTCAGTACTTGGATGGGTGACCGCTTGGGAACACCACGTATCGTTGGCTTTTTCCGGCCCAACCCAGGCTGGGTGAGGTCAATGTGGGTAGCTGGTTTGCAAGTTTCCAGCGAATGGAGGGTAAAACCCCCGTCTTGAATGACCAATAGATGTTAAAGAGACGTTAAGCCAAATTAAAAAATAAAAGACTTGATGCATCCGTCATGATCTATATTTTGTTAATCATTATTTATTAATCTAATAATCTTTTTATACCTAGGTATATATTCTGTACTTTTGGGGATATATATTCTTTATTTTTTGGGATATTTTTTTAATATTCTGGACTTTCGGTATTTTTTTTTCAAATATTCTGTCCTTTTTGGGATTTTGTTGTTGTTAAAATTTATTCTGTCCTTGTGGGAATAATTTTGATTATCAGGATTGAGAACTTTCTCATCTAATTCTGATTTATATGTAGAATTAGGCTTCAGTTGTATTGTAATGTATCGCAAAAGAACTAAGCACACCAATACATAGATACATGTATTGAATGTCTATAATGGACATTTCGCATAAGCAGTATTTGTGTAGGTAAACCTAAATTTAATAATTATGCAATGTTTTATACAGAAAAATCTACTACTGAGGTCGTAATCAGCTCATTCGGTGAATGTACCATACCCAGTTTCATCAAAATCGGATGAGGTGTTCGATAGTTATCGCGGTAGAAACATAAAAAAAAATCGTCATTTTAAAACTAGACCTTCTCTTCGTTTGGTCAAAAATTGTGCAACCGAGACTAAACCAAAATTTTAATCATAATTATGATGCAAGATAAAAAAGTTTTCGATGATCAAACTCGAATAACCTAAAAATTATGTCTAAGTATAGAAATCTTATTTGAGAATTATAATTTATAGTTAGGCAAGACAAATAGGTTGTTGCTCTTATGAAAAATGTTCTACAATATTCTATCCTAGATTCCAAGCAAGAGAAATACACGAGCTAGCTTTTTGTGTATCTATATCTGAATTTGTTAAAAGTTCAAATTTCACTCTCAAAGAATTATCTCAACCAAATATTTGTAATTATATTTCAGTGAGAAAATAAAGTATCAAGATTTGAATTGGATATCTTGCAAATCATAATCTACAAGGAGGGGCTTAATAGATATCTTGAAAATATCTCAATATCTTGAGAACAGCTTTGAATTTCGAAATATATTTGGTTGAGATATTTATTCACCTTTTTAGAATACGCTGAAACACATATTTGTTTATTTCAAAGGGGATTATTTTTTCTGTGCTTATAAAAATTAGGACACTTTCACAAGAGGTCCCAGGGGTTCAAAATTGATTTTTTATATGTAACTATATCTTTTGTTTTATATTTTTTAAAGTAAAAGAAAATGATAATATTTTGAGATGTAATTGAGATCTGTGCACATAACAGATAATTTTTGTTTACTGAAAAAAAGTTAAATCAATATATTTAAGGGGAAAACAGAATAAAACAAAACCAAATAAAAGATGGATAGATAACATCATTATAGATCTAATAGAAAGTGCGTGCTATAAAAATTCCCCGCCTAGTCATCTCCCCAAAAAAGATATGAAATCTATTTTGGGCCCCACTATCCACTCTTCCGTTCTTCGAAATACCTAATGACTTTAAATTCCTACCCCACCCCAAACGATTTCAGAATTTTAGTCCGATTTCCTCACTCTCTTCACCTAAACGCAGTCTTGGTGGGGTACTTCTGATTATTATTAAAGGTAACAAATTTATGAACCGCTAAAATAGAACAGAGGAACAGAGTGGTCCCCATCTCCTAGTGGTTAAACGAACCGAGGTAGATTTCATGTCTTTTTTGGGGTGATGACTTGGCGGTGAATTTTTATAGCACGCAGTGGTATTTTTGGGGGGATCTCATAACTTTTTGCAGCAAGAAAATATATATTTATATAATGGTAAAAGGGCAGAGATCCTAATACATATGTATCATATCTGAATAATTATATAGAAACCAAGGTTAAACTGGCAAATTTCCTTGAGGGCCCTGGACGTACTTTCAGATTTTTAAAAGAAAATTTTCGCTCAAAATGTGGAGAAAAAAAATTAAGTATGACAACGCCCGGTGGAGAAACCAAGGTTAAACTGGCAATTTCCTTGAAGGCGCTGGACGTTTTTTGGCATGTAATTTTTTTTAGTTAAAATTTGGAGAAAAAGTATCCCTAAGAACAGTTTTGACACCCCAAATGATACCATAAATCATAAATACACATTTTTTCAATAATACACATCAAGTTATTAGTAAATTAAAAAATGTACCCCAGATACCTATGACGACGCCTAACGACGGAACCAAGTTCCACACAATTATTTCTTTGAGAGCGCTAAACATTTTCTAGTCTGAATTTTCAGGTTCACTTAAAAAAAAAAAAATAGTCAAAATTGATGAAAATCAATTTATTATCAACTATCATTAATCAATGTGTTACACCGTGTATAAATAGTTGAATGTTAAAATAATATTTCATTATGTATCATGCGAGGAAATCCTAACTAAAAAGAAATATGAACTTGTTAACAATTTATTTGTCTGGTATAACACCCTGTATATGAGATAAATTACACCCTGTATATTTTTGATACCTATTGTGTAACTCTGCTTGATTTGGTGATTAAAATGACACCTCATACGTCCATATCGGTTCATTAGTTCGGAAAATAAATAACACGTGTATCAAATAAATACCCCCAATTTTGAGGGTTCTTGGAAATTTGGGGCTGAAGGATCAACTGAGGTACAATATAGTATCAAAAGGCACATCTTCCACTCACGAGAAAAAAATGAGCTATCGTTAATCAAAGTCGGTCCAGTAGTTTTGGCTGCAGTTGCGTCAACATCAAAGAAGCAGTAGCAGCAGACGATGAGAAAAAAAGTGTACTTTTCAGAAGCCTATATCTCCGATTTGACTTAACCGATTTTGTTCTAATTTCATATACTTCGTCTCTGTTGTCTTCCCATACCTAGGAAATAATCATTGTGTAGTTTTTGCTCCGGAAGTAGCTGAAATTGACAATGTACGCTGTGGCGTATATTATACTCTTGGTTGCTACCGCTTAATTTTGACTTGGCTGGAAAAAAATATCGATCCCACTTGATTGGTATAAGGCAAAGAAAAATGTCGAAGCTATTTGATTACAGGTAGGATGGTAATAAGCAACAACATGGAATAGTTCACAGGCAATTTCTCATAGATTCCTATACAAAGACCTTTTTCAATTAAAATGGTATAGCAACAGAAAGCACTCCACGACTTTGTGTAGCAAAGAGCTATGTTGTAGTAACTTTTAATGATAATATATTATTTACATTAGATTCAAAACGGTTTAAATTGTGTAAAATTATTTGACAGGGTGGCATGTTCTTGAGAAATACATATGTCTTATATCTTGAACAAATACACGAGGAAGAGTTAACTAGACTCTTGATAAATATTTCGATATCAATATTCAATGTCCCGACAAAGTAGAAAATTATAAAACTTTACAATTCTGTCAATTTTTATTATTTTAATCCTCATTTGGTTTTTTTTTTTCAGACAAATGTAACATTATTCAGAAAGGACCACTTCCAATTTAGAAGGTAAAACCATTCTGTTTTTATTATTTCTAACTTCTATATTTCATTTACTGAAATTTTTTACTGTAGTCTGCTCGGAAGAACAGTAGAACAGACAAATATTTTTTTTTTACCTACTATATGTTTCTAATCATCTGTAAAATTCTGGGATATAAAATTTTTAAAAAAATTGTATATGTGTACTTTTAATGAAATTTATGTCATTCTTCACAACAAGATCTGCACAGATACCAGACACTCCTTCAGACCATTTTTCATATCAACTCTTACAATGGAAGTACAATGTACGAAATCGGAAACTTTAAAAAAATACTTTATCGCCAAAATATTTATTTTATGTTGTAAGATATCTCTTGCTCAAGCAGCAAGAGATATCGTAAAATGATTGGAAATAGAACCCTCCACAAAACCGTTCCGACAATTTCCAGTGACATTTTTGAATATATTTTTTCCAATAATTATTTTTCCCCAAAAAAGAAATTCTACAGTAACTTAAATGGGACATTCGAAGTTTTTTGTACCAGTAATTTATAAAACTCGCTACATTGGTTAGTATACTGACCGACTCAGCCAACGATCATACCACGTTGAATACACCAGTTCCCGTCAGATCACTGAAGTTAAGCAACGTCCGGGCGTGGTCAGTACTTGGATGGGTGACCGCTTGGGAACACCACGTATCGTTGGCTTTTTCCGGCCCAACCCAGGCTGGGTGAGGTCAATGTGGGTAGCTGGTTTGCAAGTTTCCTGCGAATGGAGTGTAAAACCCCCGTCTTGAATGACCAATATATGTTAAAGAGACGTTAAGCCAAATTAAAAAAAAAAAAATACTGACCGACTCAACCACAATCAACGTAACTCAACGAAGACTGACCCAAGAATCATGATATTTTTAAAATCGAATATTCAAGTGGAAGCGATTTTCGGAATAATGTACAATTAACTCTATCTTAGTTACTATTCCTATATATATTTATATAGTACAAAAGTGCAGTTTAAATACATATTTGAAGATACAAAAAAAAAAAATCACCTGGAATTAAATTTTGTGAAAAATATTCAAAGATCTTGTATCTCAGATCTCAGACATAAACCACGCACTGCTCATATTCAGTCGAATACATTATGGCTGGGAGTTCACGACTGGGGACAGACGGGAATATGATTAACAGTCAGGGCCGCTCAGAGCGGGGGACAAAGGGCACAAAATGTGCCGGGCCCGGGCTCCTCAAGGGGCCCTGGCCCATCGGATTTTTTTACTGAAAAAAAGAAAAAATTAAAACAATATGCCAAATACAACTTCAATACGTGCAAAAAAAAAAATAAAAAATAAAAAAAAATAACAAATAACAAATAATGTCATTTAATGTGCCTAATAGAGATCCTAAATCTATGTTAAAAAAAAAAGTATAAAAATGTGTACCAAGTCGATTGTTAGAACACCCTCACCGCAGCTTGATCATCCCCAATTATGTTTTCTGAATCATTAATAATGTGTGGCGTGTG
>CM022883.1:14439065-14513264 GCA_012654025.1 Pachypsylla venusta
AAAAATGGGGAATTCAATTTTAGAAGTAGGTTTCATATTTGGCATAGTTTTGCATGGTATTTGAAAAAAAAAAAAATCTTGTCTTCCCATCGTGTTATATTTAATTTTTTTTTTAAAAAAATAAGAATAATATTAATATTCTTTTGGAGCAGGTATAAATCTTCTCCTAGGACTTGTACCGATCTAAGGATACGCATCAGTCGGTTTGAATTTGTATTTGAACTTAAATGTAAACAATAACACTGATATAAGAAAATGGCTTCCATTCAAATTCGGGTCCATGACAATAAAAATGTAATAAGATAGATCTTTTCTTATTTCTTTGACAATATTGAGCTTCGCCAAAACTCAACAGTATGCTGGAACGACATAACGATGCTTTTAGAAAATGATGATAATTACTCAATATTTGCCATACCAGACAAACTGTTTAACTGTGGCTCACTGACTCAGTCCTATTGAGATAGCAAAGCTTCTTATTCTAAAATGGCTTAACCATGCAGTATCAAATAAAGAAACATAAACACAGTATAACTATTTCACATAAAATAAGCAATAACCATAAAGTTAATGACTCTAATGTCTTTATAAGTTCGAAAAGAATGAATTTAAAGTAATAAAACTTAGTTTGTCTATTAGTTTAATGATTGTTATCTCTGACTTGATATTTCAGTTAAAGATATTTCAATTGATTTTGAGAGTACTAAACTTCTCACTAAAAAGATTTAGAGTATGAAAAGATTTGAAGTACTCAGTGGTGGATTTGAAACAAGAATTATCCAATACCACTTTTGTTGTGCTTTGTGAAGAATTGTCTCTTGACCATTTTGAATAACATGGAGTGTTATTTAAAGAGTGTGATAAAATATCTATTTTAAATTTAAATTAAAACAAAACAGACCTGAAACACTATTTATAATTATTAATATTGAAACTAGTTTCGAATCATTCGATTCATCATCTGTCCAGTCGAGTCGAAGAATTGAGGGTTATAACTTTTGCTGTAATTTCATTTGATCATAATATAATTACAATTGTGAACAATCGCATTTTAATATCCTTTAATTATGGGACTCCTTTGCAAACGTTCTTGTTTCATTTTTAATAACTTCATTTTCAAATCTGTATTTGTGTCTTTTGTTTTTACTAATTTTGTTTTCATTTCTTTTTTATATTTTCTCAATTCAATTTTTGAGTTTCTTGTATCTTCTATATACTTGGTAATGTCTTCTAGTAAATTCTTTTTCATTATTTTATCGTTTTTAATTTCACATCTTTTTCGTTCCAATTCCTCTTTTATTTTAATTTTCATTTCGAAAAGTTTTTCTTTTAGTTGTGCCAATGACATTTCATACATTAAACCATGTTTTGGTTCTTCGGTTTCATCGAATTTACTTCTATTTTGATTATTTATCTTCTCTATTTCTTGTAGGCATCTAATTTGATGAATTAAATCTCTTTTTCTATCAAGCTCTTCATTAACTTCTCTTATACATCTTTCATATTCTTCTTTGTGCTTTTTATTTTGTTCTTTTACAATTTGAGATTTTTCATCTATAATGTTTTGAATTTTATTTTGAATATTTCTTTCTCTTTGCTTTGTATTCTTATAATACACTTCTCTTAATTTTATTAGTTCTTTCTCTCTTAATTCATTAATTTTATGTTCATATTCTTCCCATTGTTTAACAAACTCATTTCTTTCAATTTGATTTTTTTCAATCAGTCTCCTTTTTGCTAGAATTGCTTCTTCGTGGGTTATCAAAGTTTCAAGTCTTTTCCTTTCAATATTTTCAATTTCTCTCAATTCGGCTTCTTTTCGTCTTTCTTCTATATAATCATCAAAATATTGATAAGCAAAAAGCGATCCATTTGCTAAGCCATCAATAAATTTCTCAAAATTTTCATCCTCTTTAATCACATTAGCTGCTTCTCTTAATGTTGTCGTAACATTTGTTTTGATTTCAACGTTAGCATATCCTTTAAATTCAGTTTTCTCTATTTTAAAATTCTCTCTCCTAATTGGATCATTTTGTTTTTTCTTTACCAACCTTTTTGCGCAATTAAATTGTTTATTATTTGAATCTTCCAAAATTTTCTGTGCCTCCAATTGTCTTTTCTGCATTTTCTCTATTTCCTTCTCCCTTATGGTATCCTCACTGATATAAAGTATATCACGTGGTACAGGCTTGGCCGTAAATTTATATGTTCTCAGATCTTCTTTTTCTGATTCATTACTACAATTTTTAGTATTAGATTTCGTATAATGTATTCTAAAAGGTTTAACTTGAGTTGCAGGAATTTCATACTTTTTCTTATCTTCTTGATTTTTTTTACTTAGAATTTTTTTGTACAAAATTTTAAATTTATTTACATTGTCCGAACTTAATCTTGAACCAAACATAATTTGTTCAACATGTTCCAAGTCAAAATATTTACAAGCTTTGTCATATATATCTTTGTAAGTATGAGAGGACAAGAAAGATAACAATTTCAAACTCAATATTGGTGAGAGTTTATATATTAATTCTTCACTTGCATCTATATTGGTTTCGTCCATATGAAATAGCACAATATACAAAATGAGTTTTCTTACATTTTCATTCGTTTTCGTGATCAAACGGAAATGTTCTCTGAATTCTTGAAGAATCTCATTGATGAGTTCATCATATTTTCTTAATTCCAAGTAACATTGAATTAAAATATCTTTTTGCTTAAATTCTCCACCATCAATATTCTCATTATCTAAATCTTTGAAGAATAATTCTAAAAATTCATCATCACTTAAAGACTGATTGAGTCGACTCTGTTCTAGTAAAGTTAAAAATAAATTTAATAATTTGAAATCAAGTGTTTCTAATATGATATCCATGTTAAATTTATGATTCTTTAGAATGTCATTTGTTCTGCAAGGAAATCAGTTTCAGACACATCGTTTCAAAATGATGTTGGAGAATACTCTTGAAAAAATATTTTTTGAAATCATATTTTAGAAAGTAAAATTAATTAAAAATAATATTCATTTAAATAAATGATTGAGAAGAAACTCAAAATAAGAAGATAATGTTAGCATTGTAATTAATTTAAGTAATCTTATTTATTTAGACAATTCTGACCAGTTGTTAGAAATTTAAATTAATTATTAAATTGAGTTTAATATATACAAGGTGTTTGAAATAATATACGAGCAATATCAAAGAACGGATTGGTATTTCGAAAAAAACACTTTTTATTCAGTGAGGGAAACTTTTTCTGGTTCATTTTATTTAAAAAATTAATAACATCCGGGGAGTTTTCAAGTAGTTGTCGCAGCTCCTAGAAAAAATATTATTTGAATTTTATAAGGAAGCCTTCGGCTTTTGTCACAGCTCTCTAGTAAAATTATTATATAAATTAAAATTTCATCAAATTTGGAGTGATAATGCTACTTTTAGATAAGTGACCCGAATTTGAGGTTTGGTGCCCTAAAATGCCCCCAGATGAAAATAGCGCCATGAGGTCCAAAATTTGTCCATGAAATGTTAGAAACACTCTTTTTTAAATTTCAGCAAAATTGGAGTGATTTGCTGGATTTTACAGAAAAATATACAATATGTTCATTCTCAGATGAAAATAGACCCATGAGGACTGACGGACGGACACACATTTTTTCTAGACCCCTTTTTTGGAATGTAGTCGTCATAATTTGGCCAGAGCAGCAAAGAAAAGACGTTGAAAATGTTCACCAATACAATACTTTACTTACCGATAATGCTTCGTATATGGGAATATAAAGTAAAAACCTGCAGATAGGTACTATTCATATAATTATAGCAATGACGATAATTTTCACAAGACCCTTTTGAAGAGTTATTGGCATTGTTTTAATAATTGCAATACCATTGTTCATTCTCAATTTTTTCCATGGTCAATAATGGCCCAAATCACCTAGATATATAAAACCATAGGTGGTTCTATGAATAGGTTCAAAAATAAGATAAAAGTTCAAGTATGGTATCCTATTCTATCTCGTAGAAAGCTTCAAAAAGTTCTTTTGTTTGATCATAGAGTGCAGCATGCATTCTGTTATTTTATTTTCCTTAATAATGTTGTCTCCATTAACATTGACTTCCATATCATCTAACCTAACAGCATTATGATTACATTTGCACCCTCCAAAAGAGCATCCCTTGTTTGATTCCATTTTTATTTTATTTTTACATTAACAGTCGAGTTAGATTTTTATTTTACTCCTTTCTCCTTTGATGCCATTATTTTCAAAATATACTTGTCTTGGTCCGAACTATCGGATCATTCCAAGAACATTGTTTTTCTTCATTTCGGGATCGTAAGAAATGAAGTGCACACTTAGGACTCCATAACGTTAACGGAGCTGCAAAATCTCCCCACTTCATTAAACAATTATAAACTCCACTTGACTTTCGGTCAATCTTTAACCCTAGGATTACCAAGCTCTATTCAAATACGTGCATTGCCAAGGGGGGTACAAAGTAAAGGATAAAATGATTTTTTTTATTACAATAAGTCGCTATTACTACTATATTATAAACTAAAAAAATATAAACTAAATCAAATTTTATCTTACATAAAAATAAAATTAAATCCCAGGAATAAAATAATTTAAATGAAAATGAAAAAAAATCGCTAGACCCTAGGAAATCTATTCTGAATCAGAACTTTGTCTTTCCTGACATCCCACACAGACAAATGACTTTTGACAGTGTTTACACACACTTATTTCTTGCATGTGGTACATAATTAGACATTTTAGACTCTTTAGACAATTTATGGTAGCTTTTAANGGGGGGGGGGGGGGGGGGGGGGGGGGGGGGGGTATAAAGTACCTGCGCCCAAAGTTTGGCTTCAAATTCATCCCTTTGAAGGCTTAGAACATACATATTTTTATATACTATGAGGGAAAATATTTTTTGTGACAATTATTAAAGGCCTCATTAAAATAAGTATCATAAATTGATAACTATAAGCTTTTTGCTAAAACGCGGGTTCTTTGTACCCCCCCCCCTTGGCAATGGTAGGGCTAAAATCTCATTTTCCCTAATAAATTAAAGATAATAAAAACAATATATATGCTTTTGGCCAACCAAATCTCTATTTTTGAGGAGGTTATATTTGACTAGCATGTAGATGAAAACGATTTACAAAACAGAATCATTCTCAGAAAAAGTGTTCAACTATTTCCGAGATTTAATAAGTGATGGAGAAGAATAAGAAGAGCTAAGTGGACGGAGGAGAATAAGGAACAGTACACAGAGAGAAAAAATGAGGATCTACGAAACAGAAGAAAATAAGACATCTGAAAGAGAAATAAACGAAGGTGTAAAAGATACCGCTAGGTGGTCCCTAGCCAAGGAAAGTAAGTGGTCTCACATCTCTGCAGATGTCCAAATTCAATTAATTAACCACTACAAAAATGATCTCAAAAACATCGAATATAACACACAATACCGCCAAGTAACATAAACTATATTGAGATTCTTGAGGTTAAGTTAGATACACCTACTTCTCAAGTATTTTAAGTAGTAATAAAAAAATATTTTATTACCGTTTTATGAGCTTGAAAGATTTTATGAGTTTTGCTTGCTATAAAATTCACTTTTATAGTTTGTTAATTTGTTTACTGATACTGTTTATGGTCAATTTGTTATTTCAAGTCATTATTTGTCATCAGATTTGTGGGCTTCTTTTTTATTTCCACTAGTAGGGTCAATTTTTGTCATTTTATTCCTATTTCGTGTGTAATTTTTTAAATGAACTTTTTGGTGGGTAGCGTTTGGAATCTATTACTGAAAAATGAAATCTAGCTTTAACATTATTTCTTTAAAGGCTTCTCATTCCACAATAACTCCCAAATTCCTTGTACAATTTATATAAAACTTGGAATGTACAATTGTGAATTTATTATGTTCATATATTTTCCTGTTTGGTCCTAAGGGCTTCCTTAGGCCTCAGTATGCCATTTTTAAATTCTAACCTATCTTGATATATCGCTTTCAATTAAACTATTCCTTAGCCGGCGTCTATGCGGCACGTTGACCAATTCCCGTTAGATCACTGAAGTTAAGCAACGTCCAGCGAGGTTGTACCATGTGGGTGTCCGCGTGGGTTCGCGCCCTCGTGATGCTGTTTCCGGGCGAGGTCAATGTGGGTAGCTGGTTTGCATGTTTTCAGCGAATGGAGGGTAAAATCCCAGTCTTGAATGACCAATAGATGTTAAAGAGACGTTAAGCCAAATTAAAAAAAAAAAGTATTCCCACATATAGGCCCCTAATTCACCTTATTATAATCTTTGGGGCTGCTGTGGGATATTTTCTATTTTACTAAATGGTTTAACTAACCTACAACATTCCCTAGCTGATATCAATGACAGCTTATCAGTTTTCTTCGCAATCCTGAGTCAGAATGTGGTGTCCCCGATCAGACTAGCATTCAAGTACTTGACACACTTAATTTTTCAGAGATCTGTCGTAAATTGTTGTGGTCATATTTGTGACAGCGCCTAAATGACTTTACTTGTCCAATCAATAAAAACAGATGGGAGAATCCAGCGTTCCCCTCCTGCTGGATCTGTAACCAACGAAAAGTATTGGAACATTGCTGGATCTGTAACCAACGAAAAGTATGCAGAACATTTTCTAAATGCCTACAGCAAAGACCTTTCCCATTACCACCCNATATGTTCAAGTCTCCTATAATAAGGGCCATGGCCCTATACAACAGTATGCCGGTGAAGCCGGAAAAATTCTAAGACATTGGGGTTCCCTTGAGAGCGTCAGTAATTGCTGCATTGGTGTCTGAATATCGCCAGCATTAAAAAAAATTGGAAATTAGTGGAGGCTACTAAACAATGGCTTTAGAATATATCAAAAGATATTGGAGAACAATAGTCTTTTGCCTTTATTTTTCCAAAAGATCGATCTGACATATGCGTTCTCTTTTGTCGGAAATTGCAATAAAATCAGTTTTGAAGGTGGCATTTCCTTGAGATAATGTCAGGGTTGTTGGTATAAACCGAAGCTTTTATATTTTAAAATAATCCGAAGCTTTTAAATTTCACAATTTCCGTAACCAATACTCTTCACCAAAATGGGAGAACCGAGTCAATGGGAGTGTAATCAACCGTTCGTGTTATTCTCTGGAGTTATCTAAAGTAGCTGGTTTACACCAATATAGGTCTCTAGTTAAGGGGGTGGGGGCGATCGAGGCTCCAATTTATAATCAACATGAAAGTCAGCAGATTTATAAACACCAAATTTGAGAAAAGTGTTTCGACGTTCAATTTCTTCAGGTCTGGGGGGGGAGGAGGCAATCGCCCACTAACTGTATTCGCTTCTGATACCAACAACCTGCCACATGATTCCTTCAAAATTTTGTAACAGGATTTCGACCAGTGAATAATAAGGGAGGTACTAAGTTCGATTCCTGGACGGGTCTAAACTTTGATAAAGGTTTTTTCAAATTTTCTACTTGGTCTGGTTGATATTGGTAACTCAGCCTCTTGAGTTAAATTGAGTAGCTATGGTAATAGTGACAATTAGTAGGATTATAAGGAAATTGTTTAGGTATAGCTTAGGCTTAGTGATATTGGAGTTATTGTTGGGAATACCTTGTAATGCTATGATGTTCACAAAATTTGTGACAGAATAACACAAAGAAATATACCTACATTTACTTTACATTTTACAAATCATGTAAAACAAAATGGCGGCCATTACGAACCTTGTGTTTTTATTGGAATACCCTTTAGATTCTAAAGGGTGCTGCAATATAAATGTTTTAAAGTATAAAACATAGACGTAATTGTAACTTTCATCAAGGCTACCTGTCATCAATCACAGATACATATTATTGACCATTGGATTTACAAGTATCGGTTTGATATATATTCAAGCTTATCTATCTTAAATACAACTTTTTAGCTTACCTTAAAGCTATTTTTTATCAAGACATACAGAGCTATTTATTGTTAAGTATATAATTTTCAATTATGCTATCAATAGCTTATAGCGAACTTTGGCATTTAATAAAATGAATATAGCATTAAGAATATTATTGTAAAATTACAACTTTTGAAAAGAAAGTTCATAATCATACACTTATAGTAATATTAAATTTATAAAAGCTCACCATTCTAATAACTGTTGAAATGCATAAAATAACATCAAACATCGCTCCAACTTTATAACTTTACTACTAATGTTTATGCTGAATGTATGTAGGTACTGTGGCATTGCATTTACAATGCCAAAAGTTGATCGTAAGAAAGCAGGTGACTATTTCTTGGGAGTGGTATATCTTCATAAGAAGTTGACTATTGTTATTACCCGATATTCTTTGCCCATGACTCGGAATTATATGCAAGAAAAGCAAGTGACTATTCCTCGGGAGTGGTATATCTTCATAAGAAGTTGACTATTGTCATTACCCGATATTCTTTGCCCATGACTCGGAATTATATGCAAGAAAAGCAGGTGACTATTCCTCGGGAGTGGCATATATTCATAAGAAGTTGACTATTGTTATTACCCGATATTCTTTGCCCATGACTCGGAATTATATGCAAGAAAAGCAGGTGACTATTCCTCGGGAGTGGTATATCTTCATAAGAAGTTGACTATTGTTATTACCCGATATTCTTTGCCCATGACTCGAAATTAATGCAAGAAAAGCAGGTGACTATTCCTCGGGAGTGGTATATATATTCATAAGAAGTTGACTATTGTTATTACCCGATATTATTTGCCCATGACTCGAAATTAAATGTAAGAAAAGCAGGTGACTATTCCTCGGGAGTGGTATATATATTCATAAGAAGTTGACTATTGTTATTACCCGATATTATTTGCCCATGACTCGAAATTAAATGTAAGAAAAGCAGGTGACCTTTCCTCGGGAGTGGTATAGATATTCATAAGAAGTTGACTATTGTTATTACCCGATATTATTTGCCCATGACTCGAAATTAAATGTAAGAAAATCAGGTGACTATTTTTTGGGAGTGGTATATCTTCATAAGAAGTTGACTATTGTTATTACCCGGGTCAATCTCTTCCACGCGATATATTTCTTAGACGAATATTAGAGACCTCCAAAGGGATTTTATCAATTATTTATGCCTGAACAGTCGAAACAGGTGACACCTAAGATTTCATTAAAAGTTAACGTTTAATGAATGAGATAAAGGTGCCACACTCCATCGAAACATACTAACCACATTGTCCTCACCCAGACTGGGTTGTGCTGGAAATAGCATCACGAGGGAACGACCCTACCTATTCATCCACCATATTAAACCCCGCTGGACGTTGTTTAATTTCAGTGATCTAACCGAAACTGGTGTATTCAAAGTACTATTGACGCTACTAGGAATTCAACACCATTAAAATGTTGATGAGATATGAATAATTCAAAACGTCCCTCTCCAAGCTCTCTGGAATCACACTTCCTCAATTAACATTTCTTCTATGAGGGAAATGAATCAGTCTCGCTGGTACATCGATTGTGATCAAACTTTGAAATTTACATTTTTTCAAAAATTTCAAACAAGAAATTTGGCGCGAACATCTTTGTATTTAAAACACAAAAATTTTAAAAAAAAATATATATAGAGAAAATAAAACCTTTTAGGGTGTATTATTTGTACCGATATAACATCAATAAATATATACAAACAATAAATGTAATAATCACAGCCATAAACCATCGCATCGGGGACATACCCATTATCAATAGAGAACCGTACACACATGATCCAAGATATAATTTGTATGAAGATTAAAATAAACAAAAACATTGATTTAAGCGACATTATTCTATTAAATAGAAATAAACCAGTAACCATAACTAAACCGAAATAGAAATATAATAATGTAATACTGGATGGTATATAAAAAGATTTTTCTTATTTTTCAGGTTTTGTAGAGAAAAAAGAAATTATATGTGAGTATCTGCAAGCCATGCATATTATGTAATCAACAAGTATATTGTATTTGCCATATATTCTTATTCTGAACAATATCAATCAATTAACCCTAGGATTGCCAAAGGGGGGGGGGGAAACAAAGTACCCGCGTTTTAGCAAAAAGCTTTTAGTAATCAAATTAAGATACTTATTTCAATGAGACCTTTAATAGCCTTCTAAGGGAAGATATTGAAGCCAAACTTTTGTGCGGGTACATTACGCCCCCCCTTGGCAATGCATGTACCAATATATTAATTGTCTAAAACTACCATTAAAAGCTACCATAAATTATCTAAAGCTACCATTACCAAAAGCAAGAAATGTCTAATTATGTACCACATGCAAGAAATAAGTGTGTGTATACACTGTCAAAAGACATTTGTCTGTGTTGGATGTCAGGAAGGACAAAGTTCTGGTTCAGAATAGATTTCCTAGGGTCTCGCGATTTTTTTTTATTTTTTATTTTCATTTACAATATTTTATTCCTGGGATTTAATTTTATTTTTATGTAAGATAATAATTGATTTAGTTTATATTTTTTTAGTTTATAATAAAGTAATAGCGACTTATTGTAANTTTTTGCCCCCCCCCCCCCCTTGGCAATGCACGTTATTGAATAGAGGTTGGAAAACATAGGGTTAATAAAGGTATCGCGGTTTCTGCCGGATGTATCACAGACACCCGCTCTAAAATATGTTCTGTTTGCTGCCGAAGTATTAAATTGTCATATTTAATACTTATTGGAGACCGACAATTGAAATAGGTCCTCAGAGTGATAAAACCCACTAATATTCCAGAGTTGTATTCTGTGTTTTTTTTCACCAACAGATCATGTGGACTCGGGTATGGGTACTTTGTATTCCTCAGGTAACTTCTCACAATCTTAAAATATACCTAATATATTTATTTGTCACTATAGCCGGTAGTGAGTCATAATTGGTTTGGAAGAAATTAGACATTCGAATCAGGACTGTGGTATTTGTATGAATACAACGGCCAGAGAAAAATAGGTCTCATAAAAAGATGCTGATTTTACTTCAACCGATTATTCTACAGAAGAGCACCTAGAAGAAAATCAATATTGGTATTTGAGATGAAACAGCTTTCAAAAGTGTTAATCTCAAAGACTACTTAAAATCAAAAGCTTTGGTATACCGAGTATTCTTATTTATTAATTTTTCGTAAGATTGTATCATGCCAGATCCATCAATATGTCATATTTAGTCTACAAGATGTGTTTGAAGATTTGCTCTATTCTGGTGTTGGTTGCTGTATTTTTTTTTTTTTTTTTTTTTTTTTTTTTTTGTGACCACTCAGACACCTTCTTCGTTCATAACACCAAGAATGAAGCTATTCTCAATTACCGAACGAAGTTTAAAAACCGACTTTTTTGCTTAACGTCTCATTAACATCTATTGGTCATTCCGGCTGAACCCAGCCTGAGTTGAGCCGGAAACACCCAAATGGTGCAACCTCGCTGGACGTTGTTTAACTTCAGTGATCTAACGGGAACTGGTGTATTCAACGTGCCATAGACGCTGGTAAGGGAATACTTTAATTGAAAGCGATATATCAAGATTAAATTAGAATTTAAAAATGGCATACTTTGGCCTGAGGAAGCCCTTAGGACCAAACAGACATACCTAGTCACCACTTAGTAAAACCTAGCGTGACGTTACTTAACTCCAGTGATCCAACGGGAACTAGGGTATTCAATGTGCCATAGAGGTATTCTCGAAATTTCTTTAAACGTCTATTCATTCCATGATAACTCTCAAAGTCTTTGATTTTGTTGAAACCTGTTGTGAGGCCATATATATTATGATCATAGAATTTGCTGATTAATTTGGCAGTTCCGGATCCTCTTTGTGATAATTTTAACTTAAGAGTCGTCGAATTAAAAGGCATTATATTCGGCAGTACATCGGACAGAGAACTTCATCAGCGAATGAACAGATTTTGAACCGAATTTCACGTATACATTGAACATTAACCTATTTACTTTCTTGATCAAATACGAAAACTAAAGTATGATTTTCCGATCCACCCTTAAACCCTGATTTTTCAAGAAATGCTATTTTGGGTGACAAAATAAATCAAACAATCTATGTACATATGGGTACGTAGTTACCCTTCATTTTCAAATATGATCTTTACCATAAGGTTGGTCCTTATTCTTACAAAACCAGACCTTTGAAGAAGTGAAAAAGAAATTTATGTGCGACATTAAGATATCATTTTTTATAAATTTATAAAAACATATTAACAAAAGATTACACCATGACAAAGAAAGAGCGTTGCAATTGGTTTAAGAAATAAAAATAATTAAAAACATATAATAAAGGTGTTGAAAAAAAAAAAAGATTTATAAGGAAAGAGGGAAGTCTGACTTGAAGATGGTTTCTTTTAGCTACCTGAAACGTGTACACAATATACAGGGTGATATGTAAAAAAATAACTACAGAATATAATTCTGAAGAAAATATGGTATTAATTTTTTTGACGGTATGAAGTAAATTAGAACTTATGCCTTCCGGAATTCGCCTAGCGCACTGCCGTGCGCTCAGATGATAAATAATAATAATAATAAAAAAAAAAAAACTCTCGAACAAATGGAATGATATTTTTTTTTTTTTAATTTAATTTAGGCGCTTTAACTACGAAGTCGTTCGCACCGAATCCCTGATTTACCATTTAAGGTAGACCAGAAGAGAGTCCAACACCAAAGGGTCATCTAAAAAGGACAGAGGGCAGGAGAGATGTCATGCCACACGAAAGGAATGGACTGTGCAGGATATTTTGGACGGATAGTATAGCGCCTTGGAGGCGGGGTTTTATTAAATGTTACCTTTCATTTAAAGTATATTTTCAAGATTTTCATTTTTCGAATGATAAAATAAAAATACAATTATAATATTAAAAATACTATACTTCTGCTTGATTAAAATTATAGTATTTTTGACATTAATAAATATGGTTTTACTTGACATAGTATCCCAATTTAAAGAATTTAAAAACCCCTCTTTTCCACCCTGTATAATCACCTTGATTTTCATTCTTCTCATCTAATCCAAATCTTCTTTTATATATTTTAAATTAGCCAATAAGAAACTTGATATGGTTTAAGCAAAAATTCAAGAACACACAAAAAAAAAACATACTGGGGCTGTTTTCTTCCCTTTCCAAGAGGGTCTTCTGACTATCCATTGATTGAGATATCAAAAAGAAGTTTGTTTCACACGGAGGCCCTTTGATTTGAGATTTTTTTTCATCAAAGGAATTTATGATTTCAGGTAAAATTAAAGCTTTGTACAGGTTAACACAGCACAATTTTCCCTCTAAATAAACATAATTAAAGTATAAATCATTTGTCTTATCGTAGCTATCACTGGAATCAGCATTGAAAAATATCTGGTGCTACTCCATTAATTAATGTTTGAGTGCTAGTTTATTATTTTGAATATAAAATTTTGGAATCGTCACGAAAAAAACTTCTCAAGATATGATATTTTAAGTTTAAACTATGTAGAAAGAAAAAATCCGTTCCGTTTTATACGCCGTAAAATAGTAAACCCATGTGCAGAATAATGCAGTGCGATTTCCCAAATGGTGTTCTCTATGAATACCTGTTTATGTGTATGTATAATTAATGTATATTTCTTTGTGTTATTATGTCACAATGTTTGTGGGCATCATAGCATTAAAAGGTATTTTTAACATTCACTCCAATATCACTAAGCCTAAGCTACACTTTAACAATTTTCACCTTATAATGCTACCACTTGGCGCTATTACCATAGCTACTCAATTGTCCTCAGGAGGCTGAGTTACCCCCAAACACAACCAGACCAAGTAGAAAATTCGAAAAAACCTTTTTCAATTTTCGACCCGTCCAGGAATCGAACCCGGAACCTCCTTGGTGCAAACTGAGTGTGATGCGCACTCTGCCACCGAGATGTCACTAATACCTGTTTATAAACCGAAAAGTTGAGTTAATATGTTTTATCTCACTCGGAATCTAGGAATCTTGACAATGACCAGTACCAAAAAAATTTAATAAAATCAAAAGATTCGTCTTACAAAAAAAAAAGATTCGTCTTAGTGGCTCATTTCAAATAAAATAAAACGTATACACTAATAGTAATATTTTTGTAGTTTTTTTAACATGATCTCAAAATATTTAAATTTATCATTTTGAATTTTTCCCTCAACTGCGACTTTTCTTGTATTATCAATAATAATATTTAATAAAAAAAGAAAACTATGCTTGCTCGGATCTGCGATAGTAAAGTCTCCAGGTAACCCTGTTATCATAACCGATCATATTGAACACCATTAAGTATCAGTAATGAGTTACTCTATGAATCCGCACTTGTAAAAAAATTATCAATTCATCTGTGTAAACTTTGGGGAACATAATTGTAAATCCCTGAATTATCTTTCATAAAACCAAATATTTTACACTAGGAAAGGAACACGATAGTGATATGTATTTTGCATCTACCCGTACCCCTCAGAAAATCGAAGACTCTTTTCCGTAAAATATGTGATTGTTCATGTTTTTTGGTTAATGAGTGTATAAGTGCTCTGGATACAGGAAACTAGTATTGGTCAGTGAAGAATCCAAAATCATATGTTTCAATGCATAGAATCTTTTGAGGAAGTATAAAAACCCAAAAAGAACCCAGGCAAGGTTCTTGAATAATTCAAGAAAAGGTTCTAATCTAATTTAGATATTTTGAATTTAATTTTCAAACCTGACATTTTTATGAGCTCGTATTGGTTTTATCAAAAATTTTACATTAACATAATTTTTACATTACAAAAATCGGTTTTGGTAAGAACAAGAAATATGTTAAGATGATGGGGTTCAAGAAGATTGATTTTGAGAACGTATTTGTGTAAGTTATTGAGTACGAAGTTATGGACAATTTTTAGTGAAGCCTTTGGAAAAAATTACCACTTTAAAAATATGATAGCTACTATAGATAGAACTTCAAAATCAAAAGAGGAGTTAGGTACTAAGTTTCTTTTTAATGTTAGAGATTATTGTATGTTGTTGTTGAAATATTCCACTTGAAATAAAATTATTTTTCTTTTCATTAGACTCAATCATCTGGTCGAATATCTTGGTTGGATCGACAGTTCCACAGATTCCTAGAGTTTTTGTTCTTCAACGTTTTTTCTTCTCCGAAAAATGAGTATCAATTGATTCATTGGTGCAAAAATATTTTTTTCCCTAAGATTCATTTATTTTCTCTATTTGATAACTAGTTTATTTATATATCTAATCTGCAAATTTGTTAGTCAACTTTTTGAATCACACGAACAGTTACTAGACAAAAAGTAGTATACTTATGCTTCAAAAGAAGCAAGCTGATTCACTTAAACAAATACTTGGAGGCTAAGCAGAATTATAATTATTTTTATGCATGAACATCAAACCATTACGAAGCATTTACTTCAGTAAAAACGGTAGCTTTTTTTTATGCATATTACTCAAATTTTCCCATAAAACTACCAATCCTTAATTGTAAGTGATCCCTGGCTGGGATCTAGCTTTTCTGTCTTAAAGGAAATCCACAAAGAACAACCAATATTGCATATAGCACTAATAGCATAGAGCATACAACCAAGCATTGATATGTTCATATCGGAGGCTGCATTGGTATGGACGGTGCTAGGGTAGCCCTTAGATATCTTCTTATGGGTAATCCAACACTGCAGATATATCAGAATTGAAACATTTCTGTTTAATATATAACAAACAATAAAAGTGTTTGAATATAATAACAGATAGCAGTAATATCTAACCCAGAATGATTAATGTGTTCAGAAACAACATTATAAAAAAGATATAAAACGAGGGGAAATTACCCCAAGGATGCTGTTCACTGAAACGAATTACAATTTCATTGGTCGTTATACTATTCTTTTCTCTCTCTATACTCTCCTTCTTATTCTTCATTTTTTATCATCTCGTTTTCGCGTTATTTTTATTTCTTTTGATAAAGGTTTTTATTATATTTGTAACACGCGACTCAACTACTCTTTTCAGATCTATAGAATCCCTGCGAAAAGAGAATACATAATAAAAATAAAATCTCTGATATATGACTATACATTTTTTGTTACTCTGTTTGTTCTTCATTTATTTGACGACCATATCTACGCGCGGTTCTTCAAAACATTAAAAAAAATTGATAAATATATTTTTTTGATAAAAATTAAAAAATCGTTCTGTTTTTATTTCTTTCGAAATAGTTCGGCGAGTAGTGAAGTGGTATAGCGTTGATATTTTTATAGTTTTTTTTTTATTTTTACGATCTTTTTATTAGCTACTTTGATTTTTTAGTACCTTTTTATTGAGCAATAAAATTACGTTTTTTATTGTTTGTTTATATTTTTCGTGTGTGTGAATTTATACAAATTATATACACCTTTATGTTTAATTTGTGAATTGGGATTTTTCTTTAACAAATTGATAAATGAATAAGGAAAACATTGTTTTTGTTTTTTTTAAAAAGTTTCTTCTCGGATAATTGATATACGTAATTAAACTGTTTTATTTTATAATAATTCTTTCTAAAATTTGAAGGATAATAGTTAAATATAATTTGACAAATAATTACTAAAATTAATATTTATCTTTTAATATTTCTGATTCTAAGAAGAGGAAAGAAAATGTGTTTTGAAATTAATTCCTAGTAATTTGATTTGATTTAAGAATAATAAATTTAATAGATATATAATAAAATAAAAAATATTCAACTTGAAAAAATCAACTACTCTAGTCGGAAGAAAAAAATATTCTTTTCGGTCTCAATATAAATTGAACTTTCAATCAAATAAACCAAGATTTCCCGTAAATTTTTGGTATAAGTTAAGTAGTACGATTTTAAAATTAAATAAATTGAAATACATAAAAATAATTCAAAGCAACTAGAAAAAATAGTCTTTAATTTTGCAAAAAAATACGTTTTTAAAACTAAAGAGATAAAAAGGAATCAACTTCTATTTTTGAAAAATAACGAATATTCTAAGCACGTGGGATCATCGGTGAAGAGGAAATATCCTTGCTTCTTTTGACTGGAAAAGTATTTTCGCGCGTATATTTTTCATTTCAAAGTTCGGGAAACATAGATTTCTTTACAGAAAATATATAATTTTTAATTTTAATTATATGCCATCTCCTTAAATTTTTTTGGAAAAAAAGAATAACTATTAACAATTCAAAATGGGAGTCGAATAAAAATTTAAACTTTAAAAAAAACTACTTTTTATTTTGTGTCCCACATTTGTTTTAAAAAAGCTTCGAAAATTGCGAGCGTAACAATGAATTCGTATTTTGAACCAACCGGCTTTTATGGAAGCCATCACCATCAAAGTTCCAACAGTAGTTCACACCACCATGATCAAAGTTCAGTTGCTGTTGCTGCAGCATATAGTAGATTTCCATTAGGACTAGGCATGAGTCCTTACGCTTCTTCTCAACATCATCATCACCACAGTTTACACCAAACAAGGCCTCCACAAGAAAGTCCATATGACGCCACAGTTACCGCCGCTTGTAAACTATATCCATCATCTAACACAACAGAATCTGCAACAGCAAACTCTTCATATTCTCCGTCTGGAAAAGATTGTAAAGTTGAAACTAGTCATCAAAATGGATATTCGGCAGCAACAATAAAAGACATTTGGCAATCTGCCGCATCCACTGGTAGTTCAAATCCAGTTAGATCTTCTTCAGATTCAAGAGGTTACACGAATGCTGGGATGGTGGCCACTGGTGATCCTTCTTCGAGTCCTAACGGAGGTTCAACAGGAAGGTCGTCCTGGGGAAATAATTGTACAATTAATTCATCTGGAGCAGTTTCATCTCAGCCAGCTGTAGGGACACAGCTTCATCAGCAGTCTGCAAATCATACGTTTTATCCTTGGATGGCCATAGCAGGTAGGCGTTATACTTTTAGAATTTTTACTGAAATTAGAAAAAATGAAAACTATATCTGACAAATAAGCGACAAAAAACTAGGTTTGTTAATTAAAAAATATTGTAGACATTGATGTCTCCTTCATATTAATTTCAGGACCTCAAACTCATTAAGAATAGAAGTTACGATGTTCTGGAATTTTTGCTAATATTTTTAATAATGAGCCTTTGGATTTTCATTATATGTAATTACTTTCAGTATATTAACACATATTTTGCAACTATTTTGTAGTTATCAGAAATATTGAGCAATATGGCTATAAAAGGATATCCTATCTATGTCCTCGTGGATTATGAACAACTAAAAAACTAACTATTTTTCCTTAATTCATAAAGTTTTTACTGTCTTACATTGATAAACTCATAACAATATACAGAAATATGAATTAGGATTAATTTAAAAAAATAATAAAAAAAAGTTTTGAAATTTCTTTAAGATTATCTTTTCTTCTTATGATCATCATCAGTGTGTGACACCATTGAAGTCGATGGTCTACAACATAATATAGAAAAATGCATCTGTTCTTAAAACATCTTTCTATATTGCCATAAACGTTCTTCACTCATCCCAACAGTTCATTGTACTATGCCAATATGTAACCATTTCTCATTATACATTTCGTATTTTATCAAAATCTCAGATTGTATAAAAATGCATTCCTCAAGCAAGATAGTGTCCCATTTTTCTATTAATAGAAATGCACTGTATATCCTAATTGACTGAAATACGTAAGGTCTATGTTTTATCTCCACTATATAGTCTGATTGTCTGTCTATTGGTACCAAAGATAACACTCGAAATGATTATCTATTAGAAATTGTTATATATATTTATAGAATCATTCAGATTCTGGACTATTACTAGATTATTTCCATAAATTTTTGTTCCTATATCAAACCGTTTCTGAGAAATAGGTATAGTCCAAGAACTGTATATTTGTAGTCTAGTCCAGATCCGGGTATATTCTGAGATATTGGTATATTTGAAAATGGGAACGTTCTAGATATATACCATTCTTAGCCACAAATTTATAGCTCGTAATGAGGTCTATTTTTTCTACAGAAGTTTTTATAATTTTCCGAGCAAAAATTTGAAACAATGAAATTAGTTCAATTGAAACCACAATATAGGGAAATAATAATAAATTAATATACTTCAGAAAACAATATGTTCTAACTCCTATGAACTTAACAATAAAGTCATTAAATTACAATAAAATATCTATCCCAATAAAATATGGTAGCACCAAACCTTTTGGAACACAATAAAACTATACACCTAAACCTTTTTTATAATTAGGAAACAGACCCTAAAAAATTAATAACAATGAAAACCCTTTAAACTACCTATTCAATTTAATAAAGACGCTGCCCGCATTTATTAGGGTAGTAAAATTTATTTGATTTTTTGAAGTCTTAATTATTTTTCGCTTCTGTCAAAAGAAAATAGATATACTATTGCATTTGGACATGGGGTTTGTTGTTTGTTTTGTGTAGAAGTTTGTTGATGAATTTGAATGTACGAGAAAAGTATTCATAGAAATTTTAATGGGGCATTTGCACGGAATATTTCATTACACCCATTAATGGTTGTTATTTGAGTATCATCGAAATTTTGGTATCCCCTTACTATACGATCTTCGGTATACTTAGATTTATAGTATATTTAATGTAAATGTATGTTTCTTTTTTTATTTTAACACAAAATTGTGGCCGTCATAGCATTACAAGGCATTTTTAAACGATCACTAGAATTCACCAAGTTATACTTATAATGTCAGCACTTGTCGCTAGCTACTCAGGAGTCTGAGATACCCCCATACACAAACAGACCAAGTAGAAATCTTTATAAAAGATTTGAACCCGGTACCTCCCTGGATGCACACTCTGCCACGGAGACGTCCATTTCGATTTATATAGTGCTCTCAAATGGTCGACATTTTTGTACTTTCGAACAGTTGAACAAAAAGATTGGTGTCCGCGAGTCGACTTCCGAACTTCTGTCATATTGTGAATTTTAGTATTTAACTAGTTAAAGTCGTTGTTTACACAAAGAAAAATGCTTATTTCGTCAAGTATTTACCATTATAGAGCAATTAATATTCTGTGGGTTTTCCCTACTCTGCTAGCACATCGTATTAGAAGGTGCACATCTGTCAATATTCCTTGTTTTCACTAATAGGATACAAAATCACGATCAGATTACTGTCCATAATCTTCTGTATTTGTCTAATGTTTATGGCATCTCATTGAATGTAGTTTCCTCGCTTTCATCCTTTCTTGTCTCTGGGATCATCTAGGTACTGTGTTAAGTCTATTTTTGTATTCTTCAAAGTAGGCATATAGACTGCAAAAACAAAGAACAATAGAAATATTTAGTTTCTGTTAAACATCACAAGAAGAGACAAAAGTCGGAGAAAAAACAGTATAAATATAGTCTCAAAATACAAAATATTAGAAATTAGTGGAGGTGCCTAGGTGCTTAAATGACTTTATTTTATCTATTAACAAAAAAAAAAAAAAAAAATCCTATACTTATTATTTAATTATATTTACAATTTTCTATATTGGATTACATCATCGTTTCCCATGGTGGCCCCTGGTATGAGTTTGCAGCTGTAAATAAATTATTTTCTGCTGCTAATATTTTGAATGTCATCACATGCATTCTACATAACATAGGTACCTACATAATACAATTCTATAAAACAATATTTATTTTAAATTAGTGGAAGCGCCAACATCACTTTAAATTCCGATCAATTTAACCATTGAAGTTACCTCCAAGCAGCGATTTCGGCTATATTCCTATTAACAATTATAGCAAACAGAATATTATATAACTTTTGTCATTGTCCCTCTAAAATCCAATATCAATAACAACAAATAATCATTTCTCATATTTTTCTTTAAAGATTTCATTTAAATGAGGAATGAATGCATAAATATATGAATTTTAAAATAAAACGACACGCGACACGGCGCACCTTTCAACTCTCCATAATCAAATGAAATAGAACATAAAACATAATTACTATAATTGATATAATACCTCCCAACACCAACAGCAATTTACAGTATCATTAAAAACAATTGAAATAAGCACTACTCTAAGTTCAGAAGATTTAATCAAAGATCTTATCATTAAGTCGCAAGATAAACCTCACCTATCAAATTATCAACAAAACACCTGAAAAAGAAGGTGTTATAATATTTGAAAGAAATAAAATATTCACGCCTAAAGTTCCTCTCATATTATGAAAACCTTTAATAAACAATTTAAAACAACCTTGACGAATAAAAAGTAGAAAGAGGAAATATGGATGAAGCGTGTAATAGAGATCACACAATTGTATGACCCATATTTTTTAAGGGCTACCCTTTAGAAAGAGAGGGTAGCATTTATTTTTCTTTTCTAGTTTTTGATATGTTTGATAATATCCATTTTGAATTTATACCTTTCATTACTACGGTCCATTTTAATTCCGTTATATAATTCAAGTGTTGAAATAAACAAGTGTAAGGAAACTGATTTGCAATGTCAGCCGTTTCCTTGTATCAAGGATGCGTTTAGAGTTGGAATTTAGTATCAAACAGACGATCCTTATTTTAGAGGCAGTTATTTTTAAATATAACACAAGGAGAATCCAAAAACATTTTATTTTTAATCAAATTTTCCCTGCAATAAAAAAGTACTCCGGAGGCTGACTGCATCCCAAAATAGCACGTGCAATCCTTAAGGGAATTTCTATTTTTAGGATTCCTGCATAATAGATTCCAGTGGACATCACACTGAAATTGCATCTTAGACACAAGGTTATACCTTTGCTGCGGTCAGACTTTTTACGTTAACAGAAATCTACAAATTTAATTTTTTTGCGTGGATGTGTTACGGGTTACACTTCATCGTGAGTATTATAGAGGATTATATCCTTATAACGCTGTGATGAACAATTAAGAAGAGAAATGCTCATCTGAGTGTACCACAAAGAAACCCATCTATCAGCGCCACCAAAAATATTAACAATATACCTGTGTCTAAAATGTAAACCAAGAAGTGAAAGGGTCATCATTTTTTTCAACCCCCATTACAAGATTTCAAGATCCATTAATATTTTGATACAAAAAACTCAGTTTGCAAAGAGAAGGATATGCCATGAAGGGTGCTTCAGATTATCTTTGTTCTCATGTTTGTATTAGGCCATTACTTTTTTCACAAAACTACCTACTCCATTAAAGATTGACTTTTATGTATATTTAATTGATATGACTAACAAGTGCTGCTATCTATCCAAATAGTTATAGATCCGGTTTTCAAATATTTTGGTTAGTGTAGTATATGTTGTTAGAGAGTGTAGATGTGTGTTCATATCGTTGACTTCATTTTAGTTTCTTTGGCTTTATTAGAGTAGAGTTCACAATAATTGTAAAAGAAGTAGAAATGTCTGGGCTTGAACTTTTTTTTTTTTTTTTTTTTTTTTTGCTTACCGTCTCTTTGTCATTCGGAACGGCGGTGTTACATTTCATTCATTTGAAACTTACATAGCAGTTATCCACTTTAATCTGTGCTAGTCTGAGTTGGCTGGGAATAGTCATTAGTATCACGAGGTCACGAACCTACCTAGTCACCACTTAGTGAAACCTAGCTTGACGTTGCTTAACTTCAGTGATCCAACGGGAACCAATGTATTCAACGTTCCATAGACGCTAGTTTGATGATAAATATTATATTTTTTTGTAACAGATTTTTCGATAACTCTCACCGTTTTAGCTAAACAATTAGTGATACAATGTAATTATACACTGATATATATCATTCCATTGAGTTTTATTATTATAAATTATCCTACCATTATTGCAAGGACTGTTGGGACATACCAAATAAACACTGGCTTTTCCAAGATGACGCAGTAAATTCTTTAGATTCTAATAAACCAAAAAATGGCAATACAAATCTCATAACTAGATTCTCCACAAATTTTCAGTTACACTTCTGAGTATAACAATTTGGTTTCTTTTTCCGTCAATAATCATGGAGGCAATTTGGTAGCAGTACTTATCTGAAATCAAAGAATATCAATCATTAATCTTTCATCGAGCGCAACGACTTAAGTTCACTTTCTAACTGAACAATGTGAAAAACGTTAAATTCCTGATATTTCTTTTGATGTATGTCCGTCTGTTTCGCAATAACTCTCGTACGCTGCTTCGTCCAAAAAAAAAACATGGTATGAACATGTCTTCTTTTCATAGTTGGATTAGTTTTTGGGAGCTATTGAGCTAACAGTAATCTTCACAGTGTCCATTTAGTTTACAGATCAAAAAACCACTAGTTCAGTTAATTATAATATCATCAGCAAATAATAAAAACTGAACTGTGTCGCTACAACATAGAATCAAATCAGTCAAAAGTTATTTGAAAATTTAATTGCGCGTTTTGGCTATGACTTCTGTAATGCAGAAGTACTGGAAATTATTCAAAATTAGTCGCCTCCTATGACCGGCCCGGGGATGAATCCCAGTGGAAAAATTCTTATTATTTCTATCTATCGACAATCTGCAAATTAATATGTTTTAACTTCTATTTTAAAAATCAGAATCTTCATAAATCAAAAAAATAATATTGTCTTCTACTAAATTTAATTTTTATCTCTGCAAAATAATAAATCAAAAAAGTTAAACTAATTTTCATAATATGGTATATATCTTTTTTGGGGGCATATAGAATTATTTTTTCTCACAGAGCGGACCTCCTAACTGTTTGATAAGTAAGATATTATGATTAGTTTACCAGGTTTGGTACCAAAAATTACTTTGAAGACTTTGTATACTTTATATGCCCAGACGTCTGGACATGGCAGAGTGTGCATCATACTCGGCTTTCACCAAAGAGGTTCCGGGTACGATTCCTGGACGGGTCGAAAATTTGATAAAGATTTTTTTTTTGATATTTGATAAAGAAGTTTTCTGCTTGGTCTGGTTGTGCTTGGGGATAACAAAGCCTCCTGAGGGCGATTGAAAAATGATAATAGCAGCAAATGGTATTATTTTAAGGTAAAATTGTTAAGTGAAAATACCTTGTAATGCTATGATGGCCACAAAAATAGTGACATAATAACACAAAGAAATATATATTCACATTTTTCTTTAGATTTTTTTTTTTTTTATATGCTACATATAGGTAAAGTATTAACTTCTAAAATAAATTAAAACATAACACTTGCCAAAAACACTACCTATTTATAATTATGTATGTTATGTATGAAGAAACTAGTTTTGATTCATTCGATCAGTATAAAAGTTGTTTTTTTTGTACACGTCTAACAAACTTTTTTTTGTACACGTCCAACAATAGTTTTTTTTACACGTCTAACAAAAGTTATTTTATACACGTCTAACAAAACTCTCTTTGTACACGTCTAACTATTCGTCCAGTGTGGATACACTTTCAAAGGTCAAAACCCACATGTTGACAAAGAAGAGATCAGTACTCTACGTTTAAGATATCAATTGGGATTAATTTAAAGGTGGCGAGCTTTCAACAGTACTACGTTTGCCCTCTTTTAATTAATCCATATCAAAGAAGAAAATCAAAACATAATTTGTGTTATCCATGTCTATCTCCTGCTGAGGCAGAACAAACATATAAAAAAAACTTACCTGAGACATTTTAGAAGAAGAAGAAAAGCAGGTTGTATGATGCATGAAACACGGTTTCACATGAATATCTTAACGATACGACAAAGGAAATCACAGATTAAACATAGAATTTAAATAAAATTAATAATTATAATACTTAGATACACTCACTGATCTGCTAGATAAGAAGTTCACCGCCTGTCAGTAAGATACTAAATAAAGGAGTGTATATTAAAGCTATCCCACAATAATTAGGTTACATACTAATTGTGTGTTGATTTGGTCCGCAAATTCAAACGTATGAATAAGTTAAGTACTTTTTATGATTGCGTTGTTCTTTTATTATTTAATTTATTTTTAATAATTTGCTCTGAAAATCAAATGTATGCGTACCAAAATGCATACAAAATATTTCGATAATTATTCACAATATTTATCAGAGATATCAATAACTATAGATAAGGAACATAATACCCTATAATACTAAGATGTCTATAAATTGATAAAATTGTCCCCTTTTTTGTACAGAATATAAATTAAATTTAACAAAATTTGAGCACATCTTAATATATAAATCAGAAATTTGTATGTAGGTATGTATCTATGAGGTGGGGGTTGTCTGTTATAGTACCACAGCCCAAACAATACTAGATAGCGAAAAAATGATGGGAATTTACCCCCCCCCCCCAAANCCCCCCCCCCCCCAAATCATGGTTAACAACCACAGAAAAATTATGAGAACTAAAAAATGTCAAGCCGTTTACGAGTTACGGCCAAATTTCTAATTTCTTCTTCAAAATCGGACAGTCACAGTGCGATAACTTAAATTTTGCCGTTACAGTATTTTAACTAAAAGCGAGAAAGTTTTCAACTAGCACAGACTTGATTTTCAACCAGCGAAACAGTTAATTATTTATGTTGATCAACATTTGAGGCTGCAAAATGCTGCTACGCGTGCTCTCCTTAAAATCAAGAGCGCGTGTGATTAGGTGTAAGAACGTTTGAAATATAGGTAGAACTTGTGAAGAAAAAAGTTCTTTAAAATAATAAACCAAAAACAGACCTTGAATAAGGCCCCAAATAGAGATGGATGTGGAATATTTTGACAAATCAATTACTGACACTGATAATTTTGCTGTTGCTGTAATCGACGTTGATGATGATGATACGCTAACCTTGAAAAGCGTTAATTAAAATGTGATTCTACTACTCTGATTATAAATATGAGAAGTGCGGAACTACGAGTGCGAGTAGATTCCACATTCTGAGCACTTTACTCATGATTGTATAATCATTTGCTACGATGATAATAATAATGTCTATGATAGGCAATAATCAATAATTAAAAATAATGTTTAATCTATGCGTTAGATGATATCCTTAAACGTAATTCACAACTCAATTAATTAATATCCATCCACAAGTTGTGCAACTCATTTATGATTTTGTTCTATTTAGAATGTGTAGCCTTCAATTGTTTTGGATTGTATGGGAAATCATTGGTTTTTAGTTTTCAATATCTCATTAGGTTGCGAGTTGCGAGCGACAGTACATATACAATCCCTATCATCACTGATGTGCAATCACTTGGAACTTGAAAAAGAGATAATAAGATGGATCAAAATGATATTATTTTCCGTCAATAGGTTTAATATATTCTTATTTATGTTTTTTTTTTTTTTTTTTTTTTTTTTTTTTNTTTTTTGTTTTTTTTTTTTTTTTTTTTTTCGGATTAACATTTCTTTAACATCTACTGGTCATTCGAGATGGGCTTTTACACTCCATTCGCTTTAAATTTGCAAACCAGAAAACCACATTGACCTCACCCAGCCTAGGTTGGGCCAGAAAAAAGCCAGCATCACGAGGGCGCGAATCCACATGAATACCCAAATGGAACAACCACAGTGGACGTTGCTTAACTTCAGTGGTCGAACTGGAACTTTCATAAAAAACGTTCTCTCTTCTCCTGTACATAATGGTAAAAGCGTTAATTTCTTAACTCTCCTTATTTGAACTGTAGATTCCCCTAAAAAAACCGTTAGAGGTGTCGTCCATATGTAACGAATGAAAAGTATATTGTAGATAATACATAACTTTTGCTTAATCAAGAGTTCCTGCAATGTCTATTTGATGATAATGTTGTATTCTTCAGAAACCAACAGACTTATATCAACCAATAATCTTGGAATGATACTGACGGCATGTTTGGATACCACAAGAAGTCCATCTTGATCGATGTGATATTAAACACTGAACCAGTTTTAATCTTGTAATAAATTGCTAGTAGGTTAGGAATAGTCTGATAGACGGGGTGTCCATAAAAATCTCGGTTTTGTTGTTTGAATTTTTTGCAGAGTTGCAGAATTGAATGCTCTTGCTAGAGATGATGTAAGATTGAACAGTACATTCTTTGAGTAAATGTTCTAATGAATTTTATGAATAAAGTATATCCTTCTTGACTATTGGTAATTTGAAGTACCTCACGGTTGCGAACATCTTTCACCAAAAAACAAGCCTGTATTTTGAAATCACACGATGATTTCTTGCGGATAAAAACTGCTCGCTCATTTCAGAATATAAAAGAAATAAAAAATATTTCATGTTTTACACCTCATTTTGAAAATGACGTCACATAAATTTATACAACAAAATGGCAGGATTCACTGTTGGAGTTTGGTTTTAGCTTGGACATAGATTTGGCTTCTCTTTTTCTTTTTGAATTAAAGTATCGACATTGGATTGGAACTTAAATTTAAACAAAACATTCACATAAGAAATTGTCTCACGTTCTAAATGCGGTCCAAACTAGACAAGAGTAATGTTTTAGGACCATTCTTTCCTTATTCCCTTATTGTTCTATCACCACCATGTATAATCTTCGTACGTACACTTGCATTCAGCTTGTCAATATAATAGACAGTTACTTTACTCTCTCAAGAATAAATCAGTTAGCTCAACAAGAAGTATAGAAGTATTAAAGTATAGCTGTGCAATTATTTTGTTCTTATCTCTTTTTACAACATATTAGATGTTCCAATGAAAATTCCGCCTTTCTCATATACCTAATACATCTTCATTTTATTCAATTAATTGATTTGTATGTTCATTTGCACGTCCAATGGTATAACAAAGGTGTTCTTATATTGTTCATTGTGAGGTCTGTATGCATGATATATTTAATCATATAGCTAGCATACAAGGAAAAAGCTTAGTTTGCAAGAGAACTAATATTGAATGTGCTATGATGACAAAGTTTAGTGAAATATGAATGGCAAGTCAGACGTTCGATTCCAGTAATCTCTCTCATAAACCCGCCTGACAATATAATCGGATTCTGCATTAACAAAGTCAAGAATTTTGTGAAACTAATCAATCAAAATATGTACTATTGGATCAAGATGATCAGGTGTTCACGTTAGTGTTGTAGTCACTTATAGGCGGGCTGGGACCCACTTATAGGCGGGCTGGGACCCCAAATTCGAAAAGCCCTGAACACCAGCCATTGCATATCAAAATTTTACGTTTCTACAACAAACCGCTGAAAAGATAAAAATCATTTTATAAAACACAATATTGGGCACCCGGGGGGGGGGGGGGCAGGCCCCTAAAAACTATACAGCAAATTTCCTTCATGTCGTTAATATGTATACCAAATTTCGTCAGAATAGGATGAAAATTGTGGCTTGTTTCGCGTAACAAACATACATACACTATACATATACATACATATACAGGGTGTCCCAAAAGTCCGAGCCCGCCTGAATATCTTTTGAACAGCTTTATGTGGAGTTTTGAAATTTTGCATGGTATTATACCCCAAATTATACCACCTGATTGTGTGACCAATTATTCAGGGGCGGGTCTCGTGTGGTCCAACTTTTGTTTTTTAAATACGAACCCCCACCTTGTGATACATTTTCAGAAAGACATTAGAATTAGAAGTACTTTGTAAAAAAAATTACACGTCTAGCGTGTTTGGTTTCAAAATGGCGGCCATTTGAAATTTCCAAGATATGACTTCCAAGAGTGTCTAAAACTAGGCGAATTATGTCTAAAAAGCATGCTCCTCAACATTGGTGTCCTATTCAATCATTCAATATCCCATTGCAAAAAATTCGCCTAGTTTTAGGCACTCTTGGAAGTCATATCTTGGAAAATTCAAATGGGCGCTATTTTGAAACCAAACACGCTAGACGTGTAAATTTGCAGAGTGCTTCTAATTCTATTGTCTTTCTGAAAAGATGGGAGTTCGTATTCAAAAAACAAAAGTTGGACCCCCTGGGGGCCACATGGGGCCCTCCCCTGAAAAATTGGTCACACCATGAGGTGGATTAATTTGTGGTATAATACCATGCAAAATTTCAAAACTCAAGATAAAGCTGTTCAAAAGATATTCAGACGGTCTCGGAATTTTGGGACACCCTGTATTCATACATAAAAATACACATATACAAGTACATTTCGGGATGTATGCCGGGGTCAAAAGTGGAGTTCACTAACGCTCACAATAATATGTACATACTCTTGAACTTATAATAATAATAATATATGTACGTTTGTACATACTCTTTACTCTTGTACCTACTTATAACTATCTAAATCGAAATACGAGTATACGTGTGTCCGAATGACAGACCTCATAGATTTAGTCATATGATTTCAGTTGTACTCGTATTCTACTTATTAATTGCTGAAATTATGTGCAATTTCTATTTTATAATTCTTCCTTTATCTCTGACAGCCATGTTGTTTTTCAGCACACAAGTTTTGACATGTTATCTTCGAACAATTATAATTTTTTCTATTACCACATTTCAAAATTGTTGAAGCAAAAAATTAAATAATATTATACCTAGATAGATATTTTCTGTTCCAAGAATGAAGAAGTCATTTGTAGGTAGGGCCATGTCAGCCATGGACGGACAAACATTAACGGGGCATCAGAAAAACTAACTGTCAAGAATATTTCTGATACCATTAGTAGTGATTCTATGGAAGTTTTTAAATAGAAAATACGAGTAAATAAATATACGGTGTGCTTCTAACAAGTTAACTCTCATTATTCTTCTATTAATAAGTGGACAGAAAATAAGCAGTCATTTGCCATTGCCTAAATATTGAATTGCTTTTGTATCAACGTAAGGAAAATTGTCATAATGATAGAAATAATTTACACCCAAATTAGAAAATTCTACATTACTGTGAGCTTAAAACGCCTATCTTCGGCCGAAACCATGCTTGAGCAAATTGCGTAGGACTAAGCTTAAGTTATTGCTGTAGTGGTTTATTGTATTCAATCTCAGACAGCAACTGAAACTGACTACTTAATTTGCGCTGTAATAGTTCATCGGTTTTGCTCTTAATAATACACCAGTTCACGTTAGATAAGCAACGTCCAGAGAGGTGCTACCATGTAGGTGTCCACGTAGGGTCGCGCTCTCGTGATGCTAGATATTTTTCCGGCCTAATCCAGCAGGGTGTGGCCAATGCGAGTAGCTGGTTTGTAAGTTTTCACCGAATGGAGAGTAAAACTCCCATCTCGAATGACCAAAAGATGTTAAAGAGACGTTAAGCAAAATAAAACATATTATCACCCACAGGCAATTTTTTTTTTTGCACTTACACAAATATTGCTTGGATGTACGAGTATAAGCAGTTAAAAAAATATAATTACCTTCAATCTGGAATCGGTTTCCTTTTTTTATTAACTTCGGATCGAGGAAATTCGAAGTTAGTGAATGCTCCTTTTTGTGCGTATACATGTATTATCAGCATTATAAGTATGCTTTCATTGAAAATCTTTCTTTTGAGTCATTTTGGTATTTTCTTTTAATGGAACATTCTTCTATTTCAAAGGCGCTCAATGGTTTGCTTATTCGTTTTTTGATGATCATCTTGTGGAGAAAATCGAGCTGAAAATAAGGGGCAGAACGTGAAATTAAATGCTTTGGCGCTTTCGTAGGAACACCCACTATAAGGAGCCTGAAGTGTTTCAATACCTCTCCTGAAGATTTCGTTCAATTCTCTCTACCACTTTATTTACTATTTAAATACCTATTTCGGTTTGGTTTGTTGTATTATCATTTTGTAGGAACACGCACTATAAGGTGCCTGAAGTGTTTCAATACGTCTCCTGAAGATTTCGTTCAATTCTCTCTACCACTTTATTTACTACCTATCTTGGTTTTGTTTGTTGTATTATCATTTTGTAGGAACACCCACTATAAGGTGCCTGAAGTGTTTCAATACCTCTCCTGAAGATTTCGTTCAATTCTCTCTACCACTTCATTTACTATTTAAATACCTATCTTGGTTTGGTTTGTTGTATTATCATTTTGGATATGATTTTTAATTATTGCTTCTTTCTTACTCCCCAGGAAATTTATAATAATATACCGGGTGTCCTAACCTGATATTTCAAAATTGTTGTCCTTAATTTGAGCTCAATTCTGTAACTGCCAATATATTTCCTTTGAATTCGAATTATCTCGCCATATTTATTAGCATTTACATTGTAGATCCATTTCAACTCAATAAAAACTGTATTTCAGGCAACGATCATACAACGTTGAATACAACAGTTCCTGTCAGATCACTGAAGTTAAACAACGTCGGGCGTGGTCAGTACTTGGATGGGTGAACGTTTGGGAACAGCACGTATCGTTGGCTCTTTTTTCCGGCCCAACCCAGGCTGGGTGAGGTCATGTGGGTAGCTGGTTTGCAAGTTTCCAGCGAATGGAGGGTAAAACCCCCGTCTTGAATGACCAATAGATGTTAAAGAGACGTTAAGCTAAATTAAACAAAACAAAATAAACTGTATTTCATAGAACTAGAACTATTTTGGCGCTTATGTTTGCAATAATTTTACAGTCAATTTTATCTTTAGAAGTAGATGCAGAATCGTATCATATTAAAAAATATAAAAATTCTTTAAAGTTCATCTTTTACCTGTTCTTTTTAGCACCAAATAAAATATGTTTCACTATTTTCAACAATGAAGCTTTGTATTTTTAATTGTGTGAAACATAATTTGTAGATCTATATCGGGCACCTGAGGACTGATTGTGGCCATTTGACCTGAGTGAACACAAAACTACTTGTACCATATAAATTTATAGGTACAATATTCTATTGTAAAATTACCTTCTTCATTCTTCACAAACCTCATCCTCCTTAATATGTACTAAATATACAAACTCACTCGTTAATCATAATTGAATATCCTTCTCCTTTTTTTTTCAAAGGGGTGGGGGGGGAGCGCATGTTTGAGGTATGTTACGAACAAAAAATATCATTAATAATATCTCACGCAAAGGTTGTTCTTCATCTTCTTCTTCCTTAAACAACATCACAAATAAAATGCGAATCTCTCTCTCTCTCTCTTTGCAAGCAAAAAGAAGCATTTGAGATAATTACCCTGAGATTACTAATGTCAGCGCCTCTTACTATATTTTTCTACTTAGAGATATTTTATGTAATATAATTTTTTTTTATCATCAAAAGAATGATATATGGCTTTTGATAATGGAGCATTTTTTTAGATTGTATATAAGTACCCACAGTATTTTTTTTTTTTGCTGATTTCTTTTGTGGCTTGTGTTTATTTTGGACAATATAATTTCCAATTATAGTAAAATTTCATGAAACTCTAAAGGTATAATTGAATTTTTGCATGTGACTTCTGGTGCCTTGGGAAACTGAGCAACAAAACTAAATATGTATCTATCCGCCAAATTTTTCGTTTTTTCGATATCTTTAACTGTGTGAATTTTTTATCTAGGTATCTATCTTTACAAAGAGTGAGCTGCATAAAATTATCAGCACACTTTTATTTGATAAGTGATTTCTTATATTGATCTTTACATGGTTCTAAAAAAAGTATGTTACCTGATTGTTACCTACTATTCTAATCTTTTTGATATTTAAGATTTTACTCTTGTTTACATACTAATTTTTTGTATTTTTTAATTGTTTACAGGTAAGCAATAGTCTTAAAGCGAAAAGAAATACTCAATATTTATATAATTGATAAGAGGTGAGTTCTGTTTGCGAGTTCTTTTAAAGATACGAGTATTGTACTTTGTAAACAAACGTTCTTTATTTTCGTTGCAAAACTAGCGTTTTGCTTCATAAGTACCCTGTTACACCTACAATGTGTCTCATGTGTGTTTTTAAGAAACTCGGTATCATTACCCCACTAAGCCACTCAGGGCCAAAATGAAGTCTAACAGTTTACATAAGTAGACTACTTGAGGATGATTTCATTGCACCTAGCACAATATGGCATGTTACCTTTTTTGAACATCACAACTAAAGCTGCCTTTAACTTTTCAGACTTATTATCTTACATAATTTTAAAGGCTTATTTATTTTTTCGTCTTAATAAACGTCTCTCTTTCTCCTTCCTTAAATGCATCATCCAGCATTTTCCTCACCGTTCACATATCTTTGTTGTTTTTCAAGCATTTTCTCCTTACCCCTCGGAGATTTTTTTTATATATTTTAAAAGTCCATTAAAAATGATCATTTTTTTTTTCTTTTAAGTATTTATTAAATAAATAAGAACTGATATCTTTAAAATTTATGAGATTTAAAAAATGGTAGGAAGAAAAGATAAAGATAAAAGTGTGGCCAAAATTTTGGATGATTGTTTTTTTTTTTAAAAAAAAAACTAAATGAATGCAAATATTTTAATAGTAAGGAGAGCTTTTTTCAAATAAATGAGCTCAAAATTGTGCAGGTAGACCAAATTGGTGAAATAATTTATTTTCTTTCTTCTATGATATCTGGTATCGACTTTGAAAATCAGAGTACTATTTTCATAGTCAAACTCCTTAAGACAAAATCTGGGGTGAAATGACTCGATAATTGAGGGTCAGTCTGCAATGTGGATCGTATTGCAAAAACCTTGTTCAGAGAACTCTCATCAAAGGTTACAAATTGCTAAGAAGGATTATTCATTTGAACATTTTTTAAATCGTTGTTACTTGGAAACTATACTATCTACAGATATTTTTATTGATGCAGAAATTATATGCTGCAATGGTTTCCAAAGTTTCAATTTCCTACATGACCACAAGTCATCTTCCAAGAAGCATTATGAACTCCTTAGAACAATACAATACATAGCACATATTTGCACACCAACCTGAATATTTTAGATCATGCTTCAAACAATCATTGGGATCAAAAATAGGCAGACAATGAAATAATCTCAAATCACAGTTTATTTAATTATTTTATTGAAGAAAAAAAATACATATAATTGCAATTGCATTGAACATTGCAATAATTAATCAGATGAGATAAACGATCAGAGTTCAAAAAACAAATAAAACTTTTGTTTATTGATTATTTATTAAGAGTGGAATAGATTCAATAGTGCATACAGTGTATACAAGATGTGATAAAAGTGAAGGGAAAATTCAGGAAATGTAAATTATCATTAGCTTAACTGTATTAATAAAATACAAGTAAATATAGTTCTGGGAATCCATACCAATTATTAGCCTCCGAGATTAGTTGTATGATGACAATTAAAAACTTTAGCAACAAGCGAAAACTGGGAAACTATGATGCCATTATTGACTGACATGTTATGGAAACGATGGTGTAGAATAAGTACACTATCTCAGGTCAGATCCCTATTATTTTTACATACATATCAACTCAAAGCGAAAAAGATTTAGGTAACCTTTTAGTCCTTATTTTAGGACATTTTCTGCAAAGGTATATGGCCAGACATTCCAGAGTTACAGGTTCGAAACCCGGACCGGGAAAAATAAAATTTAGAACATACTAAAAAGTGAGAATGGCCGGAACTCTAAGGCTCCTGGCGAAACGTTAAACCTTGTTTTTTTAAATGTTGGAATATATACAGGTTAAACACAAACCCATATACCTCCCCTCAAATTCCAATGTCCTTGAAAAACAAAAATAGCAATGTAAGCGTAGCGAAGCACTGGCGAAACGGCTAGTATTTAATATTCCACTTATCAATTAACCCCGTATTTATTCCACTTTACTGCCATGTGATTAACATTTCACTGCCAAAGGTTCATTAAGGTCAGTGAGAACTAATTAATATCAACACATCTAGCTTTATTATTATAATTGAAAAATTCAATCATTGTTCTATCACCATTGTACTATTATAATTATATAATAATTTTATGAAATATTCGATAATATTTTGAAATCTTAAAGATGATCCTTCTTTTCAGATCAGAACTTCTCGCCAGCTCTATAATGTGTGTGTTACAGGCCAAACTGTTTTTGAGAATAAACTGACTAATCCTAGGACAAAATGATTCCATAGTTAATTTCATGGGACGGAAAAGAGACTTGACCGTAAGAACGTTTCCTAATCTCTCTGGTTGGCGGGTAATATGGTAGGTACAAACGTCTGATTCGCTACATACATCATGATGCGCTTTTATGTTATTTTGTACTACTCCTTATACGATTGTACTAATGTCATCAAGTCTTCCTTTGTTCATTAAATTTTCCATCTATTTCTTAATTCTTCTAAATTTTACTATAGATCTTGAATTTTCAATATTTGCATTAATGATATCAAAAAGAAAGTTACATCTAGAACTCATCCAATTACTGATATCATCAGGAAACTCTAGGGTTATCAACCATTATTACTTGTATTTTCTTTGACAGATTAGGTCACTAGTCCTATACTATCGACATTTTTGCGTCAATGAATTATAAGAAGTCTATCCCTTGATCTCCAGATTTCACATTAGACAAACATAATATTTTATCGAATGATTTAAAATTTTGTTAAAATTTCGTTCTTAAAATATGTGAAATCTATATCTTAAAAGACGTGGAATTTGTCTAATTTTCACAAATTTAAAAAGTATTTTTGTCGCTCGTTGCAAAAATACGAAAATATTATTACACTTTGCAATATGGTCACTTGTCCAGTTGTCGCAGAGATAATATATACCCAAATAACACATCTGTTACATGACATAGACAAGGAAGAGCAAAGTGTAAGAATTAGAGAGGTATGATAGTAGCTGTTGTATGACACACCAGGAATGACAATAACATAAATTCAATTCTCAGTGTGAAAGAGGGACAGAATGATAAATAAAATTACAATCTATTTACAGACGTGATTTGCATAGATTAGTTGTATTAGCTGACAATATTCTAAGCAACAAAGGGAGACCTTTAGTAGATACTGAGGAACAAATAGGATGTTGTGCGGGGAATAGCATTTGTATTGGATTAGGAAATTTAAGGGCACTAATAAATAAAGTAATAAAAAAATATTTTCGAATTTCTCAATATGCATTTCGTCATTATTCATCATTAGAAAGTAAGAAAATTTCGTACTTTTAATTTTGTTTTTTTCTCTACCGAAGATAAGGATCAATTGTCTGTATACAGTATGTACTACTACTACTGTTTGTCCTAAATCATAAACTTACTTCAGACTTTCTACCCGAAAACACCCGCTTTCTAAACGGCCTGAATGCAACCTCCTGAAGAAAAGAAAAAAAAAATATGTACCTTCGTTGATTTCAGTCGATGAGTAAACTTTTTAAGAACACAATACTTGAACTTTTACATCGAAGCTCGAAACCGGGGCCGTTATGCAGGGTGTAACAAAATGAAAATTCACACCCAAAAGTTTTGATGAAATTGGGTCCTCATTTTATTTCAACTTTTGAATTAAAAAATAAAATTGGTATCATTCCATTTAAAATTCTTGAGAAATCGAAACTTTTGTTTAAAATGTGCCATTTCCGGGAATCGAACCTGGGTTTTACAATCGAACGGCCATGGCCTCTTTTCTACCCTAGAATCAATGAGATTCAAAAATTTCAAGCCTAGGACTTCTGGGACAACATATTAGATGGGTTGAAAAAAAATTAGGTTTACAACAGATTTTTGCATAAATTGGACATCAAATATTCTAAATATCAGTTCAACAGAATACATCAGTTCCCGTATATGATCACTGGAGTAAACAACATCGGCGATGTTTTAATTGGAAGATTACCAAATAGATTCCAACATGGTTATCCCAGTACTTTCGTCTACTCATGTGCATAAGTGCTTATTTCAAAACAATCATAATTTCGTAGTAACAACCGATCTCCGTGGCCGATTCGAATCCCGCCCGCAGCGAATATTTTCTGATCGAATTTTCTCGTTTCCGGAATTGCATGGCTGTAAGAAAGAGTGTCCTGAAGTAATGCGAAAGCGGTTCCGGTGCGTAACTTTTTTTTAGATAAAAATATTTTCTTTTTTAATTTTAAAATTCAAAAATTCTATTAAAGAAAATTAAATAATTAAATCTTTTTTTTATATATAAAAGTAACAACAGGTTACGTTTGGACCCGAATTTGTAGCATACGTTCACAAAATAGAGGGAGAGAGAGAGAAAAAAAAAGGAGAACAAGGTAATAGGAAAGAAAGAAAGAGAGAAAAAACAGTATTAGTAGAGAATTGTGAAAGAGAGGGAATTAGAAAATGAGGGGAAACGAAGAGAATAATAGAAAGAGGAAATTGAATAAAAAGGAAAATGAAAAGGAGACAGAAATAAAGAAGGCGATTCATTAGGATATAAAATATTTTATTGTTATTATTTAAAAAATATTAAATATCAATTAATTGGAATGTAGCTTTTTTAAAAATAAAAAATACAAGTTTCTAACATATTTGTAATATTTAGTTTGATTTATATGTTAAGGAAATTGTTTTAATTTAGATGTTATTTCGTCTAGCTTCATTGGATTGGTACCCAATAGGTATATTTCTGTCAGGTCAGGTCCTAACAAACCAGTACGTATGAAGATATATGATAGGCGATATGTTTTTATTTCAACTATTTCTTTTTTTAATCATTTGAAATCGCTTTATCCACGCATTGGATACCAGAATTAACTCATTATCTATTTTTAGGATGATAAATAAATCGTCTTGCTAAACGCCAAAAAATATAGCAATAATTTTAACTTTTTAAAATAGTAGTTTTTCTGTGAACCCTAGATATCTTCTTTTCTTCTATGTTGTCATTATCATCGGCAATTTCGTTTATTCAGCGTGGTACTCATCTCGACATCTGGAGAGATTAACCTACACACAATCTGAGAGTAGGTTCCCCTTTTTCTTTTGGCTATATCACATACCTATCATGTCTTCATAAGGGTATCTCGACATTCCTCTATTTATTTTCCAGTTTTACCACTACCGGCAACATCCATAAGGTTGTCATGAGGCTATATACGTACATACGATGTCATCATAATACTAACCGACGTGATATAATTAAATTAGGACGCTCATTGTTTATTTAGAATTGGAGCTCAAATTGCAGGAGAACTCGGGTGGAGTAGGTTGTCTTGACTCGTTTGAAAATTTGGGCAAAGCTTTCTATTTCAGAGAGCTCCAAAATTCTATATTGGAAGAACCACTTCCTAGGGATAGCACTCCCCAGATTGAGACTTGGCATACAAATTAATATATTCAATTGCGTACTTGGTATGTTTTTCTGGTTTCCGACCGATTTTGTACTAAAGGGTACCATTAATCATTTCGGATGGTGTAGACAATATTTTTGATTTATATTCATTTGTTTGGGTTGATTGGCTCTCTCTCTCTTTCTCTTAGGAACCAGGCTAACATCTCAGTTAAGTTAGCACCCATAATTCATTTTTCGGTACCACAATATCCAATTTGTAACATAGGTATCATAGGGTTATCTAGAGAATGGCTGAATTAATATCTACACTAAGGAAAAATTTCTTTTTTTTAAAAAAAAAAATATGATTCTCAGTGGCGAATCAATATTATGAAGTAGGCATTACTCAAACCATGGAATAAATTGTGGCATCATCGTTTCCGATAGTAGCCAGATGTATGAGAATGTAGCTCTAAAGATGTTGTTTTTTGCTGCTCAAGTTTTATTTGTCATCATAGATCTATTCTGGAATCTGCCAAATGCATGCATAGATCACACCAGAGCATGTCAATCATTGCAATGCATGCATAGAACATGTCAATCACACCAGAACATGTCAATCATTGCAATTTAATGCAATATAATAAGTAAAATAATAATATTGCAGAGTTACTTTTTTCAGCTCAACCTGTGAGGATGTCACCCTCGAGTAACATCTCCCAACCTCAAGTATTAACTCTTTTCACTATAGAAGTAAGTGATAAGATGTTTGAAGAAATTAACCCTTCGGCAAATATTTAATTTATACCTAATACCTATTTTATTTGCATAATTAGGTATTTGATAGGATAAACTTGATTTGCATAAAGTTAGAAATTATGCATTTCTTTGTTTCATACAATATTATCTGTAAAATATAACAACTCCGAATGATCAGCTCATCATACAAACACCGTCTCCAAGCTGGGAGCCATTGCCTTTATTGACATGACTTTTTCTAATCTTCTATACTTATAAATTATTATTAGTCAGCCAGTATGCCTAGTTGGCATACTGGCTGACTAATAATCAACGGAGCTCCACGATAACTTAGCCTAGAGACTTGAAACTTGGCACAGACATCCCTTTTAGTATGTAAAATCAAAATTTCAAGCGAGAGCAAGTTACCTCTAAAAATGATATTTTTGGCGTTTTTTTTTTTGTATTTTTTTCTGAATGACCCCCCCCCCAATTATATAAGGACTCCACAAAATATATAAAATTTGAATTTTTCCAGTTTCTCCCCGATTTATGGACGGTTTTCTCCGCCAAAAATCGCAATTGAGAATTATCACTTCGGGATGAGCGAGAAAGCTGAAAGTAATATTCTTGAGTAATATATTGAGTTTTCTAAATAGGAGCCGTGTTCACTCTGGGGGTCCGTTCCACCAAAAATCTAAAATTGAGAAGGCTTAATTTTGCGATCTCAAAATTGTTGTTGAATTTCGTAAGTAGCGAGCACGGAAAAACAGCTAGTAATCTTACAGACACCTTCCCCAATCTATAAAAAAATTTAATACTCGTAAGATTCAATTTCGAAATATGTATTGGAAGATACTGACTGACGTTTTATTTGTACAATAAATAAAATACATACCGTCCTTCCGTCATAATAATAAACATTTTGATTAAAATTAATTAAATAATATTTAATGTCACTAAATATAAATTCCACAACGACTACAATATTCACGTTAAACGAAACTAATTATATTTTAAAATAAACTTGTTAAATTTGGTATTCCAATATTCCTCTTGGGCAATCGAAATGAGTCTGACCTTTCTCATTTATATTATATCACACTTTGTAAGCATACATAGAAACAAATAAAAGACTATGGATAAACCTTTTAGAAACAATATTAAAACGACTAAATAACGGTATAATAAAAAATGTCTTTTATTACCCAAAACACCTTTGATTTAAAAGTAATAATAAAATGATAGAATAATAGTTGATAAAAAACTAAACAAAACATTATAAGGGAAATATAAATTAGTCATGCTATAAAGAGAAGACAAATAGAAAACATTGATAATATATGTGTAGCACAAGGAACACTCATTTATTTTACTTGTTAGCTAACTCATTGAGTTAGCACCGAATTCAACGACAACTCTTTGATTTGGGTCAGCTTTATTTCCAAAGGACCCGTTTTCTTTTTCTTATCAATGTTATCTATAATATTTTGCTCTGCTGTAACGATGCAATCAACAACAGATGTACTCGGTTGTTCGCAAGAGGTTAGTGCATACCGAAACCGCCAGAAAAATCTGATGTCCATCAGCAGAATCAGATCAGAATTCAAAAGATTTGTTTTTTCCTTCCGCTGAATTTTCAACTGTCATCATACATACAACTATTCTTGTCGAGGCTAATAATTGACTTCCACAGAACCAAACACTATTAGTACACTAAACATACGCAGTTGAGTTCCAGGAAGTTTTTATTTTTTAAATCTTAGTACCTACTTGTCTAAAGTTATAAATCGTGATATACCTACTTGGAGAATTTAATCATCAGAACAGTCCATGGTTATATTTTAATGTTATTCTTTTTTAAGGGAAAGCAATAAGAATAAAATAAAAAAATAGTTGACTCTTTTCTTTAACCTTTTAATTGAAAATAATCCTAAAAATTGTCTGAAAGAATAAAAAGCAATGAACTACAAAAGACATAGAAAGAATATTTTGAAATAAAAATTAAGGACATTGGGGTAGATCTATAATACCTTTTAGTGTTGAAGGAGGTAGGTTATGCCAAAGTAGAAAGTTAAAATGCTCATTATTGTCACTCCCATTAGTACTTAAATTTGTTTCCAGCCGGTTTCAATGATGTTCAGAGTAGTGAGGTAGCAGAGTATCTTCAGCTTTTATCAGTCAATGAGGAATCACACACAATAAGAAGGTTTATGGTGAAATCATTTGAATCTAACTGAAATTAAAATGTGAGACACATCGATTATTTTCAACGGTTATAATACCTCTTATAAAATAGAAGGAAACCAAAAATAGTTAGTGGTGTATCAAGAGGGCAGCCTAAAACTAGATGGAGAGATGTGGTACAAAAGACAACAAGACTACTAAGTTGATTGCAATGGATGGATAATGGATATGTGTTGAAAAGATGAAGGTGACCATTATCCAGCAGTGAAATTCACGATTAAATATGTTAATATTTAGTTTACGTGCTCCAGTTTATTGTCGTGTATCTGTAGTTATTGAGTGCTGTCTTAAATATAGAAAGAACCTTTTCAAAACAAATTATCTTCTTTTGGATTTAATAGTTCATAAGAATTAGAGTAAGGAAGGTTTTCATAAAAAAATACTAAAAATCAAGGATTGTCCCCGAAGAGGAAAGAAGAAACCTTACAAATAATAATTTATTCTTAGCTGGACCCTAAAGTTTCAGTTTTTTGCATTTGTAAAATATAGTTGAAAAAAAAAATTTGTAGATAAAAGTTTATGAGGCCGCATGAATGAAACAACGGCAGGAGAGAGGGAAAGTGGAGGGGAGAAAATAATGAGGGGAAAGTGAATTAGAGGAAGCCTGTGAAGTTTAAAGCTGAAGATTTATTAGGTAGTCAACCAAGAAGAAGTAATTTGTGTTTCTAGTAGTCTCAATGGAGTGTCGAGTGGAGGTGCGAAGATTCAAATCTTTAGTAGGACAAAACAAAATGTATTCAGCAGGAGTATATTTTGTATGCAACAGTAACATAGCCACTAGAGAGAAGAAATCTTCCAAAGGTTTCAAACGTCAGAGTTTTTCTCCAAAATTTGGCCCCTCCTTCAACACTGACATATTATAAGTTTCTTTTGGAAAGGAGTTCCTCAGTTTTTTTCCATTTTATTTTTATAATGTCGAGGAAATTATGGTTTTTACTCGTACAATGTATCAAAGATAGTTCCCCAACATTGCTCAGGGTACACCAGGGGGAACTAAAATTATACCCCTTTGATTACTTTGTCATCATTTGGTCTATTCTATCTCTTTTAATTTCACCATACGATGACTAATGTATACACCTAAACAAGATCTTCCAAGACAGGATACATCTCGTTAATATGAATACCCATCTATTCAAATTACTTGAAATCAATCCATCCCATTACTTGATTTATAATGTTCGCTTTGGAAAGATGTGTGTTATGTGTAGGTCTGTCTCTAAGTGCATTTCAAAACATCATTAATACTGTTATATCTGTTTTGAGTTACTTCAATGCAGTGATGATGGTAATTTTGTTGTTATTTGTACTGCTGATGTTATTGTTGATGATATTGCTGTCATATTCTGTCAATGGAGATTGTCAATTTTTATTTGAATCCTTTTTTTGTCTTTTTTGTGAAAATTATTATTGTCTTTTCTATTGATTATCGATATACTCGTAAAGATTATTATTTTAATCATGACTTAATAAAATCAACATAAATTAAGAATTACTGGATCATTGAAATAATTGCTTTGATATTTTTTAAAATAAAAAACGTTTTATTTTAATGCTTTTTCTTAAATTAATCTTAGAACCATAAAATGCGATTTTTTTTTTTAAAAAAAATAACTTACATAGAGCATTAGTGACAAAAGATTTAACTTTGGTCCGATCCGAAAGGACGCGGGGAAAATGGTAGTTGTTAAATTCTTTTTAGATTTTAAATCAAGAGAGCCAAGATGCATGACTATCTAAATCTGGTAATAATTAATTTTTATAATTTAATAATTATAATGTAATAATTAATTAGGTAGTTATGTTCATACGTATGATATTCTTTACAACAATATATTCTACCTACCTACAGTAATTCCCTGCCGTTTTTTTGAAAATAGACAAAAAATGTATTAATTAGTAACAAACAAAACATAAATAAAACAAACACGCTTTTCACATTAATCAAGAATTCAAGAGTGGAAAGTTATCTACGTGACTCAAGTTTTGTTTTGGTGGGTTTCTGATATTTTTTTGGAGAGTACACATATTACTAAAGCAAAAGCTTTTTTTTCTCCCTCTCTCTTCGAAAAATGGAAAGTAAATTTAAAAAATAAAATGGCAAATAATAACTGAATACAAGTTTTGTGAATTGTCAATTAAAATTGAGGATGGCCAATTTTTTATCTTTTTGTTCTTTTATTCCGAATTCCTATAATTATGACTTGCTAACTTCCAAATTGAAAATAAGGTCGTACAGATTGTGAGATGTTACATGCTATTGACACCTTCAAGAAACGCGTCCACCTGAGGTGATGGTGTAAATTAATAGAGAATAGAGATGCCTGTTTTGCGATATTATTATGTTACTGAATTACTTATATTGCTGTGATTGACTTGGTTTTGGGGACCCATACAAATTATTTATTAGTCTCCTAGAATATATAATTAAAAAATTAGCTCTAAAGAACAACTTCTTTAGAGCTGCATTCTCATACATCTGGCTACACTCGGCAAGGATGATGCCGCTATTGATTGATTGTTTTCCTCTACTTATACCCATATCATCGTCATTGCTTATGCATATCAAAATCACTATTTTATATCCACCAGTATAAACCAAAATGCATTAGAAAAATGTTTACTTCAAGTTAGCAAGTGCATCCAGAGAATTGTAATGTTTTTAATAATGCAAGTTGCAACCAAGGAGAACATTCAAGACAAGTTCATAACATATTAAACCTGCTAGCTATGCGCCAATCTGTCAATACTTGTAATCTCTATAATGGACTCTGAAACCAATTTGCCAGTATTGTACCAGATTGGATCACATGGGTGGGTTTTTACAATTACTCATGATTATATTTTTTGATGTATAATTTATTATGTTGGATGTTGAATCTCGAGAATTTTCTTTGAGATATGAAGAAGAACAAGATAATAATAATAAAGCAGTTCACACACGAGCCGTAATGTTATCGCATTGCCCTGGGAAGTTTTACGCTTGGTTGTAAAAAGATGGGTATTAGAATAAAAGAAGAGCTATTGGCTATTGTAACTCAAGGGAAGCGTAATTTAATGCAGTTATACGATAACGCTATACCAGAACCAGGTCTCGGGTGAACTAAGATCTAATATTTACTGTACGAGTTTACAGTCCTTGCACGACAGTAAGACTCTTCCGAACTAAGATCCAATCATTGTGGTACGGAGGCTTTACGATGCTTAAACAGATCGTCTGAAGATTATGTTATCATCATTCATTTCCTCAATTGAAGATTATGTTATCATCATTGATAACAGAATCGACGTCTTCACTAACTCAATGTCTTCACTAACATTTTTGATGACCAACCTTGCTCCGATCATGTGCTCAGGAGAGCACGAAACTCGTCAGCTTTATGACTGTAAAAAATGAAAAATTTTATAGTCAAGTGAAGATATCGTATTTTATCTTTTTTAATATGGTTTTACTTGACATAGTATCACAGTCGCTGTCGAACTGTGATTCAATATTTGTGTCACCTACTATGTCATATTACAGTGTCAGGAGCTCAGTTGACACTGTTGGTAGACTGGTAAGCAGGAGGCTGGAATCCAAGCAAGAACAGGACGTATCAATGTTACAGAAATTATTACTTAATGCCACTAGACTTACCCAGAACACAAAGAGGGTTTAAATTAATGTGATTCTGGAAGAAGAAAAAAAAACTTTTTGAGGAATATTATAAGATCTCTCAAGAATACCGGGGATGACATATCGCGTTTCAGTGTAATGCTGCAATATCTAAAAATATTTTGACATTTTATGTTTTTACTTTGGCACATATTAGCATCGGAAAGCGTTACCAGAAAGCGTTACTTTTAAATTTACTCGGGCATCTTCGTCGCAATTCTACTCGGGCACCTTCGTCTTAATCCACTCGGGATATAGAATTGAAAGGTTACTTTTTGTTTAATTTGTAAAGACATAAAATGTTCCTATGTGTTGCGGACTCACGCGACCTTTATATATATATATATAGGTCAAAACATAAGTAAAAGCACGAAGTTAATTTTAAGGAATGAGGGATCAAGATATTTTTGTGAACTAATCCATCTGGACCACATTCAGAAGTCATATCAGGCCACACTCTCAATAATGCAATGCTCTCATATTCTGCACCACTAGTTCAGAATCTAGAGTGAAGGACAAAGTCATAAACATTTCGAAATATGTGTGTGAGTGATTGAGTGACGTCACTATGCAAGTATGTCTGTCTGTTTTTAAATAAACTATGCTAATTCCCTCACACTTAGGATCAATAGTTTCATTCAATACTATGATATGGCATCATCGTATTCGCTGATCACCACATCTAATAAAATTTTATAGGATAACCCGATCTTCCTTTGCAAGCGACTACTCCTGACTAAAAGCTTCAAATCCTCTTGGAGTAACATTTTCAGCTTCAAGTAACTCGTAGTAGAATGAACTTATATATGCAGTTATTTCCAAAGGACGACCGCAATTAAGGTGATAATATAAGGATCTTTTTTCTTTTAATTTGGTTTAAGGTCTCTTTAACATCTAATTCAAGACGGATATGTGAATTTAAATATACCAAAATTATGTTCGTATGAAAGAACAATACCTACATGACACAAAAATTTAGGTTTTTAACTATGTATGCTGGGCCCGAAAATTAATTAACCTCTCTGGTGGCGAAAAAGTATGATGTTTCGATATTTACTAACGTCAAAAAATGCTTGTCATCGCTTGCAAACGATGATTATCTTAAGCGTTAGGAAGCATAGGGCGGTCATCCTTTCAAGCGATTATAATCTCACAATTTCGCTTGATATACTCGTACAATAGTTGCCACATTTGTTCGTCTTATTATTAGGTGAGCCTTTAATCGCTTGCAAGTGACATCCGAGCTAAGGGTTCCTTTCTTATCCAGAGAGGATTCCTCTCTGGATACGAAATCCTAAAACCATACAAAATGCGTATGACAAAAGTATAAAATATTATTTGATATAAAAACTTTGTCTATTTAGGTCAAATGATTGAGATAGGTTAGGATTTAGTTTTTGGGACAGAGAAAAAATTCTATTAAATAATTTTCACTCCACAAAAATAATATGAAAAGGGCTTTTCATAATTTTTCAGGGGTATGAGTTGGGGGGGGGGGATTAATGAAAACATGGCAACCTTGTGGAGTGCACTGAACAAAAGTTTATATTCAGAACACTCTAAAAGTGACTGGCTGAAGGAGAAGGTATGGAAAGAAGAGGGGAAAAAGGCCCAATGCCAAATACATTTTATAAAAAAATTAATTACTTCCTCAAAATTTTTTGTGAAAATTTTCTTTTGATATATAAATGCCCAGCGTTTGTGCAGATTGAATTGCACACTTTCATTTACAAGCTAGGCCTGGTGAGTTAGTTTGGAAGGGGCCTTGGACTATGTCGGACCTGACCTTTCGTTACGGGGTCCTCTCGTGTGACTTCCAAGTTAAGATTGTTGCCTCATCTTGCGGGGTTGACATTTTTGAAGTGAATTGTTTTGCTCTGAATAATCGGCTAAATAAATCATTTGATCCTGTGACATCTTCCTGCTGCAAGCCCGATGGGTTGCACTAGAAGACATCAGGTGTTTTGTGAGATAGGTATTGCTGATCTCCAGATAGGTATTTTCCAGATGTCTGTGGTGTTTCTCCCAAGACCTGTATTTGTGGAGGATTCCTTCCGGGATTATAAACCGTACAATTTCCATATTACGGGTAGCGGTACAAAAAGCCTACCTTCAAACCTGTTTATCTACTCTTGGCACAACTGCTTATATTTTTGCACCATAAATAGATCCGTTCCCCTCATGAAGTCTATTCCCAAAAAATAATATCGTTTCCATTCCCAATAGAAGTTTGTACTCATATTATTATAATATCAGGGTTATAAAATAAAAGCATGCATGTAAATAAATAATTAAACACAACCAGAAGTTGGTTGGCTGGGTCATTCAAGTTGGATCAGTTCTTTATGAGGTGTTTGATGTTTTGTTACGATAGTTTTTAAAATCTTTGAATAGAGGATGTAGCATGATGTAGGTACAAACTCGAGTACTGCAATAGTCTTACTCGAAATGTTTTCGGAATATACTGATGGAGTTTATATTTTTGTCGAGAAAATTCTGCTTTTCAATTATAGAATCCTTATTAACACAACTCGCTAGAATTATTGAATACAAGATATGACGAATTATGGAACATTAAATCAAATATTTTCATTTCTTGTATTTTCTAACTTTGTTTGAGTTTTATTTATTTATTTATTACATACTCAGCATATCGTAGTATTAGTATCCCAACACTACATGCCATACATGGAAAAATATATATATTTAAAAAAATGCTAAGGCCAAATTTTTCAGATTTTTTACAAGTTTTCATAAGAAAAATAAATCCCACACAGATCGGGTCTTGAGGCACATTTATAATTGTATGGTAAACATCGCAAAGGAAATACATAGATTTCGATATCGATAAAAACACCTGAAGCCTAAAATTTTATTTGGAACTGTAGTGACATATATCTATCAACAACTTAAGGATATTACTATTAAAAATGAATAGAGGAAACAGAAAGTATGCCAAAACATCTTGGAAACATAGCTCAAAATCCAGAACCCCACCGTATTCTAAGCGTTATTATAAAAAGCAAAGAGAAATATATGGGAAAAGACGACAATTTTGATATTGCGGCAGAAAAGTAGGAAATAGCAAACATTATAGCCGGTGTCCTGTAATAGATAAATATGGGTTAAACGAAGATATCTAGTCCACGAAATAATTTGACTCCCAAAAATACTCCATCTAAACTGAATCTCCTCTGGGAAACCAGTGTAATCCCCAGCATTCAATATGAGCAAGCAAACATATTATATTAACATCTACCCACGTTTTACCAGAACTCACACCATCAGCAAGATATTGTTTTTGATGAATTTATGACTTGTATTTTCTTCATCTTCTTCTTTTACTTTTGCATGCTCGTATACAAAATTTGTAGTTTTTTTTTTCTATCTGCACAAGAGAGCACACTTGTCAAAGTTGTTCTTGAAGTCTTGAAAGGGGAATAGGAACATCTCTCAGAATCTGTCAAAAATGTTAACTTTTATAATTCTGGTGAAATGAATTGGTTTCATGTAATGTGCTGTTGATGATGATGTTTTTTCTTACAAAAATAATGAATCTTTCAAATGTTGTGAGGGCAAAAAAATGAAAAAAATATCTCCTATGAATCAAAATATGATAAGTATCTTACATTTCAAGGTAAAAATTACAAGTGGCACTGTTGTCACTCAGAGTCAACCATTTTTAATGAAATTTTGAAATAAGTTTTCTGGTTCGATAACATTGTAAAAAATCTGATGTAATTTTGTCTAGTGCAAAATCCTCGTCCAAGATTTTGCACTATACAAAATTACATCAAATATTTTACAATGTTATCGAACCATAAAATAATGGTATCAAAAATGGAAATACCTTTAAAAAATTAGAGGAAAATAGATCCCAAAAAATACTGAAATTATAAGACTGTGTGACAAATATTAGCTCTCAAATGGAACGATTCCAGGACTATCTAAATATTCTAAATCAAAAATGGAATCTACATAAAATTTGGAAATACATGGTAGAAAGCAGAGATAAAATGGAAGGACTGAAAAAGATATGGTTCAATGAAGAAAACAATCTTGAAGGAGGATATTGTGGAATCTTAAAAGAATATGGAAAATGTGATAGATTCAACAAAGGAGATGACCAACATAATTAATTAATCTTTTTATGCTTGATACAAGTCAATGCGGTGATCTAACATTTCGCGACGTACCATGATATAAAAAATATTTGGTAAACAATGTCACCACAGCTTACCGCACACAGCTTGTTGGAAGTTTTGAAGGAATATGTGTTAGAGGACATGATGTTACGCAGTAGAATACGGAGAAGATTGAAGATAGATGACCACTCTTTCAAATATGGTGCTGAAGCATCAAGCTTTGAAATTACTGATATTGAAATTGCAAGCTGACCTTAAGAAGCCACACAAATATTATGGTTGCACTTGATAACAATTCATTCGTCTGATATTTCTACCACCAGAACATTTAAATGATACAAAAGATAATATTAATAAACAGTTGTGTTCAATATTTAGACATATCATCAGATATACCTTGTGGGTAAATACAATATTTTCTTATTCTTTGCTAACATCTTCTCAACTTCTTCATGAATTTTAATAAGAACATGATATTATTTTAAACCACTCTCTCAAGTCAAAATATAAATGGCAGAAATCTTTCGAAGGATTTTTTGCTTAAAGCTGTCAAGAATGTCAAAATTGTCAGATTTTTTTTTTAAATGGTGGGTTTGTTTAAACATATTTAAAAAATATAATATGAGAGATTTATTTTCAATTCATCTTTGGCGAGTCTTATTATAATTGTAAAAATAAGATTTTGAAGAAGAAAAATATTTTTTTTTATCTTCCATGTTATGAATCAGAAGAGCCAACAGCCATATTTTAGAACAAAGAAGATTCAATTTGCAATATCATGAACAAAATATATTCTTTGTTAAACTTATATTGGTAACATTGCAATGCAGCCACCGAGGGAGAAAGTCCTAAGCCCGTGTAAATCAGATAGTTTGGTGTTAGGAACGTAATCTAGCCTTTAAAATCTCTGCTTCAAACCAAAGATGGAAAGTCATCATGCAAATTGCAGTTACTACATATTGACACTATGAGAAGCAAGCGAGAGGTACAGTGTCAGGAAAAGGATACAGCTAAAGAGAGTAAGCTCTGAAATGGTTGTGGCATGATAAAATTAAGGAAGTCAACGCCAACTCAAATAGAATTGGGAAAAGGTGAAGTTAAACAAGAAGATAAGGTAGCTACATTGTTTTTGACTTCAATAAAATATCTCCCTTGCCTTATCCCGTATTAGTGACAAATGATTACTGGGACCGGTCCGTCTTGCACACAAATGATAAATTCTTCAGTTTGTAATGTCTTCTTCTGTTAAAATTGCTCTTTTCCAGCATTATTTTTGCTGTCTCAACCAAATATATTTTGGTCTTCCTCGTTTACTTTTAGGTTGTTGTTTTAGAATGTTGAGATTCATGACTTGTATTACCATATGATCTTCTGGTCTTCTTTAATATTCATGCTCATGCTCTTACCATCTCAGTTCTCTTTCTTTCATTTTCTTTTAAATACTGTTGATTCATAGACTTCCAGACTTATCTATGAACTCCACTCGTCATGTAGCGTAGAACACCGAATGTACTTTATTGAACCTTACTGATATTATTAAATCTATCATTCTTCATTTCACTACTATACTAGACAGCTCGTATCATCGAGTTGTCTAGCACACTGATTCATAATATTGTTAAATTTAAATACTCGACAACGGTTCACAAATTCAAATAGTAACACCTAATTGATGTATCCGAGAGTTTAATTTATGATTCCATGTAGTCGTCTTGTATTGAACAATACAGTCTTCCAGTTTGTTCTTAACCCTTGACTAGTCGGGTTTACATATAGGTAAGTGGATGATTTCTAAAATTTTGACACTTTTTTTAAAAATAATTTGAAAGCGTTTGAACGACATTGATGGAATTCACTACTGCAAATATCTTGTGGTATGCATAAAACAAAGTATATGTTTTTACCATAGTAAATGCTTCGTATTTTATTCATACTGGTCATTACCTACCCGTAATTATATATTTGTAATCGTGCTGCATACTTTCTTTCGTATTTAAATGGATTTCAACATAAAATATATTATTTTCCATTTTATTGTGTCATATTTTCAATTTATTAGTTTTTTTTTTTTTTTTTTTTNTTTTTTTTTTTTTTTTTTTTTTTTTTTTTTTTTTTTTAATCTTCCGATGAATAGAAGTAAGAAGTATAACTTTCGAAGGGCAGCGTTCAAACTTAGGCGCAAATATTTATCATTTAATAATAAAGCATTATTAATGAAAAACCTTCTAAATCGTCACGAAAAATATACCCCCAATCCTCCTTTTATGAGGTGCCAGTGTTTCTTTTAACTGGCACCTATATTATTTGGAGTGAATACTAGCTATATAGGATAAAATAATAATAATTATAACGAAGGATTGTAATAATGTAATAAAAAATTTTGTAAAATATTTTGTAATAAAAAATTTTGTAAAAAAAAAAATATTTTGTAATAAAAAATAAAATATTTTGAAAAATATTTTCACAACCATTTCATTCTACATTTGAAAAAGTCGATACGAAGAAAATTAAAAATTATTTAAAATCTTTCCTCAAACAAAAAAACCTATAGGATAAAATAATTTAGTAAACATCTGAACAAACACTCATTAGCTACCAGCACAAACCAAGAACGAATTGTTGACTTTTATCCTCCTAATTTTTCATAAATTCTTTCTTTCTTTTTTGCTAAAGATTTATTAATAATATTTCAACGGTACAAACTTTTAATTACAAAAATTTCTTTTGCAGTTTTTAAATTGTTATAATTGTCTATAATAGGAAGGGTTGCTACCTCCGAAGATATATTTCTAAGATTATGAGTACATTTTCTTTTAAGATATCATTGGTAGTGGTATAAATCATAAAAGGAGTTAATTTTGGGTCAGGCCACAGTGATTCTGCTCTACTGTTTCTCTCCCAAATGACTTAATTATAGAAGATGAACCCTAATTAATACCTAGGTATCTATGGAGAGAAATTTGGTCAAGAGGATGGTAATTAGGACGAACCCGGGCCTTGTACATGATGATACCCTTTTACAGAACACTAAGTCCAGTGTGCAGGTGGGCATAGTGACTGACTAATAATAGATTCATCGTAACCAAACTGAAATTTGAAACACTGTTTCAGTTTGTATGTATAATATAAGGAAAGTCCCAAAAATCAGTCTCAGTCCTTTAGGGACACAATCAGAAGAACTCTCAAACTGTGAGAGATTTTATTTTATTTAAATTTTTTGTTGTGTTCCATTCTCTGGCGCATTACACAGTATGGAATTAATATGCTACTATGCGTTGAATGTATATTTTTTAAATAAATAAAATAAAATTGTATAGTAATAAAAAAAATAATTACATTAAAAAAAGCCTGTATTATGCACATATCAAAGATATGAAAATATGATCGGGACTGAACCCTTCCCCCCAAAAAAAGTACCTAAAACCCTCGTAAGGTTATGTAAATCCACTGTAGGTTGATTCGTATCTCACTTATATTTGCAAATAATTTGCAGAGAAATAATTAATTTGTTCTACATGCGGACATCAGCTACATAGAAGACACACTGTTATCATAGGTCCTCAGTTCCTCACCAGGTCCTCTGGTATGATCCAGTATATCATAAAGTTCCTCTATATTCTCTTCATGTATTTTACATATTTAATGTTCAATAAGTGTCAAATAAAATATTCTCCAAGTGTTGATTGTTAATGCAAACAGAACGATTTATAAAAATATACTTACGAACAAAAAATTGTATGATATCGTCAAATTATATTTTTAGCTAAATGTAGATCGCTTTTAACATCCAAGAGAGTAAAATATAATAAAATAAAAAATGATGAGCGCGCACAGTGAACTAGGAAATCAAGAGGCGATTTTTTATTGTCAACAAACTGAGTAAACCAGATTGTTCCGGAACGGACCAAGTGATCACAACCCTTCGTCAGATTGGGTTTGGTTTGCTGCACATTGTTTTGTGTTGGAATATAAATCATCTAATGATTCACTGTTCGACTGATGTGTTAGTTTTTTGGCATTACCCAGGGTATACCAGGTGGAGCCCAACTGTTAGTTGTACCTCTAATAGAAGTAAGTTTAAAAGATAAGAAATTCAAGGCGAATGACCGTAATTTTAGATGCATTTATAGCGCTTTAGTGAAAAAAAAAATGTTTGGTAGGTATGAAAATATTTTTATTAATTATTTATTTAAATATTTGTTCCTATTTTACTAGAAAACATAGTACAAATCTGAATGCCCCGATTTTCTTGCACATAAGTGTAGCTATAATGTAATATGTTGCAATACATAACATAATAATTATATAATATAAAATTAATTTTATCTGTTATTTTTATTAACTCAGTAGTTCATTCATTTAATTTATTAACACAATTTTATGTTCACACTTTTTAATTATATTACTCCATTTAAAAAATATTTATTTGTTCAGATTTTTTGGTGGGAGGTTCTTGTTGTTGTTCTTGTTTTTTTATTCTATTAAAGATGAGTGTTTCATTGTCTTTGCTAAGGTCGTCATTTTTATTTTTATTATCTTGGCGTTGGTAATATTGATTTTGACGTTTTTGTTATTCATTCAATAGTGGCATGATTGTGTCCGATATAAGCCAGATGCATGAGATAGCAGCTTTAAATAACTTATAGTTTCCTACTAATGTTTTTATTTGTAATCTCACCACTGTTATTGAGGGCTGATATTTGATATAGTCCCCCCAGAAACAAGGCAATCACTGTAATATAATTTCATCTGTACCACAAGAAAATGTGTTACAAACATACTGATATTGTAGACTTGATTTTTGAGTTATTTTACACCATATCCGCTCAGACGTACTCTGCCCGTTATGGTGTTACCTTCAAGTAACATCTCACAATCTCAAATATCACCTATTTACTATGGAAGGTTTTTAACTAATTGGTAGGTAATTAAATAAGATTAACTCTTTGCTTACAAACTTGCCTCCAAGACATTTTTAGACATTAAAGTTTTCTTTCAAATTCTACAAAATACTAACTATTGCATAATATACTTTACTTTTCCCTTGAAACTACTTCAAGAATTGCATATTAAGTGCAGCTTACCCTTGATTATTACAACTTTTATAATGAAAAAATTAGAAGCAATACTATCTGAACATGATTACAGAGTAGATTCATTGATTGATTCAAATTCAATGTGATGAAATCAGACTATTGATAACTGGATCATCAGCTGATGGGAAGGTTGTATAATAAGAATGGCTTCATATTTGATTTAAGAGGGTTTGTTTAAAACCTGTTTGTGTTCTGTGATGTGTTTTATTGGGATTCAAGAAGGATGGTATATTTATTTGCCCATAAATAGTGTTGTAGTAAAAGGTAAAACTTCCGAATCGCGGTTTTTTTCGAAAAATCAACTTTTTTTTTTTTTTTAAATGACTTAAAATGGCCTATTTTCAAGAAACTTTAACGATTTTTATGGGCGCGAGGTGTTTTGCGTTGTAGAAAAAAAAAATTACCCACTAGCTAAAACTTTTATGGACCCATAAATCGAGGAATGCCGATCAAAACGTTTCCTAACTTCTCTGGGGGGGGGGACGTTCATCTTAACGCTTCCCCAGAGAGGTTAGGAAACCTTTTCATCGGCCATGCCTCGATTTATGGGTCTATAAAAAACAACGCAAAACACCTCGTGCCCGAAAAATTCGTTAAAAGTTTCTTGAAAATAGGCCATTTCAAGCCATTTTCAAAAGAAAAGTTAACTTTTCGAAAAAGCCTCGATTTAAAAGTTTTACCAACTACGGAAGAGGCACCAAGTGGTTTAGGAATTATATTTTCGTTAACTTGTATAATTTTTCGGGAATCAGGCCTTAAAAAATAGTGTGGCTAATATTTTCTACTTCATTCGCGAAAAACACTCTGAATATATTCTATTCAGTTCAAAAGTTTACCCCCAAAACTTGAGACATTTTGGCACTTGAGACTTTTTTTGGTACTGAGATTTTGACGATAATTACTATGGACATTTATTATATTTTTTTATAATTTTAACTGATTGAGAAGATAATATTGGCTGATATCTGCCACTTTGTTTGCGCCGTTTCCTGTTGCTGATGGAAAATCTGGCACGACTGGTATACGAACCTTCTTCTTCTTCTTTCACTCACCTTTTCCCAATTTTATTTGGGATCGGCATTCACTTCTCTAATTCAGTCCCGCCATACCTTCCTATCTAACGCTTCCTCTCGTCTCCAACCTTTTTCTCTCATATCTTCCTCGACCTTATCCTTCCATCTCAGCTTTGGTCTCCCTCTCTTTCTCTTCCCCTCTATATCCATTTTTTTCTACACTGTTGAAGTCTCTAATAGGTTCAGCCATCATTGGGTTACGTTGATTATGAGTCAGTCAGTGTAGCAACTGGTTACGTTGATTATGAGTCAGTCAGTATACCAACTGGTCACGTTGATTATAGTCAGTCAGTATACCAATTGGTTACGTTGATTATGTGTCAGTCAGTATACCTACTAGTTACGTTGACAAGAGTCAGTCAGTATACAAACTGGTTACGTTGATTATGAGTCAGTCAGTATAGCAAATGGTTACGTTGTTTATGAGTCAGTCAGTATAGCAACTGGGTTACGTTGGTTATCAGTCAGTCAGTATAGCAACTGGGCTTTGCGTTTTGTGAGTATTAAATAAAAAATATTTTTTTAGAATATTTCCACAGGGTTACAACATAATATATGTTTATATGATTTTCGTTGAGCCTATTTAATACTGACACACTTCCAAGGTTATTGTTTGGAGTCAGTAGCAAATACTCGAACAGACAGTTTAATCCTCTATCAACACCATCGCATCGCCACAATCAATATTCATGACGGAAACTGTTAAGACCACACAACGAATAAAACAAAATGATAATCATAACAATAAATAGAATTTTATATTATTATATAACAGTTTATTGGCGCTAGCGTTAGGGTCTCTCAAAAAGTGCCAATTTTGAAACTTCTATTATTAAAATAAAAATCTTTTAATCTATTTAGGTCCGGTCCTACCAAAAGCCAAGTTTTGAAACACTCGGGTTTGGGTAGAGTATTAACAGAGGTTGACACAGTGTTAGATGAAACTCCCTGAAAACACGTCGTGGTAAGATCGGGCCTTATTAGTTATTTTGTGAATTGTAGATCTCGCTCTGTTCCCACCATGAGGCCACGGTTGGCCCAATAGGGCCCAAAATCTTATACAAAAAAAAGACTCTATGAATTAAATGAATATCCATCCATACTACATTTTATCACAATCGGATAAACCGTTCGAGAGTTTCTGATTGATTTTATTTTAGTGAAAGCAAGTAAAAACATACAAAAAAGAATCCTCGTGAATAAAAAATATGACATGAAAAATAATCCCATTAAATAATTAAAAAAAAAAAAAAATAATAAGAAAAAAATTGTATCTGCTTAAAAAAAATATGAACTTCAGTTAAAGTATTTAAGTTAAAGTATTTAAGTGTTCACAGTAGGGCTGTTGGATTAGGGACAAAATTCGGCATTTATCTTATTTCGGTGCTTGATGACTTTTTTGCTTCCAAAAATCATTTTATCTAGTGTAAATTTAAGTTGCCCCTTCCGTGCTACATACTCTTGGGAATTTCTAGGGGGGACAGCTGCCCCCATCTGCCCCCCTTCCTACGCCCATGAGACGATATGTATCATGGCGTCATATCATCAACTGCTGTGAACACAGCAATGAATATCGAGCTCATCTCGGAGGAGACGATAATGTATAATGACTTCACATCATCAACTGTTGTGAACAAAGCAATGAATATCGGGCTCATCTCAGAGGGGACGATATGTTTGTATCATTACGTTACATGATCAACTGTGGTGAACACAGCAATGAATATCAGGCTCATCTCCGAGGAAACGATATGTATCGTGACGTCACATCATCAACTGGTTTTTAAGGAAAAAAAAACTCATGAGAATTATCAACTGACAATCACTAATCAAGTCTTAAAATATTTTACCAATATGATTTATCTACCAATTTGTAAGTTGTATGTTTGTTAAGTACAATACTTTAACCTTACAATATAATGTTATTGTACATTACATACTAATGGGCTAGTTAAAACAAATATGGTTGACATTATATCATACTCCACTGTGGAACATGAAGAAATGATCACACTAACATTCCATATTAGATCTATATTCAATTAATTGACCATAAGTTAGGTTTAATTAAATTTATAGAATTATACAGGGTAGGACTATTATTGAACACATTTGAGCGCAGGATTTGCTTTCTTTATGAGGTTGGGTCATTACTATAACATACTAGCATCTGATGCATCTTTAAATAACATATTAATTGTATAAGTTTAAAAATATTACATTTTTTTTTTTTTTTTTTTTTTTTTTTTTTTTCCCTNTTGTTTTTTTTTTTTTAATTTGGCTTAACGTCTCTTTAACATCTATTGGTCATTACATTTGAAAATAAATTAAATTAAAACAAACCACTTTATATTTTCTTACAATTAGAAATTATTATCGAATCATACGATTCATCATCAGTCCAGTTGAGTGGAAGGAAGTTCACAGTTCACAGCCTTTTCTAATCTCGAAGACCCCTAAATCACTTCTTTCTTTCTTTTAAAGAGGAATCATTTTCTCGTGATTTTTACATATTGAAATTTTCACTTGAATTTGAGCTTTTTAATGTAAATGTATATTTCTTTGTGTTATTATCACAACATTAGTGGGCATCATAGCATTACAAGGTATTCTCAACAATCACTCCAATATCACTAAGCCTAAGCTACACTTTAACAAATTTCCTTATAATGCAACCACTTGTTGCTATTACCAAGGCTACTCCTCAGGAGTCTGAGTTACCCCCAATCGTCACCAGACCAAGTAGATAATTTGAAAAAACCTTTATCAAATTTTCGACCTGTCCAGGAATCGAACCCGAAACCTCCTTGGTACAAACCGAGTCTGATGCGCACTCTGCCACGGAGACGTCTTTTTGAGATCTTTTTAAAAAAATTTAACCATTAATTTGCAACTATTTGTGATTTTAGTCTCCGGTTCAAGTAATAAAGACTACAGTTAAAATGTCTTTAAAATAATGTGATAATTTTGAAATATATATATATATATTGGTCCAAACTTGAGTGGAGCCCATATACATATGGAATACAGTTGCGAAGTTCTTCAAACCTTGAGGGTTTGAAGTTATTGTTAAGTATGTATCATGCATTGTTGAATTTATCACTCGTTGCCGCCTCATTACTCCTTGAAATGAAGTAGGTACCTAGCAGTTGAACCATCCTGTATATTAGTGGATCACATTTAAACATCTTGTCAGGAATTAATTGCGTTTTGTTCATTCTAGTTTTGATTAATTAGTTGATTCCTATAATATAGTTGTTAATACTATTTTCAAATTAAACGAAACTTTCTAAAATGTATTTCCAAAGGCTGTCATTGTATTATTGGTCTTAATGATTATTGGAAGAATACTGAAATTTGGTGACTTTGAACCAAACCTTCGTTAAAAAATAATACCCCTAAAATTTTCCTTTCTTTTTAGAGATTCCGCTTTTTTTTTTTTTAAAANTCTCGTATTTTTTACGCGAGACGAGACAAAACCTTGTCTCGTCTCGTCTCGAAAGTTACGAGACGAGACGAGAAATTTCTCGTCTCGCGGCCATCACTAGTGGACACACACATGGTAAAACCTCGCTGGACGTTGCTTAACTTCAGTGATCCAACAGGAACTGGTATTCAACGTGCCATAGACGCTTGCTATATATATTCAATCTTTGAAATCAAAAATTTGACTCTTTCGACCCCTGAATCGATCAAGATTTCTTTGATAAATTTCCTAGATAACTTATTGAGGGGTCCAGTCCATATTCATAATTTTCTGTGCTTTTTTACAATCTATTTCTTCGCTAGTTACATTTCCAAAGAACAATTTTACTTAAAAATTAACAAAAATTCTTAATCCTCATCAAGTGAGAACTCTTATGCCAATACAATATTGTAATATATTGCACAATACATTATATTACTTGTAAAATTTACTATTTACCGTAAACAAAGGACATTACAGTATCATTGTACCTATGTTTTTTAGTGTTTCTATATACAAGCATACATCTGTTTTGTTTTGTTTACAACAGTTATGTCCTTGGTTAGATTGAAAACAATAGTAACAAATGTTGCAAAAATTTTGTAACATTTTGCATATTTTTTTTAGGTTCTTTAATTAATCCTGTTATGTCCGTTTGACTTAAGACTCTATCTAATGAATGATACAACAAAGCTCACTGAACTTTGTGAACATATTCACTGGTGTATTTAATTTCTTTTTCTTCAATTATTTTTTTAAAAAAAAATTATTAAAAATTTAATATTTTAGCAATGTTAAAAAAATGTAATACCAATTCTCTGAAATATTAGGACAAACTTTGTTTATATAAACTGATTTCATAGAGTTTGACGTATAATATAATATGATACCAACTAAATGATTTAAAATTATTCGAACCACGAATATACTTTAAAGGCTCATTCAAGAAGCCGTGTTCTGGACTGTATTGTTGAGATTTTTTTTTTTTAATAATACTTCCCGAAAATAGATTATTAAAAGTTATTCGGGAAAAGTGGCAAACATGCGACTAAGTGTTGTCGAATTTGATTAAAGTAGTAAAAGTAGGTCCCATTTATGGTGTAAAATACTAAATGGCGTCATTGTGAGTTACATATAAATGATGGTTTCATACTTTGAAAAAAATATTATATTTTATGTAGGTATGAGTCTAAATTTTGAAGTTATACTTCTTTAGACCGGGTGGGGTAGGGTTAGTATGTTTTTTTTAAAAAAGGAAGTATAACTGCTCACGCGCGGACATAAGTACGCACACCAATTTTTTTATTATTTAAAAATCTTAATCAAATTTTTGGTAACCATTTGGCCCCAAGAAGCATAAAATTACACTATTTAGTCAAATCTACAAACAGAGTTTGAGAGTTGTCACGGGACGAAGAAAGATCTAAAGAAAAATCACAGATTTTAACTAGACCTTTCGAAAAAAGTAACCCCGATTGAAACAAATGGTCTCGAACTTTTCTACCACCGTTTACATCACACAATTTACATTTAATTTAAATAATACAGATACCGAATTGTCCTTAAAGTAGATTACCTTCAAACCAAGAGTCGTTTTGTCTTTGCAAAGGTAATCCATATTAGATGTGTTGGTATACCTTTGTTACTCTATGAACAATAACACAATAACGGTTTCATTTGTAAAGAAATCAATATGTTACCTGTATTACTCGTAGATTCCCATTAGTGGTGGATTTTAAAAGAAGGAAAAATGGTCCGACAGGGATGGAATATTGGGTCAAAAGTTATTTGAAATATAAAGAAATGGTCAAAAGAAGTATTTTGAGTCGTCTCCGACGCAGAGTGCGCATTACACTCGGCACCAAGGAGGTTCCAGTTTCGATCCCTGGACGGGTCGAAAATTTGATTTTTTCTTTCTTAGAATGTTCCACTTGGTATGGGTTGTGTTTGGGGGTAACTCAATAGAGTAGATTTGTTTATAAGACAATTGAGTAGCTTTGGTAATAGCGACAACTGGTAGCATTATTATAAGAATAAAATTGTTAAAGTGTAGCTTAGGCTCATTAATATTGAAGTGAATGCTGAAAATACCTTGTAATGCTATGATGACCACTAACATTGTGACATAATAACACAAAGAAATACATTTACATATTTTACATTACAAAAGTATTTAGGGACCCAAATTAAATTTGAGTATTGAACCCGATCTATGTAACTGACAGTGGCGAAAGTTTTGGTACACAATTAAAACCCAATTGGGATCTATGATCAAAATTAGTTAAAGCCAAATGACAAAAGTATTCCTAACATTTTTTCGATTTTTGGATTCTACCTTTGAGGATGATAATTCTAATTACTATTCTCATGGTTCTTTATTGAAGAGAGAAAATTCATAATAAATACTTAATCACTGGGAAAAATAAAAAACAAGTAAACTGAACCTTCTACTCACTCACTCCGACCTGCTTATTCTGCCACTGATTTTTGTAATAAACATGGATTCAGTTCGTCTGATTACTCGTACCTACGAGTAATAAATATGGTGTTGTACTTTTTGTATTTTATAATACCCACTTTTTGTTTACTAAAAATGTAAATTAAAACATCGTCAACGATTTGCTGAATACACCAGTTCACTTAGGATAACTGAAGCTAAGATTAATAAGGTTGTACTTGATGGTGGTCCATTCCTAATGATACTTGCTATTCCTTGGTCCAGAGAGTGAGCTCAATGTGAGTAGCTGATTTTTAAGTTTCCAGCGAATAGAAGGAAAACCTCAAATGACCTTAGAATTTACAGAGATGTTTAGCAAAATAAATGTATTTTTTTTATCCACCGGATGTTTTTTAAAAATATCAACATACTAGTGATGATTCAATCTCTGGGAATCATTCCTGCGACACCGACACACTGTCGGTGTTAACCTCTCTGAAGACTTGGGTCAAAATCTATTAAACTGGAACCCCAAGTGTGTTAAACACTTCGTAACACTTTCTCTATCTCTCCGGGAAGTGGCCAATGCAAAACCTAAACTTGTATCTAAGAGCTCCAAGTGCATTCATCATTTGATCAAGGTCAGTGCATGCTATCAGCAATAAATCTTTTAGTGTCGTAATTTTTAGTTTAGCAAATTGTTCCTATATCTTTCATTTATATGAACCGTTGCGTTTGAAATGTAATGGATATTAAATCGGATGTTCTTGTCATTAATGTTCAGTCTTGAGAGCTAGCTTTTCAGTTGAATCGTATGATTATGTTTTTAGACTTAGACTTACTTTTCGTATATAAAGGGTGGACCAAAGGCAGCATGGAGTTCAAAAATTTAATACCTTTTTCATTTATATATATTTTTTTTTTCATATTTATAAAATATACAAAACGGAATTTTTTTTACACCAATTATGACTAATAATGCCATTTAAATGAGTTCCGTTTTCAGCTTCGCAATGATGAGCTCGTTTTAAAATTTTCCATAACAGCTTTCAAAATTTGTGGTTGTAGCATTCGAATTTCCGCAACAATGTTGCCCTTGAGTAAAGGACTGTCTCGTGCTTGTTCACATATACTCGCTCCTTCAAATAACCCCAAAGAAAATAGTCGGGTGCTGACAAATCTGGTGAAGGCGCTGGCCAAATAATTTCTAGGAATTATTCGCTCTTTAAAAATTTGCTTTAAAAGATCGCTGATTTAAATAGTAAAATTCTTGTTCTTTGTTCAGTTGTGAATCTCTCCATTATATATTCTTCAGGTATTATTTATATAATTTGAAAAAACTTAATAAAATAAATATATAAACGAAATAGTTATTAAATTTTTAAACCCCATGGTGACTTTTGGCCCACCCTTTAGATCTACAACAGAAATAACTTTAGATCTTGACCATACAGCCAAGAATATCATATTAAGCTACCGATTCCCACCTTTCTTCGAAACCTGAAAAAAAGGTCCTGAAATAGCTAGTGATTTTGTGAATTGAAAACCTCACTCACTTAATTTGCTACCATTTGTCCCCGGTGACCCAATATGAAAATTTTCAGCTTATTTTATGAATTCATGTACATATTTTCATCAAACACCTGTGCCGTTTCTGCCGTGTTATCACGGCCACTGAATTTCCGTGTAACAGTAATTCAGTTGTTCTCACGAGGTTCTGAGTGAACTGTAAAACCACCAGCCCTACTTGAACTTTCCATCTTTGGTTTGAAGCAGTTTTTTTTAAAGGATGGATGCCCCTCTCATCACCAAACCATCTATATATAAACACGGGCTTAGTACCGTCAACTTCACGGGGGCCGTCCTGAGCACTCCAGATCCATAGGGTGAATTCACCATGGTTAATAATAGCTATTTGGGTTTAGAAGATAGACTTGTGTTCAGTGAGAAAGTCCTCTGCTAAGCTTTACAACTAATTTTCTATCAATAAACTGCAATAAATCTAAGATGCACACTTACAATACATCAATTTTAATTTGAAGCACCATGTGTTGGTTTCGTTTTTTATAATAATAAATGACAATTTTTAAAAAGAAATATGTTTTGTGCATCTTCTGCAAGAATAAAACTTTAAGAAAAACTTTGCATTCTAAGCAAAATATAAAGATATAAATTAATTGCTATCAGTGGTAAAATTTAAACAACTTAATGTGAGGTTATCCCTAGGGAACAAGGCAACCAATAATACTCAAATTTTAACCTTCATATTAGGACCATCATTTGGACCCGGGTCTTTTGTTTGTCGAATTACAAAAATAAGAATTACAAAGACATCTTTCCACAATGATAAATAAAGTAAGAATTTATTTATTTGTTAACTCACGCTAGACAAGAACAAAAATAAAGAGAACAAAAAAATTACTTTGAGGAACATATTAAAACATGTATGAAAAATATAATGTTCTTTTATAAATAAAGTATAAACACAACGGCAACTTAGAACTTCTATTGTTTATTGTGAACCCAAAAGAGAAAAACCCACACCACTGATTGTATAGGAAATTAGGATACAAAAAATGTCGGTAGTAAGGAAAATAAATATATTCGTATAGGTTTTACTTTCCAACGAAGAAAAATGATTTTTTTATTCTAATTGTTTTTTTAAAATGAACTAATATATTTCAATTAAACTCAACAATTTAAAGGCTAGAGGAATGTATATTTGCTTTCTTTTGGTTTATCTTATTTTTTAAATGACTATCTTTTGCAACTATTTTTATTAAATTTTCTAATTGTGTTTTCAGTCAAAATATTAATCTACTATTTTATAATACTTGGTGCCCTTCAATATTCCTAAAAACTTCATTGGGTAGATTAACATGGTTCAATGATTTTAACTGGAGTTATATTAAAATTAGTCATTAAAATCAATTATTTTTTAGGAGATGTTATTTTCAAGATTACGGGAGTTGTTATGATATTTAGAATTTTGGGAGGTGTAAGTTTTTGATGGACCGATCACTTCATATACGAATTGATGTATATATGTGTTCATACTATTTATGTTATATATGTTCATACTATTTCACTTGCATTTTCTGAACAGTTTATTATTTTACACAACAGACAGAAGTTATCAGGCAGGTTACTTACTCACCTTCAGTTCTAAATGATAGTCGCTAGGCGCGCTTTATACATTGCAATCTGTCAGACACAGGGCATGAGTTACTTTGATTTATATTTCATTTATATAATTTAGAACTAAAATAACAATAACAAAAAATGTGAGATTGTAATTTATTAGGCTTTTGTTGTTGTGGTTGTTTCACCTTTGCAAAACCCCGAATGAGGGGTAAAAGTACATTTTTTAAGGCTGGAATTTTACATTAACATATAATATTGCCGAAGACGTAATATCTTCCAAAATTCATATTACTTTCATAGTAAAAATAGGTCATACTTGAGATTGCAAAATGTTACTTAGTATTACTTACTTACTGCTCAGCTTTTACGGACCACGTGGGTCCTTAGCTTCAGAAACCAGCTGTCTCCATTCAAGTCGGTCCAGTGCCATATTCCGCCAATCCATTTCACTGTTCGGCCGTAGAGAGTGAATTATTTCTTTGACACCATCCTCCCACTTCTTTCTTGGTTTCTTACAGGTCGAGGTCCTTCGTATGTTAGCATTAAGGATTTTCTGATATTAGAGGAGTCATCCGCTCTTACTACATGCCCTGCCAATTGTAGGATTTTAGATTCAATGATGTTAGATATTAAGGGATTCTGATAAAATTCATAAAGCTCCCTATTTTTCTTTATTCTCCATTGGCTTGTTTCGTTGTCCCATACCGGCCATATATTTTTCTGAGGACCTTATTTTCAAAAGCCTGTATTCGTTGTACTACTTTCTTTTTCAGTGGCCATGTTTCGGCTGCATATAATATCACTGGCTGAATGATGGTTCTGTATATTTTCACATTGGTGTTTCGTGATATATTTTTGGACTCGAGGATGTTATTCATGCTGTAAAATCTTTACTTAGTATTATTTGATTTAATGGGAATATATTTATTTTTTTAAATTTTAAAATGAATATGAAATGGTGTACCTACAATTGTTAATTTATGCACAAGAAAAATACATTACAGAGCCAACGATCATACCACGTTGAATAATCCAGTTCACGTCAGATCACTGAAGTTAAGCAACGTCGGGCGTGGTCAGTACTTCAATGGGTGNGTTGGCTTTTTCCGGCCCAACCCAGGCTGGGTGAGGTCAATGTAAGTAGCTGGTTTGCAAGTTTCCAGCGAATGGAGGGTAAAACCCCCGTCTTGAATGACCAACAGATGATAAAGGGACGTTAAGCCAAATTAAAAAAAAAAAAAAAGACATTACCTAAGGAGCCTCCAGGAAAAATGCCGAGGTTTTTCGATATCTCGATCGAATTTGACAGTTTAAATTTTCATTTCTATGGAGAGATTTTTTTTTTTCAATTTTAAACAAATTGGTATAAACATCTCTCAAAATTGGTGATTCGGAATCGGAAGCCTCAATTGATCCTATTTACTTGACCCGAGTATTTCTATCTTGAATCCTTTTCTTCTTCTTTATGTGAGTAAAGAACTTTCCTTTTCAATTCTATTGTTATGAATTACGTTTCAATATGAGTATCAGAATTATGAACTATCTCGGTTGAGTTATGCTAACGATGCGATAACATGTGAAACTCACATTTCAAAAGCAAAATATTGTTCATGTGCTTTATTTTGAGTGAAATAATGGATTCTGTATTCTTCCAATAATTTTCTTCATCTCTATTCTTGCTGAGAAATGATGGTCTTATAAATCATAAACAGTCCATTATGAGTAACCATTAACAATAAATATAAAATGGCCCAAAAATTAATATAAGCCAATTTTGCTATGAATTTATCAAGAACAATTTTTTTGGGGGTCATCTGTCATATTGTTCTAACCGGTGCCTCAGTATGGCCATTTTGATTGGATGAGTTCTACTGTTCACAGAACTACCTATAAAAGAATTTTGTTACAGGAATTTAAACAAAATTCTATTAAACTTTGAAGCCCCTTTATTATAAGGATTTTTTTAGAATAAAGAGATTTGAAGAAAAGTAATTTAAGCGCCTCCACTATTTTTCAATACTTTTGTCTAGAGATCTTTTTAAAACAGTTCCTATAGCAGAAATATTAAACTAAATTCATTGATTTGTTTAAATGTAATGTGCTTTAGGCACGTCCACTAATTTTTAATATTCTGTGATTTTGGGCTATGTTGTTTTTATTATTATTAAAAATAAGCAACATCAGACGTGGTCAGTACTCGAAAATGTGATTGCTATGGTACGGCAGGACTCGTTCACAATCATCTACACACTAATAAAATATTTGTGTTTAATAAAACTAGTTAGCTTTGAATAGGTTTCTAAATTCAAATTCATTTATTGTTTCAGGTATGTATGTACTGTTGTATATTTTAGAAGAATATAATTAGGTCAGTATAGATTCCTCATAATGTCAACTCTTTAAAATATTAGTGTTAAATAAAAAAAAAAATGTATAAAATTTTTCGAACCGTATGGTTCTTACGGATCCAAATTATTAGTGTATTAGTGGAGACGCCAATTTAGAGAATAATCTGGATTCTAATCTCGTCAGAAAATTTACTAGTACTAGTATAAAATTAAAAAAAAAATACATATAAATATATTTTATATTTATTATAATAATTAAAATTTAAATTATTTTTTCTTTCCATTACCACAATCGTATGTTCAACGATTTGGGTTTGAAAGTTAAAACACGAATGAGCGATGACTGAGTAGAGGAGATTACACTCAAAACAACCACGTGGTTTTTAAAAACAAAAATTTCGTTATCACATAATTTTATTACCCCTACATACCAAATAGGATAGGACCCCCTCTTTGTGCGTGCATTATCTCTGTCTTTTTTTTAAAAAAAAAATTCTTCCCCTAACATGCCCCTCATTTTGATTCAAGTCCAAAATTTATATTTCACTATAGATGCTGACCTCTATTGGGATGGTAAGATACTTTTTGGTATCTCAAGTTTATAAAGTTTGAAAGAATTTATTTAATATTTTTATTGAAAACTTAAATCGTGATCGTGGTGTTTATTGCCAAGTACAGATTAAAGAATATAGATATACGAGTATGTATGTACCATGATAAATCATTCGAACTTCTTTTGAGATTTTGATGAATCTCGATATGGCCCATTTACTATTATACTCATGGCAAATATTGACCTTTTGAGCCCTACTGGGCCACCCGGAGCCTCACAGAATTTCTAGTAGAGAACTTCTAGTAGATAGATTTATTATAAGTAATTTCAACAAAATCGGATTAGGCATTCAAAAGTTCGTGGTGTTATAATTCTATCTTTTACCTTTCTTATTTAGGACAGTCATCCTTTGGAATCGACTCTATGCTCACACTTCTACGAGCATCTACACACCATTACGATCGATTTCAAGCGAAAAATCACTCTTGACGGATTGAAGTTTGTAGCGAGTATTCGTTTGAAGTCGCTCCTATTAGCGAGAGCTATTAGTTGGTTCCGAAAGACAACAAGGGCTACGGCGCGGCAGGAAATAATCATTAGGTAGACTTGCATAAAATTCCCCATTATTTTCAGAAACAATTTTGCGGTCAAGGTAGATAGTTCCTCTTATTAGAGAAATAATATAAAAAAAGCTCTCAACATTATACATTTTGATTTTATACTTAGTTAAAATTTGGCATTCCTCTCTCTTCTCTCTCTCCCTCTCTTTAATGGAAGGAAAATTTAAAGCCTGCTCGGCCATTAATTTTATTAACATTAAAAGTGAAGTTTTTTTTTGTAACTTTCTCCTTTGGCTCCATTAAAAATACCTTTTTCTTACTTTTCACCCTCCCCCTTTGTTCTTTTCTACCTTTCTGAGCAATATTTCTTAGAGTTTCTACATAATAATATAAAAAACAACAGCACTTTCTCTATTAACGACCATGTACGTAGAAGTAGCTAATTCTATTTCTGAAGTGTTATTATAGATTATAAATTTTCAGTGGATATTTTGTTGTAGGATGTATTAATTGTTATTCTTATAACTACTTTGAATGGAAATTTCAGAGGTTTTCCGGAGTTTTTTGCTTATCCAAAAATATCATACCTATAAGTAAATACGTATAGTTAATCTCCTTTTTATGATAAATAAATAATTGATCATGAGACAGTCAGTATACGAACTAGGCTTTGCGTTTTGAAATGCAAATGCGGAATCGAAAGTGCTGTGTGGAAAATGAATTCTATATGGGACTCATCCTTACAATTAAAATCTTTGAATAACAATGTTAAGTATATTTAATTTTAAAATAAATAGATGTACCTATGTATCACAAAATGTTTAGCCAAAACTGAAAGGGGTATCGAAAAATTGATGAGAATAGAACCCCTCCCAAAACAATAGGCTGGAACCCCAGGAAAGTTATCAGAATTACAAAATGTCAAACCATTTTCGAGTTACGGCTGATTTTCGAATTTTTTACCATACCTTATCAACCACATATCAACTCAAAGCGAAAAAGTTTTAGTTGACCTTTTTAACATTACGGCTAATTTTCTGATATTTGTTGGGGAAATTATAGAATACTACTAACGGTCATGACTCTAAGGCACCAAGCGAAGAGGGCGTAGCCTGCTAGTTTAAAATAAATTAAATTATAATAGAATACAATATTTATATTTATTTATGAAGAAACTAATAGTTTCAAATCTTTCGATTCATACTCAGTCTAGTCGAGTGGAATGATGGAAAATTACTCTTCAATCTTTCCATCATTTTTTCGATTTAACTTATTTTAATAATAAATATCTTTAAAATCCCCGAAATTTTCACTAGACAGTAAGGAATGTCGTCCTGATAAATAGCACATGGGTACAGTACCGCGACAGATTTGAATATAAGAGCATAAAGTAGAGGGTGGCTTGAATTGTTCAACAATCTTTAGATAAAACCGCAGCTATTTAAGAATATTACTTGCATGACATTCAACCAGGGTTAATTGCCGTGTAATCGTCCAGCGAACTCTGTCTCGCTACGGCTTTGTTTCAATATGGCTGCTGCTGGGCAAATATAGTCTGCTGATCTTTTGAATATTCTCATCCTCGTTTTCATTTGTTGTCAGCAAATTCATTTAGGAATCATTAAAAAATATGTAATGGTCCTTTATATAAAAAATGGCAACCATCTATACCAATGATGCTACGAGTATCTACTGATGATTTCCCAAAAATGTTGCTGTATCTCGTAGCGGTGTTTTTCCCAATATCAATTGTTCTTCCCCTTTATAGATTCATGTTTTTAACCCTAGCATTGCCAAGGGGGGAGGTACAAAGTACCCGCGTTTTAGCAAAAAGCTTATAGTAATCAATTTATGATACTTATTTTAATGAGATCTTTAATAATTGTCACAAACAATATTTTCCATCATAGTATATAAAAATCTGTATGTTCTAAGCCTTCTAAGACATGATATTGAAGCCAAACTTTGGGCGCGGGTACTTTGTACCCCCCTTGGCAATGCATGTAACCAATACATTGATTGTCTAAAGCTACAATTAAAAACTACCATAAATTGTCTAAAATGTCTAATTATGTACCACATGCAAGAAATAAGTGTGTGTAAACAATGTCAAAAAACATTTGTCTGTGTGGGATGGCAGGAAGGACAAAGTTCTGGTTCAGAATAGATTTCCTAGGGTCTAGCGATTTTTTTTATTTTCATTTACATTATTTTATTCCTGGGATTTAATTTTATTTTTATGTAAGATAATAAGATAATTATAATTGATTTAGTTTATATATATATTTTTTTTTTTTTACAAAGAGAATTCGCAACTAGAGTTGCAGTTTTATTTTACAAAGATAAATAAATAAAATAATTATATTAATATTAATAAAAAGAAACTACAGTTGTTGTTTTTAGTTTATAATAAAGTAATAGCGACTTATTGTAATAAAAAATAATAATTTTATCCTTTATTTTGTTTGCGGGTACTTTGTACCCCCCTTGGCAATGCACGCAACTGAATAGAGCTTGGCAATCCTAGGATTAACAAATGGTAGAAATATGTTTCTATTAGGTTACCAAAAATATTTTGATGACCCTTGGCTGGAAACAAGATGGTAAGCGGTCATGTCGTCCCGGTGCGAAGGACCGGCCATTGTGATGACGCTTATTTTTGTTAAAAAAATCAATTATTATTACTTTAATTTCGCTTAACGTCTCTTTAACATCTATTGGTCTTTCAAGACGGGGGTTTCATCCTTTATTCGCTGGAAACTTGCAAACCAGCTACGCACATTGAGCTCAGCCAGCCTGGGTTGTTCCGGAAAAATAGCCAGCATCACGAGGGCGCAAACCCACGTAGACACCCAAATGGTACAACTTCCCTCGACGTTGCTTAACTTCAGTGATCAAACAGGAACTGGTGTATTCAACGTGCATAGACGCTGGCTAGACAATTATTAGCTGCATAAGTAATAAAAGAAATAAGAACATATCTCAAATGACTTCTTGATGTACAGCAGCTAGCCTCCATAAACCCGAAATGTTAAGGCCATTGATCTTGATTGTGATTGTGTGTTAAAATCACACAAATCTTCAAAACATGCATAAAGCTAAACATATTTCTATATTTCAGATCGTCGAGAAAATTATAGTTATTAGAAATCTTGGTCCATCAGAATTTGTATATTGTTGATTGCAGCTAATGATACAGTTTTGGACCTCACGCATAGGCCATGCATAATAGAAGGTGGGTAAAGATTGAACGAAAAAACTTTTAGAATATGTTTTGTCGAGTGAACCATTATCCAAAAGAGCCGTTCAGCTAAAAGAGCCGCAATGATACTGTTTCGAACCTCACACATAGGCCATGCAAGATAGAAATGAGCTAAGATTGATTGAACGAACTTTTAGAATATGTTTTGTCAAGTGAACCATTATCCAAAAGAGCCGTTCAGCTAAAAGATCCACAATGATACTGTTTCAAACCTCACACATAGGCCATGCAAGATAGAGATGAGGTAAAATTGAATGAACGAACTTTTAAAATATGTTCCGTCAAGTGAACGGCTCTCCAAAATAGCTGTTCTAATAAGTTCACTTATTACAATAAGTTCACCTATCATAGAGAGGTATTTTGTTTGTATAGTAAGTTTTAAAAATTTCATATGCAAAACTGTTCACTTCAGAGAACTTGAACTCTAAGAACGAATCAGTTATGGTTCATACAAAGAAATAACCCGAAATAATGAAAATATGGCCCCAAAGCAATAGGAAATGACATATTTGGTTTTGGGTTCCCGTCAGACGATTTTTTGGGCCAAAAAATGTCCAAATTTTTTGGAGGATTACAATAATTTTCTTCTATAGGAAGAGAAAGTAAAAATGATATGATTTCATACAAACAGAATGTTTTTAAAATTTCAATGCCATCGATGACGTTAAATAATTTAGTTTACATTTCTGAAGTTATGCAACGTTGGGCGTGTTGTGTTCTCATATGGGATTCTGCACGAGGACACCACGTGTTTTTGTCAATTTTTGGGGTACACTTAGCTTATATGAATTTTGTGTTCTACATCTACAATATATTATCAAGAAGACCTTACGATATTATCTGCAGTAGAATATTGAAAAATATTAGACCTAATGCATTTTCTTCTTCTAAAAAGCTCTTCTTCAGGGCTTTGTTGTTGTTTATTGCTCTTTAACATAGTCAATAGATTCGTGGGCCTACTGACCTCACTCAACCTCGGCTAGTAAAAGCTCGCTGGACGTTGCTTAACAACAGTGTTTACTGGAACTGGTGTATTCAACGTGTATTGAAACGCTTTTTTTGGTCAAATTTTGACGCTCTTAGAGCTTTGCTGTTCTCACTCAATCTCATAAGATCTAGAACGAAAAGTCTTCACATTTAACATAGATCAAAAAGTGAGTTTGTCTCCAGAAAGTCGTTCAATAACGACGAAGAAAGAAAATGGCGTCGGGAAAGTTTGGAAACTGATTCTCCATGATTCAGTTTTGATCCTCTTCAACGTCGACCTTTGATTCCTGAAAACAGCATGAGAAATTTTCTTTATGAAGACAGTTCTATTTTATTATTTTCAATAATGAACCTATGCTAACCACGAAAAAGACGCACCTCCTTCAAAATATGTATTTATCTAACCGTAAAAATTTAGGGAAATACTTACCTACTAATCAACGAAAAACTTCCGTCTAAATTTCTACCAGCTAACTTGAAGCAAACCTCCGGAATATCATTTACCCAAGATACCTACTATTATTTCCACGCCTCTCATAATTATATTTACAATGTTTTTGACCGAATGTAGTGAGATCTAATTTTAACAAGACATTATTATGTACCACGATAACGCTCAAACACCTTAACCAATTTTGATGAATTTTGTTATGGACATTTATTATATTAATTTATAGAATTAGTTGATTTTTTTTTTTTTTTTGGTTTGGTTTCTGTTGAGCCACTTTGCACAAACAATGTACATTATAATTGATTGAGGTCTACAGTTCACAGAACTACTAGTTCGGTATCTGTATGAGAAGGCCATAGTGTCTGCTATAATCTTTATACTACACTAGCAGGATACGCCCGCTTCGCTTGGCGCCTTATAGGCATGGCCGTTTATAGTTTCAACCCCTTTTTTTCGCGATAAAAAGTAGCCTATGTCCTTTCCTAAAGTTTAGTCTATCTCCATACCAAATTTCATCAAAATCGGTTCAGTAGTTTAAGCGTGAAAGCGTAACATACACACATACATACATACAGACAGACAGAGTTACTTTCGCATTTATATATTAGTATGGATTGCGTCATTCGTCGGTTTGGGTACTAAAAGAACGTCTCTTTTCATTGGTAACATGATTCTGGTATCTAGTATATCTGTCCGACTGACGCGACACTATTCAACGAAGAGTTCCAATATTTCTAATGCTACATATTCCACCTTATATGGCATTCGAGGAAACTTAAGATTGTTTATTTGGTTTACAGTCAAGTCAGGTATCTCTGTCTATTCAGTAATAATATCCAGTATTTATAGTGTGAATTGTTCAAACTGGATTTATAGTATACAGGGTGTTATAAATCAGATCATACACACTTATAGGGTGTTCTCTGTCTATTCAGTCAGGTATCTCTGTCTATTCAGTAATAATATCCAGTATTTATAGTGTGAATTGTTCAAACTGGATTTATAGTATACAGGGTGTTATAAATCAGATCATACACACTTATAGGGTGTTCTCTGTCTATTCAGTCAGGTATCTCTGTCTATTCAGTAATAATATCCAGTATGTATAGTGTGAATTGTTCAAACTGGATTTATAGTATACAGGGTGTTATAAATCAGATCATACACACTTATAGGGTGTTCTGGAAAGTGATCAATAAAAAACATTTTTTTCAGTCTATCGATATTTTTTATATTATGAATTTTCAACGTCAATACGCGAACGGAAGTCATAATCCTAATTCAATTGACAAATCCGAAACAGTAAAAAGGTGTCCAAAGTATGGCGGTTAAGAAATCGTTTTTTTAGAAAAGACAAATGGAAGACCAGGTCCAATATAAATTATAGTTTCAAAATATATATAATTCACTTATGATTTTTATGAAACTTTTTTGTTCATTTTTTTAATTCTTTTTCATCCGAGTATTTGGTGTTTCATTTGTGTAATTAGTATTTGCTTTTCTGTTGTCTATCAGTCTATTGGGATGGAAATGTCTATTTGTCTATTGAAGATTGTCTATTGGGATGGAAAATGTTAAATGGAGATAGTACGTTAAATTTATATGGAGCAAAATATTTAGAACAATTTTTTTAAAGAAAAGGTTAAATTAGTCTCTTTTAATCAACCAAAACGCTAGTTTTGCAACGCCAAGAAAAACAAAACGAGCGTGGTATAAGTACGCTAAACCTAGTTTGTAGGTATCTTTACTTTTAATTCTGACCCTTTTCAACTAATTTTTTTTAATTTTTTTTTTTTTCATAGTCGTCGTTGGCACGTGCAATAGATGAAGTTTAACTTTTATCTTACTTTCGCCGTCAATGGAAACGCCTTTTTCAAGATCTCCGGCGAGAAAAAGTAGAAGTCGCAAACCCAGGAATTCTAATTTACGGGAAAAACGCTGTACAATAGAAATCCTACCGACCATACTCGAATGCGCAAACGGAAATAAAT
>CM022883.1:14513895-14531273 GCA_012654025.1 Pachypsylla venusta
AAAAAAAAAAAAAAAAAAAAAAAAAAAAAAAAAAAAAAAAAAAAAAAAAAAAAAAACACTCGATATTATGACAGTACAATTTTCATAATTCTTTAAAGGCAATTATAGAGAAAATCTAAATAACCTTATATAGGTACCTACGTTTATTTTTTTGTACCTTGCACCTACTGTGCATTAAATATAATAATATTTATAGGACACACAGGAGACCCGAAGTTTGTCCATCATACTGTATATATATTTATATTATACCTAATATTTATAAAATAAAGCCTAAGCGCGCAACACATTATAATACCATTTATTAAAAAAAAATTAATTAAAAAAAGAAAGGTAGGTATATTACGAAAAAAAATATATATTATTGTGGTTTCGGAAAGCTGTTACAAGAATACGTATAGGTGCACGTTTTTTTAACTACCCAGCCATTAATTAGCTGAAATGGAACAGTGTGTTTCTAGATTCCGTTTCATAAGTTAGGACCCTGAAGAATAAGGGAGATGTTGCAGGGACTATATACGACCTAAATATGGAAATCGTTGTCTTTAGTATTTGCAAAAATATCAGATTAGTCACTAGCCTGATCAATGGTAAACGTGTGGTCGTAGGAGCAATCTATGGGCTTCCAAATTTTGTGTGACCAATGTGAGGAGAACGAAGAAACTTGTCACGTCATATTTGATTGAAACGCCCTACCTAGTAAGGAAATTAAGCAGGGCTGTACACAATATTTTTTTCGGGGGGGGGGGGGGNGGGGGGGGGGGTCCCAAGGATTGAAAGACAAGCCAGGACTAACACCTGAAAATGATGATCATGGAAGGTGATGTTGTAGTTGATGATGATGATAATGTTGTTGATGTTGATGTTTTTGTTATTTTCGTCGGTGGTCATGATGATGATGATGATGAGTTACATCTTACAATATTACATAAGTCGGGCACAAAAAATGATGAAATTTTGGGTGGGGGGGGGGGTCTGGACCAATGGACCTAATCCCCCTGGGTACGACTTTAAAATTAACTATGGAGAAATTGCACCCTAGACATGACATCCATGAGAAACTCTTAGTCAAAAGACTGATCAAGATGGATTTAGATGGATCTAAAATGCAGTTGGATAAAGACCCATGGACACTATGTCTTTGAAGGGTCTTTGGAGGACCTGGAAATTCGTATTAAAAAATTACTAGTACAAACTAACAAAACTTATCCAGATATGACGCCCATTTCACAATACACAATACAATATTATTAGTAGTTTTATACTAACTTGTAATTTGCACTTGTAACGCAAGTAATCAAATTACAAGTGTCACACTAGTAATATTGACATGTAGTTTATTGTGAAATAAGCACCTGTCCTGGAAGCAAAAAAGACTTCTTATAAAACTTAATTTGAAAATAAATTTCCTACCCACTCAATAAATATATTCTCCTTTTAATTTTACAAAATATTCAAGGCTTTCGTTGCATGTAGCTTTAGGGAGTCACTAAGGGCGGACTGTGTGATAAATTTAGTAATTAACAATGAACAATTAATCCTATTTTATTTATTACTACCAAATAATTGTAAAATAAAAGACTTTTTAATTGTATCTTATTATTTATTTTTTAAATTAAAAGGGTGAATATTTTGAAATAAAAAAAATGGCGTTTACACTTATTTTTTAAATAATGCAAATTACAAATGAATAGTGTGAAATCTGTGAAGAAGTAGGAATGATCAAAATGCTCAATGGTAGCATGAACACACGTTGTCATTTTGCACACCGCAAATAAACGCTTGAATCTCGCATTTGTCCCCAGAATCTAGGTATATCTGTAACACCAGTTGCCCCTTTGGAAGGAACTACAAGCTTAAGATCTTCCTTGAGTTGACTTTAACAATTGGAGTCGTTCGTGGTTGCATGATTTTGTCGTCGCGCTTAGACGCTTCCATCCTAAACCTGTATCTATACTTATTATTGTAAAGCGCAAAGCCTTTCATATACAGACCCTTTTATTAAATCTACGATAGCTAAATCTGGAAACTTAAATTGTAGAACACAGATTTCGTGGTAGGTAAACTTGGAAGCGAGTGATCGCTAAAGAATACGATTATTTTGGCGTCACAATTATACATCCCAAACGATAAAAGATTTTTCAAAATAACTTATATCAATCTATATTATTTTTTTAACATGATTGTATGCATGAAACAGAAAAATATAGGGTAGTTTTTTTTTGTGGATTACGAGAACACTTGTTGCCTTAGAGGCATGGCCGCCTCGAAGGCGCCAAGAGAAGGGGACGGAGTTTGCTAGCCAAATAATGAATTAATAAAGAATGTCATGTGATGATGATTTTTTCACCAAATAAAAATTCCAACTTTTCCAACTTTCAGTTGTATGGCATTGTTTAAACCAAGTTGGACATTACCAACTACCAAAAAACATACAATCGTTTTTATATCATAAATCACAAAATGATATATGATATCACAAGTCTGATATCACATATCTAAATAATGTACCATTCTAATTGCATCAACATTAATCATTATTAGAACACATAAATCTTCAGCCTTGGAATGATAACTCTTTGTGATTTTTTTTTATTTTTTTTTTTATTGTTTTTGTAAAATATAGAAATATGTCAAAAAGACAAATAGGACAGTTGCGAGTCTCACTACAAAAAAAAAAAAAAGTCTCACCAAATATTCCTCTTTAAAATTTTATATCATCATTGCAGTTACAAATCCTTGCAAATGATATGGGTATATTATTTTACTGACTGAAAAAGAAAATACGTCCACGAAAAACGATAGCGTTGTTATAACTAAATTACCTAGATCCTAGATATGTACCTATTCTATTGGGTAATATGACGCAAAAAAGCTATTGAGAAAAGAAATCTGTGCGTACATTTTATTTATCAAAAAATAAGAAAAATAAAGGGAAAAAAATCAAGAAATCAGTCAACCTTTTTCATGTTCAAATTTTATCTTGAATTTTTTTAAGCATAAGAGAGAGAGAGAGAAAAAAAAAAACTTTCTTTTAGTGTTCTTTTGAATTGCTTTCTATTTCATTCTTTATGGCTAATTTCATGGCATGATAAAATATATCGATATCTTAGATAATTATCCTCAACTGTTAATCGATATAAAATAGCAATTATTGATTTTAATTTGTATCAATGAAATAATTGTAATTATCATAGTGTATTTATTGATTTTATTAGTTGCTGACTCCTATTATCAAATAGGTGCATTCACATAAATATAAATATTCCTACCAGTTCAGCTTCTATTATTTAAAAAAAAAAATGTGTTTGATTTACAAGTATTATGGTCAAGTTGTTTTATTTCCTCTTCATATACTTCAAGTATTGTTCGGATTGTTGATATCGCTGCTATTATTCTTTTAGGTGTTCTATTGCGTTATGCGCTTGGTGTCAAAATAGATATAACTATTTTTTTCTTCTTCTTGTTTCATTATGTTGCTGATAGTTGTTTGATTATAATTTTGGATATTTAATATTGTTTTATATGTAATAATTAATGGAAACTATTTTTTTATTATTAGTAAGGACCTTAAGAGAAATTTACTTCAATTTGATGACATGATATCATTATTTTTTAGATAATTAATCAATAAAAGATTTTTTTCTCTTGGTATCAATACTGTTTTTGTTTTTTTTTTTCTTTTTTCTTATTCTTTTTATGTTGCTGTTTTTAGTGTTTTTTTTTTTGTAGTTACATTTTTGGTATAATTCTGATTTCTCTTTTTATTAAGTTTAGAGATGGTATTTAGTATTTAGGATTATGAAATATTAAATTGAATAATTTTTATGTATCAACTACAATTAATTTGATGAGCCACGAGCCCTTTCGAAAACTGACGAAAGCGCTCGTGGTTCATCAAATTAATTGTAGTTGATACATAAAAATTTCCCTTTTTATGTTCCTAGTTTTTAACGTATTTGCTGTTTTGATTACTATTTTGAATAATGGACCTTTGGAGCGACCACCATTTTTTTTTGTTTTTAATCATATTTTTATTGGCATAGTTTGTGTTCATTATTATTATTTATACGTTTTTCTTTATTTAATTGTTTTAAATATTTGTGATAAAGAATGGTTATTATTAGGACAGAACTTATTTACTGGTTTTATAGAATATGTAAATGTATATTTCCTTGTGTTATTATGTCACAATGTTTGTGGACATCATAGCATTACAAGGTATTTTCAACATTCACTCCAATATCACTAAGCCTAATCTACACTTTTAACAATTTCCTTATAATGCTACCACTTGGCGCTATTACTATAGCTACTCAATTGTCCTCAGGAGGCTGAGTTACCCCCAAACACAACCAGACCAAGTAGAAAATTCGAAAAAACCTTTTTCAAATTTTCGACCCGTCCGGGAATCGAACCCGGAACCTCCATGGTGCAAGCCGAGTGTGATGCGCACTCTGCCACGGATATATAAGTATAGAAGATCAATAAGAATTTCCAATTCAATTAATAAATAAATAATTGACATTTTGTCATGATGTTTTCATCCAAACTTAGGGGACTTGTCCGTTGTATAAAAAATAATTCTCCCTTGAGTAAATGGGAAAAATAAAACAATATTTTTTTTAAAAAAAATAGCAGTAAAACGACAGGATCGTACTGTGTACCATTTCATAAGTCTCCCTTTCCGATTAATGCTGAAATCGAAATAGCATTCCAAACAGTAGACTGTTGGTTCGAATCCGAGCAAAGAAATTAAAATTCTTGTAATTCACTGTGAAAAATTTACAGTGAGTATTTTTTTTTTGTATGTTTAGTTTTGGCCTACTTCTGGCAAAAGAAAAAATCAGATTTAAATTATCTGGTCGGATGATGTATTATACCTATAAAATTACCTACTCAAAGTAAAACATGTGGAGACGAACTAACTTTGTTCCCATTTAGAATTTGTATTCTCATTCAACTAAGCTTACTGTCGATAATACTATAAGGCAATCTATAATGAAGATGATTTTAATAAACTTTCAAAATTACTTACCAACATCCGTAACATATTTTTTTCAAAAAAGAGGAGAAATTTTTACCCCAACTTTTTTTTAAAAAAATAACTTTATGTACCGCTGGTGTAAAATATTGGAATGCCCCCCTCACCTGCCCTTGCATTTTTTTATTTCTTCTCCAACACATTGTTTTAAGCATTTTTTTTTAATAATAATAACTTTTTTTTACCATACAAATATTACCTATGGAAACACTCTGAGCTGTGAGAATACATTTAAAATAGATACAGTTTTTAATCAACAAAACATAAAACATAGATGTAGATGTATGAGACGTACACGTACAGGATATATCAAAAATATTTAGTGTACAGAACTCAAATTAATCTCAAAATATATAAATTTTACTATACTTTTCATAAATATATTACAAAAGAGGTAGTTCTGCTAAAGATTTAAAATTTCTCTGGCACTAGCTCCGATGATGTTCTCAGGAGAGGAGGAAACTAGTTAGTACTTTAATATCTTTTAGTCAAATGGTTTTACTTGACATAGTATTCGAATTTAATCACTAAAAGATTTAAAAGTTGACACCCTGTGGAGTCCCCAAAAAATTTAAAAACAACTAGAAAAATGTCCACTGAAACTGTAACACGTATTGAAATTCCAATTCTTTCTCAAGAAATTAAGGTCCACTTATTTTCTTTATACGTTCTACTGATCCTGAATTATTTATTATAGTACCTACTATGGTCTTTCTTTTTGCATTGGTAATTTTTATGCATGTTCCTCGGGATCCAATATGCCTAATGGTGCCGTCCTACCATATTATGGATTTCCTAATCATAATGACTTTTGACTATTCCGTTTTTTATTTCATAAAAGGTCTTTATACAACCCAATATAAAATTTATTTCATACCGTAAGATAAAGTCTTCAAAAACTATTTTTGTAATAATGTCTTCAAAAACTTTTTTTGTAATAAAGTCTTCAAAAACTTTTTTTTGTAACTGGTGAATAGATTGTTCGTTGAAAAATTAATAGAGAGAAGAGGAAATGATTAGTGTCAGCCATTTTTATACTTATATGGGTATCTAAAGAATAAGTTCGGAGACACCACGTGGTGTTGAATTTTCAGCCTCGCGAGGACATCTGAGTAGCTATTGTTGACTGCAGCGGAACGACATTAAGCACCTTACTTATAACTGTAAATGTGAGGAGCTTCTCAAGGTTGACACAAAAAGAATTTGTTTAATTGAGAAAATAACCAGCGATCATACCCCGTTGAATACACCAGTTCCCGTCAGATCACTGAAGTTAAGCAACGTCGGGCGTGATAAGTACTTGTATGGGTGACCGCTTGGGAACACCACGGATCGTTGGCTTATTTTTCAGGCCCAACCCAGGCTGGGTGAGGTCAATGTGGGTAGTTGGTTTGCAAGTTCCCAGCGAATGGAGGGTAAAACTCCCGTCTTAAATGACAAAGATGTTAAAGAGACGTTAAGCCAAATTAAAAAAAAAAATAATAATAATAAAAAAAAAAATTGGGTAAGTTGACTATTAAATATTTTTCATCATACCCTATATTCAACACTGTTCATTTTCTCGTATGTTGGAAACACGTAAAATATATAGCGAGCGTACCAACGGGTGTAAATTGGAGAAAATTTTACCACACTTTTCCGAGTAGGTGGGTAGGTAGGTATGAAAATATTTTTTTAATCAAATTTTACATAAAAAAAAAAAAAAAANAAAAAAAAAAAAAAAAAAAAAAAAAAAAAAAAAAAAAAAAAAAACTTGCTCCATATGCTTTCATTGTGCTAAATTGATTTCGCGGGAGTTAATTTTAATATTTTTTGTAAGACTTTTCTTTTTTAGCTCTCTGTGCTAAATTATTATAATTTAAATGAAAAAATCCGTCAATATGACTTACTAACTTCCATAGTGAAAAATAATACTTGAGATTTTGAGAAGTTTAATTATGATTTTCTCAATGTCCAGCTGAAATGATTCAACATAACATAGAAAACAATTCCGTAATATTTTTATGGTTGTTTTGCTGGTGAAATTATATTGCGTTGGTTGACGTAGTTCTAGCGGCCCATGCCAATTATTAGAATAAAGACATGTACAACGAAAAACAACTTACTTAGATCGGAAACGATGATGACATTATTGTTTGATTGATAATCATTTTTACTGACTCCTTTGTTTTTCATTACTTATTTCTATAGAAAACGATGATGACATTATTGTTTGATTGATAATCATTTTTACTGACTCCTTTGTTTTTCATTACTTATTTCTATAGAAAACGATGATGACATTATTGATTGATTGATAGATAATCATTTTTACTGACTCCTGTGTTTCTCATTACTTATTTCTATAGAAAACGATGATGACATTATTGATTGATTGATAATCATTTTTACTGACTCCTGTGTTTCTTATTACTTATTTCTATGGAAAAGGATGATGACATTATTGAATGATTGATAATCATTTTTACTGACTCCTGTATTTCTTATTTCTATGTTTAATTATGATTTTCTCAATGTCCAGCTGAAATGATTCAACATAACATAGAAAACAATTCCGTAATATTTTTATGGTTGTTTTGCTGGTGAAATTATATTGCGTTGGTTGACGTAGTTCTAGCGGCCCATGCCAATTATTAGAATAAAGACATGTACAACGAAAAACAACTTACTTAGATCGGAAACGATGATGACATTATTGTTTGATTGATAATCATTTTTACTGACTCCTGTGTTTCTTATTACTTATTTCTATGGAAAAGGATGATGACATTATTGAATGATTGATAATCATTTTTACTGACTCCTGTATTTCTTATTTCTATGGAAAAGGATGATAACATTATTGAATGATTGATAATCATTTTTACTGACTCCTGTGTTTCTTATTACTTATTTCTATAGAATTATTTAAGTTGTTTCAGTAACTCCGAGTCATACGTAACATTAAAAAAAGGGGGGTAAACGAAGTAAAGTATGTCACCCCAAAATTCATTTTTATTTTCAAATCTTAATCAGAAACCAAATTTAGTAAGTTTACCCTAACAAGTATAATACCAGTATTAAACAATATTAGATATGAAATAAATCATGTGCCAGCCCAGTAGAATACCACAATACAGCACCCAGAACACACTGGTGTCAAGGACAATATTGGAATTTTAAACCATATTATGCATACTTCAGAAGAACTTGAAACCAATAACTTAAAAATACATAACTGGAAACCAAATGACGAGATAGAAACACACCTGAATTTTATGACAAACATACTTAAAGCTTGATGCTACAATAGGAAGTACAGTGCTTTTCAAACCAAACAAAAATAAACATCCCACAAATTATAATTATTTTAGGAATAGTATTAATGAAGAGTATAACATTGTTGCTGGTGGTAGCCAGATGTATATGAGAGTGCAACTAAAACAAAATATTGTTGATTGATGCTAATGTATTTAAGAGTCATCATACAACTAATCTTGACCTATTTTCACTAACGAAATAGCCTAGTCATAGTTTGGAAGGAATTACGACTACAATAGTTATACCTAACTATTGTGTTTTTAAATGGTGGATATTTGTAGTTTTCATTTCTTGAACCATAAAAATGATCTTCAACTCCTTAACATCTGAAACTGAATTTTCAAAGTGATTATCAGGCAACACTAAAATTGGATTTTGGGTAGTCCAAATACCCAAGCGAAGGTTAATGCATATTATAGTTACGTACCAGACTACAATCTAGTATGAAGATTGCATTTTTTTTTTTTTTTTTTTTTTTTTTTTTTTTTTTTAGATGGAAGTCACTATAAAATAATAATATTTAATAATGATGGTTAGCTATGTTTTGGATTTTTCTAAGCTGTAATTATTTATTTTATTTTTTACATAAACATAGCCTTATGTGTACCTACAGGTTAAACTCTACCTCGTTAAAAAATAATTATATAATATGTTAAAATAAGAACTAAAAACAATTTGTGAACTAGTTTCTTAACATGAAACGCGACGACAGTCGACCATTATTAAAAACCAAATTTGTAATCATGGTTTAATGTTTTGCTAGTATGGAACCCCCTTGATATTCACAATAATTTGGAGCTTTTAGAACTAAATAGAACACAAATATCAACAGTCTCTTCACATATTTTCAATGAATGTTTATCGAATGCTAGTGTTTGCGTGAACTGTAAAGATTTGTCAATTAAGATTGCCACAATGAGGCCCAGATTGGGGCCAATAGGACCTCATTAATCAATCAGCTAATTCGATTAACTTACTTTATGTCCAAACCAAGTTTCATCAAGAGCTGACAAAGCGTTCGTCAGTCAAGTTGGAACGAACAGGCAAGCAAACAGAAGTTTAAGCAAAAAGAGTTAAAACTAGACATTCACTTCATCTGGTCTAATAGAAGCTACGTACACTAAAAGACCACCCAGTAGTAACAGACTTATCAATCTTAAATGCAACACGTTTCATATTATAGATTTGATTATACCAAATTTCAACGAGGTCTCTTAGATAACAAACCGCCTACTCAAAAAACAAAAAAAAAGATTATTTTTTCAAAATTATAGTAACTGTATTGAAATTCATGAAGACCGCACAAACATTATTAAATCAAAAAATATAAAAAAAAAATCGTATGTTGACCCCTCTTACCATGTTTGGGTCAGTGGTCAGAAAGTTAAATATAAAGCGTTGTGAGTCGAATTGAAATATGCGTTGAAAGACTATGATGCCCAGATTGTTAGATACCTAAAATATGATTAATTTATCTACATATTATATGATTTTCATTAACGTGTTTAAAACATTCCAAATGCCTACCTAGCAACGCTTTGGTTCATAAGATTATTTTTTTGTCCAGATTTAAGAAAATCTGGACAAGATTTTTGGGACGTCACCCCTTTCCTCCGATTTCAAAATCAGGAGCAAAAAAATACACTCCTTTTCCTCCGACAACTGTAAAAAGGTATAGTCCTATTACTCCGGTCTTTGTATAAGTTCCGATCTCCGAATTTTGTAAATCTATAGTTGCTATAATCTGTAGAGGTAGTTTCTCTATCTGGTAAACAATTGGACGTAGGTTCAAATCACAGCCAACCCTTGAAACTTTGAATATTATAATTCTAGAATAAATTTTCCAAATTTATATAAGAAATATTATTGAGGATGTTTGTAGTCATTTTGAAATATAAGAATATCTAATTTTTTTATATCGACTACAAGTAAATTGATGAGTCAGGAGCGCTTTCGTCTGTTACGACATCTTCTAGTGAACTCATCAATTTACTTTTAGTCGATTCAAAATTAATTAGAAATTTTATATTTTCCAATTTTGATATATTTGCTATGAATATTCATTTTGAATTGCAGTGAGCGTCATTGAAACACCTAATGCCGAATGGCAGACCTAACGGTTCTTGGTATATATTTCCGTATTAAGCATTAAACTTAAACTTAAGGGGTATACCTAAACAAATACATCAGCTTATGCAAATATGTACGCATAGTGAAGAATACATATGCATATATTTTTAATAGGCGCCCTCTTCTAAAGATTCTATTTCCAATCTTGTGTCAAAGAGGGGGGATGAAGTCTGATTCGAACCAACAGCCTCCTGGTTGCGAATCCATCGCCTCAACCAACAAAAGTGAAGAATAATGTAACACCTACACAATATGAGAATCTTTATGGAAAACCCATTGTGTACACTATGTGGGGAGAAAGAGGAAACAGGTTCTCTAATCTTTTGAAGAGTGAGTATCATCGGGCCACTAAACGCCAGAGACGAATTCATCCAAAATATTCTAGTAAGAAAAATGCTCAAACTCTCTGAGAAGTTGACTTAGTTAGAGATAAAGGCTTAACCCTAATACATTAAAAATTGAGGTGTAAGGATTCCAAAAGTATGGTATAGGGATGAATAGGTTTAAGATGAAGTTGATAATAAAAATCTAAAATGTTGAATTGAATTCATTCATTTAGAAGTAAGAATGAAAAATGAAATAGACATTGATATCTTATATGAGGTCCCCGTATCAGTCGCTGCCGTTGATTTTTCAACTGATTCAACACTAGTTGCACGTGTTTTTATTTTTTCTTATTATTTACCTAGTTGTTTTGTTCTTTTAATATTTTCTATATTTGGCAAACATCTTAATTTGGAATGTATTTCATTATTTTTTTCTTGATTTCTGATTTTCTTTGTGTACCTACTCTTGGTTATTACATTAGTATGCTATAAGTGTACTCATTTCTTTTAAATTGCAGAATTAATATTTATATACCTATTTCATTTTTCACAATTAATTTTATAACATTCCAAACATTGATGATGCTGTTGTGTTAATTTTAGATCAAAAGAAAAATTATTAAACAGAGAATGTCTCAAGAATTATTTAAGTTACTACCGAAAGCGTATATATAAAATTCTTGTAATCCGTTTAGAAATTTACTAAATTTTTTCATAAAAGATTCTTGAGTTTATGGGAAGTTGTTACAAGGTAATGTTCTCACGGTTTGATTCTTCTTGAGCTTATAGGTTTATGGTCTCTAGATTGATTTGGGAACTCGAAATATCACCCAAATCCATTCAATATTAAAATTGCAATTGTGATAGACTGTGTCACAAGAAATAATAAAAATATACTCTTAGCTATCATATCATTACAAGGTTGATCAAAACTGTTATCAGTCACAGGTCTCAGTAACTGATAGAGGTAGTCAGTATACATTTTTCAAGATTACAGCTCAATTACAATACTGGAAATATTAAGGATACAAATGAGGTATAACTGTAAAAAGTTTAAAGCTGCACGAAGTCGAACAGATTAGTACGGTGATCTAGAAACTCAGCGCGTCTTATGGAGAACACGCTGTCGTAACCACGACAAATCGATTTTTGTAACAAAAAATTCAAGAGTTAGATTAATTTTTTCAGCCTTTCCTTTAGGACTCACGTCTTCGTATGCTACATTTTGTTGTTCAGATGTGAAATCGCTCTAGAACAGTTACATCTAATTCTGTTCACTATTAGTTAGCGTCAATATTACTTCCTTCGAAAATTGGTGCTACCGCCGAATTTTCAAGATTAGGTGGGAAGATCGTATACCAAAAGCGTATACCGGATTATATTGATCTACTCCATATAAAAGAAAATTAAAACTCTCGTGCCTTGTTTGCGATATTCAAGTTAAACGTCATGGGGAGCAATGTGGATCAACGAAGAACACGAGTTCGACCAAGAAGATTGTACTAGAATATTTGCCTGGTGTTAAAGATTGGCTGAATACAACAACTTTTTCGGAAATTAAATCCATTGATCAAGACAGAAATCGATACAGAGCAGTAGTTCATAACAATTTGACAAACCTAACAACCATCGACATCGATGATGCTGATGATTAGTTCAATATATGATGATTAGTTGAATATATTCCAGCACCTGTGTAAGTTTAGATCACACGTGACACGTGTAAACACATTCCAATTCAAACAGAAGACATGCTAAAACCAGTATTTCCATCATTATTTTTATTGAGTGATAAAATCCATACCTAATATTATCATTAAGTAGTTGGTTATCAAATTCATTCACGGCACCAAAATCAACATGATGGTCAACAAGAGGAAGGCAATATCTATTATTTTTATGGCCCTAACTTTTGTCAGTTTAATGGTTTTATTATCATTTTATAATAGTTTATCTTCAAATATATTCTTTCTCTTTTATTTTTACTGATCAACTTCTGGTGTTGTACGTTTTGAAAATAAAATGAAGATATAAATTGCTATTGATTTTTTTGTTTGTTGTTGATATTGTTGGTTAGATTTGATGCGATTACTTGGTTTGTTTTCTTTTGTGTGTGTGTTTTCAGTTTGTAAGTTTTGATCTTGCCTAACTTCTGATTGTTTTAGTTCGCAAGATAAAAAATAACCAAATGATTGTGTGGTCGCTTGATATGTCGGTTATTTAGCTTGCATTGTCAAGGGTAAACCACGTAGAAGCGAACTGACATTGTAAATCCCATTAAAAATTTATCAAGATGCCTAAAAATGTTTTTCTCTCTTCCTGAAAAAAAGATGTGCTTTGTTCTTTCTTCTTCTTTATTTGTCATTCTCAACACTCTCTTTCTTTCCCTAAGAATTAAAGACGCATTCTCTCTCTCTCTAAAACAACAAAACATATTTACGTTCCTATATCTTTACTTTTTGCTTTACCAAAAAGAATTTCATTTCTTCAATGTGAGTTATCATCGTTTCCTCTTTCTCTCCTTTCCTATTTATTTTCTCTCTTTCCTCTTCTTCTATTTACCTTTACACTGTATTCTCCTATTTACTTTTTATTTTATTTTAAAGCTATTAAATTTATGTTACATTGAAGGGAAATAAAATGAAAATGTATTTAATTTTGCTCTATTTTTATTTTATGAAGGTAATTTCTTTTTGTCTTGGAATATTTATGGAAGGGGATCAGCCTTTGTTTACATTAAAAGATAAAACTATGTATGTATGGCGCACATTTATAATCGTGTTCATAAATATATCTCGGTCGGTTTTTTCTTCTTCTCCTTCTTCTTGGCGTTCTTAAAACTGCTGCCTCTACTTGTAATATTGCATCTCTATTTTTTGTTGTTTTATACTTGGTACACAATTGTAAAATCAATCCACGAGGGCTAAAACCTCTGCGGATCATGTCTCGCCATGCTGCTCTATCCTGGGTAGTATGTTCGCTGAACCATTGCTGGCTCCCATTCCTTCTTTGATCTGCCTCTTCCTCTATGGTCGTTGTATGTGAGGTGCAGTCTTCTGCTCTAGTGAATGGTAATAATTTAATTATTTTAAATGAGATATCGTGGGCCCTCGCAGACTGTTCAAGCTCAGCTGTAAGTATTAACTCTTGAAAATGGCCAAAAACACGAGTCAATTTTCCATAATATTTCCACAAAAACACCAATAATTATGTCCTAAAAAGATAACTATCTGGAGAACGAAATTCCCAAAATTCCCATATAAAAGCAATCAAATTATTCGCCACAAAAGGAAAATAAATTCTAAAAATGGTCAGAACGTTTTTGGAAATGCTCTGATGGGGTGATAAAATTTATTTCTTTTGATCTATCTAACCTTTTTGTAGATTTACTGAATTCTGAAATGTCTTTCTTTTCTCGGATTTCTATTTGGGGTTTTTGATTGCTTCTTTATTGTCTTTTTATTTTTTCCCCCATTTTTTATTAATTGGGACTAATAGATATTTAGCTATTTTTCTTCTTCGATGAATTAGGCAGATAGTTTCTTCATTTAGAAAAACTTTCTAGTCCATATTAAGTTAGGATGAGTAACTATTTCTTCTAGTATTATATTTACTTTATCATAAGGATCATTCACCTATCTTTTTTTTTCTTGTTTATTAGTTTTGTTTCATATTCGTTTATTACCTATCATCTTCTTATTTTATTCAACTATTAATTTTCTTTCTGTTGCTCTTTCTTTAGGAGTAGGTTGTATTGCAAAATCAGCATTAAACCTCCCTAACTGTTTTTTTATTTATTTACTCGAAATATTTAACTCTATGCCATTATGCAATGTTATAAATATATATTTTACAGGGGGGGGGGGATACACAAAATAGCATGTAAATCTTACTCATGACAGTCCAATTTTGGATTTTTTGTGCATAAGCCACTAGCTCTCCCCCTGAAAAGATCAAATGTTCTCGAATGTTATTTTGAGTACTTACTATTCCTTTTTATTATGTGAACATATTCACAACCAAAGTTGTATTTTTATTCCTTTTTATTGTTTACTCATTGCCGGTCACATTTTCTATTTAGCTTTTCTCGTCACACCTTACGTTCCTCCCTATAAATTAGGCGATGTTCACTTTGTCACTGCATATTAAATCCTGGAAACTCAATTATAATTTCCGCTTTTAATAATTTGCTCTTTGAGAGAAATTTAGCCCTTCCTTCTGCGTCAGCTATTCAAAAGTTGACAATGAATGCTGACATATTTCTTTACCAAATTTACTACTAACCATTACAGTATTAAATATTGTACTGGTGTTAATATAAATTGGGCGGGATGCCCTGCTGAAGGTTATAAACAAAGAGTTGACAGCAAAGTGTTCATTGACAAACTTGTGTGAGCTTTTTATTTATTAGAAAAAACGAGCTGTAATAATTTATTACCTATTATTGTGATAGAGGGAAAACTGTCCCCAATGATATATACTATCTTTGTGACTAACAAATGCTTAGCATATTATAGAAAATTCCTGATAGAATTTTCCATGTAATAAATCATATTGCATGATTAATTTTCTTGTAGAGTTAGAAGTATCCTACGGTGAATTTCCATCAGAAAGACACTTCAGGGGTTTTCAAGTTTTTATTCTATACTTCATTATTTTTTTAGTTTTAGCGGCTCTTTCAAAAGAGGCCATATAGGAGTAATATAAAAGGTATTAGCATTCTGACTATCATCTTCAAGTCAATGATAGCTCTCCAGAAAGCTCCTTTCCAACCAAGATTCCAGACCTAGATTAAACATAGGTTTGGAGACGATAGTGTTTTTGCATTCGGTTTACCTATTTAAAAAGTAAGGTAATTTGAGGCGAGGGGTTTTCCTTCCATTTGCTGCAAACAAACAAACAACCTAGTCAGCATCAAGGTAGCTTGAGCCTAGGTGATCACCAAGTGAATCCTCGATGGACGTTTCCTGATGGCCGATGATTTTTATTTTAATTATGTAAAGAAAGAATTCATATAAATCAATATATACTACATCTATACAATAGCATTATAATGCGAAAGTGTGTTTGTTGACGTAATTGTCCTTCTTTGATGAAGAAATTGAGCGAAACTACCGTACTATAAGCAAACATAGTGCTTAGCCCCACCCAAAATATCTCTAGAACACTAGATCTACGAAACTGTGAGTGCTATTGAGCAAATTTTTTTCTTCTAATTTAAATTTAACTTTCTAGCGTTTTTGAGCCCATAGACGTAAGATTAATGGCAGGGGTATGGGGGGGTGGGGGGGTGAAACCCCGCCCAAATTTATTCAATATTCATCAGTCGGCAAATCGGGATGCTTCATCCATAAAATTGTGAATTTTTCAGTTTATGGAGATAAAATCGGATATTTTGAAAAATTTCCGACATTCATATTAGAAAATAAGACGTAAATTCGGATTTCAAACAGAGTGCATATCTATTGTTCTTAAAGATTTTTTAAATTTTATCATCAATGTCAAAATCAGTTCCTGTGACGTCAGCATCTTGTGAACGGTCATTTAGTAAATTAAAATTAGTTTTAAATAATTTGCGAACAACAATGGGAGATGATCGTTTGAATGCACTGATGATGTTATATTCTTCGAAAGATAAGGTTAATGAAATTAACGTCCATGAAACAATGAAAAATGGTCGCTCTTAAAACACCGCAGAATTCGATTCGGCCGTTGAAAAATCTGTCGATTTCAGGCACATAGATTCATGAAATCAATATTTCTGCATATTGTTATCCTGTCTTTTGTACACTTAATGTAGATATGTCATCAATTTGCTGTAATGAGTACAATTTAAGTTAAATTGTTCAACCACGGCTCTACCGGGGCCCCAAAACCAAAATTCCTACAAAAAATGTCAAATATAATACTTGACTGCACACACCAAATTTTATCAAAATCAGACAAATTTTATGTTTTCTACAAAACATCAAAATTATCTAATATAATTCTCGGCTGAATCAATAAAAAAAACCGAAAGCCTGCCCTAAAACCGAAATTTGTATAAAATACCAAAAAATATCCAATGAATTGCTCTGGTGACTGTGCATACCAAATTTAATCAAAATTGGTTAGGTATGTGGTTGGTATTTTAGAGATTCGGTCCCAAAAATAAAACTGTTTGGGGCCCTAGGCACGATATAGAGAAAAAGAAAAATATGGGTCGGGCTTTTGCACGTTAATCGGATCAGCGGTTTGACTAACAGAGCTTTGCACAGTATTCATACGTACGAAAAGCGTCATACGTGGAACGTCGGACATATCGGTTTTTTGGATCCAAATATTTGCAAACTTCACAAATGACCCAAAATAGTAAGAACATTGCCCAAAAGCAATAGGAAATGACATATTTGATCTCTATTTTGGGTTTCGGTTTCCCATCAAACGTTTTTTTTAGGCCAAAATATGTCCAAATTTTCTAGAAATTTTAGCTTAGTAGTAAGTAGCTAAAAACAAAAGACTTATACAGGATGATGAATTCAATAATTTGTCATCATTAGTTAATTTTCATCTCATCTCCGATAGGGGGGGGGGGGGGG
>CM022883.1:14531279-14562039 GCA_012654025.1 Pachypsylla venusta
GGGGGGGGGGGGGGAGCCGAACCCCACTTTGACAATAAAATTCAGTGAGAATTCATACCCACAAAGATTTTACTAGGTAATTTATTCTATATATGGTACTAGCACCCGTGCTTCGCTACGATTCTTATATTGCTCTTTTTGTTTTTCAAGGACAATGGAAAATCGGGGGGAGGGGGTTATTGGTTTGTGTCCACCCTGTATATCGCAACCTTTAAAAATCAAGATTTAAACGTTTCATAGGCGCCTTAGAGGCACGTCCATTCTTACTTTTTGTATTTTCTAAATTTTATTTTACCCGTTAATAGTTTCGAAGTCGTAACTCCTTTGAATACCTTTGCAGAAACTGTCCTAAAATAAGGAATAAACAGCCACCTAAAACTTTCTCATTTTGAGTTGATATGTTGTCGCGACAAAATTTAGGATATCGGACCGTAACTGTCCGATGTTGGAGAATACATTGGAAATTTGGCCGTAACTCTAAAACGGTTTGACATGTTTTAGTTCTGATAATTTCCTGGGGTCTTAAACCATGATTTTGGAGGGGTCCATCTGCTACCATTTGGACTGTGGTATTGTAACAGACAACCCCCTCATACATAGGTACATAGATACAAATTTCTGATTTATATATAAAAATATATGCAGTCGGAAAATTGCAGTGGTGAGTTGGCATTTTCATACACATTACCCCCCACAGTTTTCACCCTCGCTACGCCCCTGATTAATGGTCTACTTATTTTAAAAGGATGCCCCAAAACACTAACATTAACATGCATTCTTGTGTACAAAATAGTGCACAACATGAATGACTGTGTTCTAAATAATTGTTAAAAATTTGAACCCATTTATTCAAAAGGTTTTTTTCAGTTTAATAGATCCTTCGAAAGTGCCCCCCCCCTGAATACAATTCCCGTTGATTTTTCCATGGTTGCAGCAATAGTTTCTAATACTTTTTAATATCCCAACTCATTTTTCAACCAAACAATATGAAGCTATACATTACTAAGATACAAGACAAATAATATCCTCTACCAAAAGCAAAAACTGAAAAATTGGAGCATAACATAAACATATCCAAACACTGGTGATGTATAGAATGAAAAGTCTGTAATATACTATCTCTATACATCCTTCTTTAAAAAAGAGAAGCAGACAAAATGGCTGTCCGCCAAACATTGCTTTATTCTTTTCCTATTTCTATATTTTTTATACTTGTCAAAAAATAAAAACAAATTTTAAAGAGTTAGTTGTTGGTAATGAAGATGACTTGAATTGAATCATAAACTGATGCTATAAACTACGATAGATGATATGTGATTCAATGCGCATACCTAATTTAAATTTAGCAGATTACAAATTTGATACACTACAACAGAACACAGGAACGTGGATGATCAATGCAAATCAGTGGATAGGAACTACATCTTATGAAGAAGTAAAAAGGATGGCAGAAGAACGCAAACAATATAGAAGTGAAATTGAAGAGTTATGACAACCTTCTGAATTTCTGAATATGAAGATGTCACGAAAAGAATATTGATAACATTTAATATACGACGCATAGAGACATTCTCACTTTGTTCTTATTAGAAATAGAACGGATTAATTCGGCCCTTCTGGCTTCTCCAAATTCAGGACCCCGTTTCAGAATCTATAAAAGCCAACACAATTATTGTGAAAAAAAAGAATTCTGAACAAAAGAAGTTTTTTTTCGGAACGATTTTCACTGTGTCCTTAGGCCAAAGAAGGTGGCTAATCCAACTGGCTCTGTACATAATACTGGATTTCTGAAGGCTTTAATTTGGTTTGGTTTAATGTGATGTTCATGATTTATATCATGAGCAGTAAGATAGGACAAATCGAGGATACTTCAGATTTCAGTCTTGTTTTAATATGAATGCAGAATGGTGTCCAAGTTTTTTTAGAACTATCAATTGAATGGAAAAATAATACTCCAAGGAAAATGAAGCGTTATTAAAAAGACGTAAAAATTGTAATCAATCAAACTTATCAAACGGACACACTGTAATCCTTCAATGCAAATGTCTTACCCCTGTCGTCCTTTTGAAGAGACTATACGCGTGAATTCAAGCTCAGAAAACTATGAGCGAATTCAAGAGACTACAAAATCAAATAGTACAAGGAGTCAAATGCTGTTTGTCGCTTGAAATAGTAGTGTGAGCTTGAAGTCGCTTGTAATAGCTTCCAAAGGAGTCCCTCCCTTATTTCAAGTAAATAATTGGACAAGTATACCGACACATTTTCGGTCGTTGACTTCGGTATATCTACCACCGTCCACTATTCAAATCTCCAATAATTTTTATTATTTTATAGATTTACCTAAATTTACAATCGTTGAGCCGCCTGCAATCTTTTTCCTATAAGAGCCAAAAAAATTCTACTTTATGTCTAAGTTAGCAAGAAATATTTTAAAAAAGAAAATCTATATTTCACGATAAAATGTTATTTTCATTCTTTATTGTACTTCCTTTCTCTCTCTCTCTCAACTATTTTTCTCTTCTTTTGTATTATTTGTTTATTCTTTACTTCAATTTCTTCTTTAAGTTTTTCTTCCACTCTTCTTTTGCTTGTTGCTGATGTGTTATCTATTTTTTCAACTCCCTCAAGAGTCGTAACGTATCCCCCCCCCTTTCTGTTTTCTTCATTCTAGAATACATATAGATCATCAAGAAGTTCATAAATTTACATTGTTTGTATATATTTTGTTATAAAAGCTCTTACGCCATCATAATCTCGAGCTTTTTCTATAGCATAGAGTAGAGTACGTGACACAATAATGTTTGTTACAAGTTCTGGAGAGGGAGAAAGTGGTAGAACATTGTGTTGTACAATTTGTAGAACAATTATTACTCGGTTTTTTACATTTCATATTTTGACAAAACTTTTTTTAATTAAAGAGGTATGTCAATTTTCTTCGTCATTATTATCCACATAGTGGCTACTATACTTACAGCAACCTTGATGTAGAAAGCTAAGGTAGATTTGAGACCTTGATGTGATGCTGACTATTCCTGCCCATCCCAGACCGGATGCAGTCAATCTGAATAGCTGGTTTCTCAGTTTTCAGTAAATGAAGGATATACCAACTTACTGATTTTTTTTTTATTTGTTCTTCCTTTTTCATTGTCGGTAGAGATAGTGATTTTTGATTTTTTTTATATAAGTAAGTCGTCAGGAGCATAAGTAATGCACACAATAATAATTATATCAATTATTTATCAATGCCTAGCAACTCATATGTTTTGCCTTGAAGTTTTCCTTGCAAAACAAGTTATAAATCAGTCAAATGTTCATGTAGAGTTCCTTGTAGTCAAGTATCCGTTTTGTTTGTTAACAAGATGAATATCCCCTGCCAATTATTATTATTTTTATTTTAATTAGGCTTTACGTCTCTTTAACATCTATTGGTCATTCAAGACAGGGGTTTCACCCCCCATTCGCTGGAAACATGCAAACCAGATACCCACATTGACCTCACCCAGCCTGGTTTGGGACGAAAAAATAGCCAGCATCACGAGGGCGCGAACCCACGTGGACACCCACAGTTCTCGATGGTGTATTCAACGTGCCATAGACGCTGGCTCCTGCCAATTATTGAACAAGCAATAAGGTAATGATCTTCCATCAGTTTGGTTACAGTTCCTAAAGTCTGGTCTAACCTGTGAGCTTATTCAACTTTAAGACACGAGTCTATTCCTTCTAAACATTTCCAATTTGAGTGTGGAAGGGATATCATGTCTCAGTTTTTTCTACATTTTTTTCCCCCAAAAGAAGATAACGAAAAGAAAAGAATACAATTTTCCATTTTATTACACAATTTATCTCCCCACCTAATATTTTGTAAATAAACTTTGGAGGATCCAACCGGAAAATTGATAAAAAGAGAAAATGTTTAAAGAGATAGATTTGATTGTGTTTTTCAAAAAAATTGGAAATCTCTGCGTCTTTGTGATTTTTTTTTTTNTTTTGCTTTTTTTGGAAATTGAGGATCTACAAAGGGTTTTTTTTTTTTTTAAAGAGAGAACATATTGTTGAGATGAACCCCGTTCGGGAAGAACACATTTTTAACGATATAAGTTTTTAGCCTGATACTGATGGTTTGCGGTCAAAGGGGACTTGGTCGTGTATGGGCTATTTTGGCACCAGTGATCCTAATTTTTAAAAAAATGCTTATTCGACCCAAAAAATGCTTATAGGTCAAAATTAATAGTTCTCTCTTTATTTTTTAATATCTGATATTGATAATTTAAATATTTCATTATTATTATTTTTTTTATTTTTTTATTCAAGTAAAAAGTGAATGAGAATGAGACCTGAAACTCTCGTCTCGAAGCCAAAAAATAAAGATGTTATTCGCATTTCTGCCAAACACTTCCATTTATACTTAGATAATATTGTGGAAATGTAAAAGATGTTCTTAGATAGTTTCCGTTCCGGCAGATAGTTGAAATTACTTTCAGACCAAAAATCAACACTCTTAACAACTGGGCCACTCGGATGGACAAGAATTAAAAGTTTTATCTCACTTCATGAATACATAAGCATAGCGACTCCCACAATTATGCAGGGACTTCTTAAAGCAAACCTTAATTTCAAATTAATATTATGCATTTGTGTTAATGTTAATGCTTTGTCTGAATGAACTACCCCATGTTATATTTTTAAGTCTTCACTTGTAGATATTCGAACCAACAGCCTCTTGTGATTACAAATCTGACACTCTTGCCAACTGCTCCACTGAGTAGTTCTTTAGATAACAATGAACCAACAAATCAATGTACAATGGAACTAATATATTTTATAGGAAAATTCAATCTAAATTCAAAATTGTTCTTCAAATTTAGAAAATATTAAAATCTCAAAAAAATATTTTAGGCTTGTAGAATATAGCAAGCAAGAAGTAAAGCTAATATAAGTTCTTATTTTGTAATTAATGTCTGTAGTACGTGACATCACTTAGTAAAGATTTTTCTCTCTCTGTAGATATACCCAATATAAATTCTAATGAAATATACAAATAAATGTACAAGGTGAATCAACCATTAAACATTGCGTGTACTTAAGAATTAAGTTAGGAAAACAGCGGACATGAATCTGTAATCGGATTAAGTATGACAGTGGGGCCAAGAACTTCATTGCCGGATGGGTGCTCGATAATCATCGGAAGCGGTTGAACGCGGTATCGAGTGTAAGGCATCATACTAGGGCCATGTTACAGGGACTCCTGCCTCAGTCGCAAAAAAATCGATTTTTTGCGTTCAAACGTACGCATGCTTAGCTATTTGTAAACGATGTATAAGTCCCTTTATCGCCAATTCCGTGACAGAATAATTGTTCTTAATTTCCTCCCTCTTCATTCAATGATTCTTCAAAGTGGACCTTAAGGGGCGTCCACACTACGTCGACTGTGTCGATCGACATTTGTCGAGTAGAATGCAACCCGAATGAAGTGGATTTTTTTATGACAAAATGTCGAGTCAAATGAATAAAATTGAAGTGTGGACGTGTAGAACGTGTCAAAAAATGCTTTAAACACTTAGTTTTTTGTGAAATAACGATACAAATAAATATGCACAACTTAAACAACCGTAAACTTTAAACAAAAAATGTATCAAAACCCTTGGAAATAGGCGTAAATATCCGGAAGTCTCACTTCTAACCTAACCTAACTAACTTACCTCCCCTCCTCCTTCTATGCAACCGGAGAAGTGAGATATCCGAATAATAACCTAAGTCAATTTTCCTTTTTTTATTTCTTTTTTAAGTATATTAATATTATTGTGATTTTATTAGCATCAAAATGAAATTTACTGAAGAACAGAACAGTACTACTCTAATAGTCGACTCAGTGACATTGACAAAATACGTCCACACAGCAATGGTATGTGTGGACGGAGCAAATGTTGCCTTTGTCGATCGACATAATGTGCACGTACCTTTATAGTTTGTCCCTAACTAACATTCATAGACACTAACTTTTTTTCAATTTTAGAAGAAAAGGCTCCTCATTATTTCTTAACAAAAGGATATCTATTTGAAATATTTAATAATTTCAATTGCTTACGACGCCTTCTTTAACTTTTGAGGAACTTTCAAGTGCTGATAGAAAGGGCAGCTCATATATGTACAAGTATCTTGAAAGAATGATTCTCCGGTTCTGCGATGAGACCTTTCGTCCATTTTTACTTTCTCTTCCTATAGAAGATAAAGTATTGTAATTATTTCTTCAATAATGTTTTTCATGATATTGATTGATATGTCCCATGTTATGTCCAATTAATTTTATTTTTATTTTCAATATATTTCTTTACTAGCAGGATACGCCCGATTCGCTTGGCGCCTTATAGGCATGGCCGTTTATAGTTTAAACCCCTGTTTTCGCGATAAAAAGTAGCCTATGTTCTTTCCTAAAGTTTAGTCTATCTCCATACCAAATTTCATCAAAATCGGTTCAGTAGTTTAAGCGTGAAAGCGTAACATACATACATACAGACAGACAGAGTTACTTTCGCATTTATATATTAGTATGGATTAGAAATCTATTTTCGTCAATATTTGCCCGCACCTACTAGTCTTTCTTTGTTTGTGAGTACGGTCATCCTGTATATTGAGACTTAACATTTTTCTTGCTTTAACATAAATCACAATTCTGTCTCATAAGTCTGGTACGGGCACTATCTGCGACGCTCTGACATGTTTACTTAATATTCCTCCCCACTCTTCACTCCATCTCCATTTCTCTCTATCTCTCTTGGGAAGATGTTCCATGTAACATCTTACACTTCTTGTTTCTTCTCTTTATACTGAAAAATATTTATTACAAAAATAAAATAATTTTAATTAGGGTGGAAAAATAAATCTAACTTCTGTAAATTCATTTGCAGCTACCCTCTTATCTACTTACTTCACCATTGAAAATAATTTTTTGTACTATAAACTGCACCGAATATACTACTAGTACAGTTTATATGTGGGAGGGGGGGAGGTTGAAGTTGTTATTCTCACAGATCGGTCTGCACAGAAAGCTCTACAGTACTTACATTCCTGTTACCAATGTAATTATATGGCAGACATTTTTATGGTTGTGAGGCACATGTCTTTATTAGCATCCAAGAGTATCTATGATATATTAAAATTGTAAAGAGAGGGTAAAATCAGAGAAATCAAAATTTTGGTTTTGGGATATTGGTCATCAAAATTTAAATTATTATTATTTAATTTGGTTTAGCGCCTGTCTCTTTAACATCTATTCGTCATACAAGAGAGGGGTTTTACTCTCCATTCGCTGGAAACTTGGAAACCAGCTATCCACATTGACATCGCCCAGTCTGCGTTGGGCCGGAAAAAAGACAGTATCACGAGAGCGACACCCACATGATACAACCTGGCTGGAAGTTGCTTAACTTCAGTGATCTAACGGGAACTGGTGTATTCAACGTGTCATAGACGCTAACTAAATTTTTATTTACTTCTTTCATCATGATATGTTTGGTATTGTATAGAAGACTTTATGACGCATTATTAATGCAAAACATTGGGTCTGTTTACTATAAGACAATATTTTATTTTATTATGTAATTCAGTTACTAATTCATTTTTGTGCAAGTTTTGGTTTAGTTCTCATGTTTTTGTTTATCCTCGTATCTCCAATTTTTTCGAAGCCAAGGATTGATATCGATAAAATCAAACAAATAGATTTGTATCTCGATTTTACAATTAGAAACCGAGTGTTTCTCCATTTTTTTTGGCTTAACGTCTCTTTAACATCTACTGGTCATTCGAGACGAGGGTGTTACCCTCCATTCGCTGGAAACTTAGAAACCAGCTATCCACATTGATACTGCAAACCAGCTGCCCATATTCACCCATCCCGGGTTGGCCTGAAAAATAGGCAGCATCACGAGGGCGCGAACCCTCGTGGATACCCACATGGAACAACCTCGCTGAACATTGCTTATCTTCAATGATCGTACGCGAACTGCTGTATTGAACGCTGGCTAACTCCAATTTTTATGTCAGCAGTTACTGGTAGTCGGAGAAAAAAACTTCGACCACTTTATTGTCTTCTGAAAAGTTTCAAGTTTTGAGGCGTCTGTTTTTCTCAAGAGACAATGGTTGAAATTAATATTGAGCTTACCTAACTTAAACCAAATATAGCAATATGCGTACATCTCAAAAAGATGGTTTTTATGTAAAACGTATACTTCTTGAAAGAATATCGAATAATCGAATAAAAAATAGCACCAGCCTTCATTTTAACATATTAAAAATCAAATGATAACCCAGTGTAAGACAAAAATAAAACATATTTGTAAGAAGGGGAGGAAACTGGACATACTCGAATCAGTAGAAATCAGTAAGACCCTGAACAATGATAATTGTNAATGTAAAAAAAAAAGCTAGCAAAAAAAATAGCAAAACAGTAGCAAACATTGTTTTTTGTTGAAAAAATAAATGGGAACGGCTTCAATGTATAAATGGAGATATAAGATATTTAAACAAAGAAATGACAGTAGCGCGAGCAAGTGGATAAAAGTCCAACCTACATGTTACTGCGCATAGTGTTTTTGTCATAACCTCAAAAATATCAAACTGGAAGCCATATTGGAAATAAGAATATTGTTGAATAGAAAGAAGATACATGCATTTCGTGTTGGTATTTTAATAAAAGAGATATCTACTGTTTATAAATATTTCTCATTATTTAAAAGGCATATATAGTAATTCATTAATTATAAGATATTAATACCAAAGAATAATTATTATCATTTTCCATTAGTGAATATTAGTTAAAACTATTCGTATTCATGTCTGACTCTCCGAAAACAAATAATTTTATACTTCTTTAATTTTTTGGAAGATAAATATGTATAATGATTATATCAAGTAAATTAAATATATATTATGACAAATCAGTTGAGAATATTTCACGCATTTTGTTAGAAACCTATTGCTTTTGATATTATTACTAAAAATTGCCTAATATAGCATTATTATTTTTATAACTGAATTCGAATTTTGTTTTATTATTTCCCGCTTCAAAAAATTATTTTTGAAGCGGGTTTTTGACAAATTTGGATTTAATTTTTCTTAACAGACTTGAAAACATTCTCAGCAGGAATTCTGCACTGAAACATTTGTAATATTTTTACAAATTAAATATTTTTATTTTTTCAGGTGAGTTCCATAATTTGGCATGAGAAGTTTTATGTAATGTTGAAATCATTCAAATCGGTAAGTTTCCTTGAAAATAAAAGATGATAGTTAATTACAAGGGCAAGGAAATCTTTGAATTGTGTTCCCTTTGCAACCCTGCAAGTTGTTATACTACCTGGATTGTTCAGATATTTGGAATTTAATTGTGATTTTTTTAAACCAACTTTGGGCAGATCATCAACCAAATTTAGTGCAGACTCTCCGATGAGAAAAGACCTTCTTACTTCGTTTTAGAATACAAATTCGCGTAAATGTAATAATGGTCCGAGAATTGACATCTACATAAATATATGAACAATTCTTGGTCAAAAATGTGATCAATAATGGCCAGAGCTGTAGCTTAGGTACAAGGGCTCCTCACAGCCCTAAATAGGAATTCTGCACAACGTAAGCATCGTGTATGTCTCCATCCTTCAGTGAATTCAAAGTGCTTATGTTTACCATTGTATACGATAATACCACCCCAAAGTAATGATTTTTTAAATACCAGTTTAAATCTCTGATCTCTTGACAAAATGGTTGACATGGTCATCCCTTTAGTAACTGACTAATAGTTCTGATAACAGTAATGAATAATGTCCCTTTAAAATCCCAAATACTCATCATGTCTCACACATAGTTACCCGAAATATATTTAATGCATCCAAAAACTTCAGCCTACATCAAGACAATCTTTCTCAAAGAACATAATGTAATTTCTAAACCCATAAAACATGTTTAAAAGTTAAATGATTTATCGAAGATTAAAAAAATGTAAAGGAAACTATTTGAGTCCATTAGTTATCCCAAGGTCTTTCGAATGATATATTGGTTGGGACCAAAGTTGTTGCCACAGGAACCAAATGTGTTTTTGAAAAGATTAGTATATTGTAAGTACCTATAAGTATAGTTTTTATTTAATTTTTATATACCAATTCAACAATAAAACAAAAGAATTTGTTTAAATATCATTTTGAGTTGGGCTGGTACATCAAAAGTTTTCTAGATCTAGAATATTAAAATTATTTAGTACTTTTATTAGGTGTCAAAAACGATATTTTCCGTTATAAAGAGCAAACATTTCCAGCGCAAATCTTGTTTCATAAAATAATTAAGAAATCATTTTCTTTCTATTGTTTTCATAATAATTAATTTTAAAATCTCTTGTTTATTGATGTATCTACATATATGCCAAACTAACTTAAAGAATAGATATAAAGATAAGAATCGGCTTGTCTGATATAATATGTATAACGATCAACTACACATGACGTCACCAAATTCTGAGCAAGAACATAGCTTGTTTTTTAGTATCATGCGAGAGAAACATTACACCGTATACTGATAGTGCTAAGTGAGTACAAGCGTTATTTACCATAGTCTGTTAATTTTAATTTACACTATTCCGATAACTCCGACACGACTCAATCTACCGACATATGTTTATCGTTGCCAAATATACTTTTTATCGTGTCGTGTCGAAATCTATCGGAAGAGTGTGAATAGTACTTCACCCGGATAACGATCGTTTTGTTGTAAAGTTTTTGTTCATTGGGTACATCATTTTTGGAGATCATATTTTGGTACATGATTTTAGCGAAGATTAAACCCTACACCGGAAAATCATCCATTCCTTTTATTTGATTTTCTGATCTCTAGATTATTGAGTGCTACCATCATCATCTGTTAAAAACAACTCTTCTGCACCAGGATTAAAATTGATATTGTTATATATTGTCTGGCCGCCTTTTTCAGTTAGTTATTTAGCAATACCCACAGAGTTTACCACTTGTATCAGGCGTACTAACAGTTGCACACTAGTTTTGATGTAATGGAATTTATTCAAGTGTTAATTTTACCTATAGGTACTAAGACACCTAATAAAATATGTTCCTACCTAAGTACATATTACAAATATTCTGCAAGGTGGATATGTAAACATGGTGATAAGTCAATATGACATGCTGAAAGTTCCAGAGAGCAGGTTCAGTATATAATGTTAGAAATTCAATAGTATAATTATTTATATTAATTTTAAACTTATAATACGTGCCTCGGTGGTTAAGTACACGTCTAGTACACTGAGGGATTCAATGTTCAATCCTCAGCAGAAGGAAGATTCTTTTCTCATTACTTCCAACATATATTTTCCCCTTACGCTGAAGAGTCTATTATTTTATATACGAAATTCACTTGTTTTATAACTCGACAAAAATTAAATCTTTGAATAGAAGGTTACCACCAGGCGAGATTAACTTTTATGTTGTCAAATTTATCAAAAGTGGCATCATAGATTCCTATGGTAGCCGTATGGTTAAAGTTTTATTTGTTATCATTCATACATATAATTTTGGAGATTTATAATTGACATGAACCCCCAAAACCACGTCAGACATTACAATATAGTTATGTCAGTAAATACCATTAAATAAGCATTATCACATCAGCTCAGTTTGACACGTCAGGATATTACCCTCAAGTATAAGCCATTTCAATGTCTTCGAACCATATAGCTCTGATGATGTACTCAGGAAAAATCTTGCCATTTTTTCAGAGTCAATGTAGCATTTTATCTGTTTTAACAACAACTAGCTGTTTCGCCCGTTCTTCGCTACGATTCTTATATTGCTATTTTTGTTTTTCAAGGACAATGGTATTGGTTTGTGTCAACCCTGTATGTTGCAACCTTTAAAAACTAAGATTTAAACGTAATGCCAGGCACCTTAGAGTCACGGCCATTCTGACTTTTCTAAATTTTAATTTACTCGTTCCCGGTTTCGAACTCGTAACTCTGGAATGACTAACCCTATCTTTGCAAAAAATGTCCCAAAATAAGGACTAAAGAGGCACCTAAAACTTTCTCCCTTTGAGTTGATATGTTGTGGCGACCAAATTTAAGATATCGGACCGTAACTGTCCGTTTTTGGAGAAGAAATTAGAAATTTGGGCGTATCTCGAAAACGGCTTGACATATTTTAGTTTTTTTCTTGATAATTTTCCTGGGGTCGTAGATCATGATTTTGGGGGGTCCATTCCCATCACCTACCGTTTGGGCTGTGGTATTGTAACAGACAATCCCTCATATACAGGTACATGGTACCTATATAGGTACACAAAAAATTCTGATTTATATATTAAGATTAAAAACAAAAATATTTTTTAAAAAAATTGATAAAAATATTTAGACAATTTCGTTCTCAAGAACTTTTTTTTTGTTGAACTTAATACAATATTTAAAATTTTAGAATGGTATACAAAGTAACATTAGTAATGAAAAATAATAAGTAGATAAAAAAACTAAAAAAATTATGTGTTCATATTCATAAATATACTGAGGGCTACCATTTTTACACAATTGAACGAGAAAATAAATAAAAACATTAATTAAAAAAAAAAAAAAAAAAAAAANCTTTATGTTAAATAAAAATCAAATTTCATACTGATCACGTAAAAATAACTAATAATATTAATCACACAAATACTCATACGAGTATCGAGGATTTAAAATGCCAACTGAAAATAAAAAGAATAAAAATATTTCAATAGCACATTCAGGAAATCCTCCAAAATAAACAACAATACAGTTTCCTAAAAAAATTTAACCAATAAAGTCACCCATTTCAATAATAGATAAATAAAACAAAAGAAAGGAGAAATAAATAAATTGAAAAAGAAAGGTAAAAAGAAGAAGAAGAAGAAGAAATAGAAGAATATGGATTTCATAATTCAAAAAGTATAGATAATAATGGTTATTTGAAACAATAGATAGAAAGTACAGCCAAAACAAAACAATAGATAAGAAAGAAGAGGAAGAGAGAAAAGAATAACAACACACATAAGCGATGACATTTTTAAAATGCTGGACAAAAGATGATATTTATTTTTTGCAGATAGATATACTATATTAGGAGCATTTTGATGACCTAGATAGTCAAATTGTCAGGCATGGAATTCGAAATCATGGACGGAACCAGATTTAAATTTAAAAAAAAATATGTAAAATTAGGTTTAAGTATTGATTTATCTATGAATATAAAGAAAATCACGGACATTAAGCTGTTCATGGACGTAAAGCATAATTTGAATTATATACAGTGTGTTCATTTTTTAATGACGTAGAGTTTATAGGAATTAGCATAGGATCATAATATTTTTATGATCTAAAAAAAATTCAAGTAGGTAGGTACTGAATTTTGAACGACATATTATGCAATTAGGTATGCATTTTTATCAAGAAATTGATATTTTCAAGACTATCCGTCAAACAGTTATGGTTTATATTACTGAAAAATTCTGAAATTTTTGAGCACCTAGGAATAAAATAATATTGATAAAATGAGACTTTCACTGTGTCTATCTTATGGGCCCCAAAATCGATCAGGTATAAAAAAAAAGATATTTTTTTTTTTTTTTTTTTNCCCTAAATCGATTAGGTATAAAATAAAAGTTAGTTTGTTTTTTTTACAATAATTGACATAAATAAGACGGAAAATGACTTAAGTAAAAGGAAAAATAATAGATTAATAAAAATAGATTATCTTACCCAAATTTTATAAAAAAAAAAATAGTAAGGATAAATTTTTAAAGATTTGACCATCCCTGAAATCTTACTGAGAATAATAAATTTCATAAAATGGCGCGCCTTTGTGGAGTGTGGAGGAAACACAATACCTAGTTTCTAACAAATCAATAATATGGGGTTCCTCACTCTTTCTATTTCCTAGCCTTTACACTTTTTCAGTAGGTAAAGTTGCATGAACAAAAGAGAGAGAGAGGATGATGTAAAAAATAAAAGAAATTATTTGCATTTTTTTATATATTTATTTGTCTATACAATGTGTTAGGTTTTGTTTTCTATCTCTCTTACTCACTCCCTGGTTGCAATTAAAAGTAATTTATTTTATTTTCATACATTTTTTTAGAAATGTTATTTATTAAAAACGTTCCTTGTTAAATATGCTGCTGCTGTTAATTTTACTTACAAAATTAGTTTTGTCAAGTGTATTTTATTGGATTTTAACAATTTTGTCAGGATAGGGGAGTTGATAGTGCGTGTCTCTGTTTAATAGGAAAAATATTAGAATGAAAATTACTCAAAATTGTTTTCTTTTTAAGTTTTACTATTTTTATGTGACATTATTTGGTAATTTCAAATTCTTTTACAAAGAAGTTTAATTTGAAACTCAGATGTTAACATTAATATATGTTTTTTTTGTTTTGTAAAAAGCTAGGTTATTATTAATAGTGAGTGAATGTGGCACTAAGCCCTTAAGATAATTGACTGAAGGAAAAAAAGTCTAAATTAAAAACCAAGATTTTACTTTAAACGTCTGTTCATTCTAAGGAAACTTCTTTGTCCGACTTGTATGAAATTTGGTATGCACATTTACATATTCTTAGAATTTGCTAAATAGTTTTCCATAAATCGGGATACCCAGCTCCTTATGTTAGCTATTCTAAATGAGTGATATCTTTTTTGTTCACAGAACAACATCGGCGTAGTATTAAATAGCAGAAGTATGTATGGCATTATTGGCATTGGAATAATTCTTTCATGTTCAATTGCGATACTTTAATACTAGATTATTAAATATCCATATACAATAATTTATTTTTACAACTGTTTTAATAATATTATCCTTAAAAGTAAAACATCAATAAAAAATACAGCAATTACAAAAGAAACAAAATAAACAATGAGAATATTAAAAACAGCAACAATAACAACACAAAACCATCAATAAAAACAAATAGATTAAGAACAATACAATACACAACATCATCAACAAAAAGAAATACAACCATATGATTATCAAAAATGAAAACAGTACCTTAACGCGAACATCATTATCAATAAAAAGTAATACAAGAATTTCAATATTAAACTTTTCAGATAATATGTTCTCACTACCAACACCATCAGCAAAAATAAAAACAGCCATAACAACACACAACATGATGAATAAAAAGAAATACAAAAACTTCAATATTAACAACAACACGATCAAATCCCTTACTACAACCTTTCATTACCACCATCACCACCAATAACAACACCATCAACTGGAATATATTTTCACCTTAATAATTAACCAAATAAACGATGGCCATTATTCTGAATACAGTCTCTCCTTCATTTATACACCTAAGATATTACATCATACAATCAGCAATAGTCGTATTTTATATTAAATTCTGCTAAAAAAGTTGATGCACTGATTTATTGCATAATGACATACAAAAAATGCATAAATCTGCAATGTATATAAATTTTTCTTTTTTTTAAAAAAAAAAAATAAAGACATCAAACAAACTTTTGCATTTCAATTCGAGCTCGTGTTTTGCTAAGTTCTTGTACAACGTTCTTTATATTTTATGATCTTATGGTTTATTGAAATGATAAAGTGTTCTTATCGTGAAAAAAAAAAAAAAAAAAAAAAAAGGAATGTATATAAGAATATATGGCACTCCTTTGACATCGGGTTATTCATTGCCATTCAATTTAGGTTGCTCCATACATGACATTCCATTCCTGACCGAAAGTATGTTTGCCTCTGTGGTTCTCTTAGTAGATCTCTCTATAGTAACATATACTACAAAACTACCGCGATAACTTCCACCGGGTCACCAAATTTTATTGAATGTTCTTCATTCAGGATTCATGGAAGTAATAATGGAATTTAGAATTTCCTAACTCTACACATCACGATAACAGAAAAAAATTCCTCCATTTTTACACATTAAAGTTTCTTTACTGTTATTTATTCGGTAGCCGTCAACAGGTAGTTCTGTTATACCCGGGAGTATTTTCTTCTGTAGCTCATGTAGACAATTGTTTATCTTGTTACATCATTCCAATTGGGTTCCACGTTTCCAGCCGTTGTTTTAGTCAATTAAAGCTACAAAGATGTCATGATGAAGGTGATTCCACCCTAATAAAATCAACGACCAACAATACGAGTGTCCTCGGGCGAGCTCATATATCTGAGCACGCACAACATTGCTCAACTTCAGGGATCTGACGGGAACTCTATATCGCAATGGCTATTTCATTTAAATTCTGGCAACATAATATACTGACAGCCTTAATAGATCAGCTGTTAACTCGACACCAGCAAATAAGTAGGATTTAAATTTAACCCCATTCCTTTAAACTTCTGTTTATTTGTTTCTTTCAAGAGAACTCTCAAACGTCCTAGGTTATTATCTTCATAAAACATTCTTCTTCTTCTTTAACTTCTCCTTTTCCCAAATCTATTTGGGGTTGGCGTTGCCTTCCTTAATTCTACCATGCCACAACCTTCTTGTTTCTCTGCTATTCCTGGCACTGTGAGAAATCGAGGATTACCCTCGATTTCTTCTCATAGTTGATTTGAATCAGATTTTTTTAAAGGCTGGATGCCCTTCCTAACACCAAACATTCTGTATTTACAAGGGCTTAGGAACGTCACCTAATGAAGCTGGCTTGCTCCCTTCAGTGGTTACATCTCTTCAAACATTATTAGTTGAAGTATAAATCATAACTTTTATATCCATTTTTTTTTTTCAGACGTTGATATTCGTACAAATTTCCATTCCATGAATATATTTTTTATCATAATAATTATTGTAATGGCGGCCACATTTCAAATTTATAATTTATTATAAATCTTTGACCATCAGCCTGTGGACTAGCTAAAGTCAGAAAAGCTAAAGAAGTTATAAATCAACCAGATCAGACGCGGATCAGTACCAATAAGTTAGGAAGAAAGATTCTCGTGTCAGTGTCGAGGATCGTAATTATGAAATTAATTTAATAAAGACGGAAATTTTGAAAATTTTATATCAAATATCTTGCAAGCCATTGTCAATGGCACGTGAAATAAACTAGTTCCATTTAGATCACTGAAGTTAAGCATCGAATGATTCGAAACTAGTTTTTTCATAAATAATTATAAATAGTGTTTTTGGTAAGTGTTTTGTTTTAATTTATTTAAAAGTTAATATTTGTTAAACCAAGCACTATTTTTGTAGTTGTTTTGAAATGCTTGCTTGTATCTCTAACGAGAAGGTGCAAGATGTATTTCTATGCCATACTGGTTTGGTTACTTGAAGAATGAAGATGGCTGATTTCTTTAATATTTATATATTATATTATTATATATTGGTTAATACTGTTTGTTTCCCCCCAGTTCAAGGTTGACCTAATGTCTGATGAATGTGGTTCTCATCTTGTTACCTATTTGATTCATTCACTCTTTAGGTACTTCTTCACTCATGGACGATTTTAATTATCACAAAATTTATTTTAGTTATTTGGAAACGAATACGCGCGACTACAACGCTACTACGATTGGCTGGTTTTAAAAAAAGTCGTTATATCGGACCTCGGCCAAGGCCGTACCCAGGGGGGGTCCATGGGATCCAGGACACCTCCGAAATTTCATTATTTTTTTATGCATGTCTTATGTACAGGGTGCAGCTCGGAAATGCACTTTTTTGAAAATGCTGCTATATTGCAACGAAAAGTCGTAGTTTGACGGGGCTAGTTATCCTGGACGCAAAAGTAATGGTATTTTCTCATTTTGTGAAAATATATTAACCAGTAGCTTTTTTCTCTTCGAAAACACAAATTTTCATTTTTCCGTTTTCTTTTTTTTTTTTTTTTTTTTTTGTNACTTTTTTTTTTTTTTTTTTTTTTTTCAAACCCCTCGATCAAAGAAAGTTGAGGTGGTGCAAAGAACGGAAATCTTTTGTAGTAGAAGCATACTTCTCTTACGGGCATTCCATTGTAGCGACACGGCATGCATTCCGAGTTTGCTTCAGAATTCCACCCAGAGGTGCTCTTCCCGTTCGCAAAACAATTTTGCCTTGGGTAGAGAAATTCAGAACAACGGCAAGTGTGATAAAGAAGTCTCCAGGACCAGCTCGTGTGGGGACTCCAGGCAATGTGGAGGCGGTTCACAGTCGATTTTGAAGTCACCAAAGCGCTCTTCCCGTAAACATGCAATCGCCCTTGGACTTTCTAATTGCACTGTGGGTAGAATTCATCACAAATATCTCCGTTTCCAACCCTACAAGATGGTTATCTTGCAACAGCTGTTGCCAGAAGAATTTGTAAACCGAGTAACGGCATTCCAAATGATGACTGGAAATTTACCACAAGACACAAGACGCTCTTGTCTTCTTCAGTGATGAGGCTCACTTTCACCTGTCTCACGCCTTGTGATTTTTTTCTCTGGGGCTATCTGAAGACCGAAGTTTTCAAACATCGTCCAAGAAATCTGGATGAGCTATAGATATTTATTCGTTAAGAAATTGAACAAATGTCCGTTGAAATGTTGGAACTTGTACACAGATATTTTCAAAATCGCCTTCAACAATGTATCGACAATGGCGGCCATCACCTTCAAGATATTGTATTCAATACCACTTGAAAATAAAATTCCGACCTTTGTCTTTCAGTTGAAAAAATGTTTTTTCTTTATCTATAATACTTTTGTTTTTATTAGCGTTTCAAAAAAGGGCCATTTCCGTGCCGCACCCTGTATGTGTAATATTGTAAGGTGTAACTCCTCATCACCACCTGTCAGCTCGGCTGTCAAACCCTCAGACCCCCACCCCCAAAAAAATCTTGGGTACGGCCCTGATATGGGCCACCCTAAAGCTTTTGGAAAGTACACAATCTTGTCTTATTTGTTCAATGGTCACAATTTACCGTGTAATTCTGCTTGGGATTTTGTATTAAATTCATAATAATTTTGATTGACAGCTTCTTTCTGTTTTATTTCATTATTTTTGCATACATATTTTTCTTCCAATCTGTGCTTTATTCTTTACTTATTTCTTTATAAATTGGTTTATTATAGATTTTGATGAAGAAAACCCTTAAAACAATTGGTAGATCTAACAAATAAAATATTTAACAATTATAATAAAAGAATGTCTTTAGTGACTTTAGGTTTTTTTGTTTAAGGAAAGATTTTAAATATTTTAATTTTCGTCGGATCGACTTTTTCAATTTTCTATCTAAATTTGAAAAAGTCGATCCGACGAAAATTAAAATATTATCTTTCCTTGAATAAAAAAAAAATAATAATAATTATTATTAAGAATAAAAAAAATAAAACATATTTTTACCAAAGCACTGCAATACAATTTCACTCCAAAGCACTACAATATTTCAATGGTTTTTCTTGTGTTATAAGCCATGTATATCCTGAAGAACACTGGATATCTGTTCTTTGAAGTTTGTTGCAGCATTAGGTGTGTCGTCTGTGTCCACAATTTGTCCTTCCTAGCTTCAGGAGATGTTGTTATCGGATTGAATAATATCATGACTAAAGTATAAGTGTTGCTTTCTATGTTACACCATTAATGAGTTCCTAGTGTTCATTTTGGCACATCCACTACGAATTTGTTTGCTACATATCAGTTTTAGTAGGATCTGCAATACTGAGATTGATCTCGACTCATATTACACTCAATAATCATGTTACATTACACCATTACACAGTTACTGGGCGTATGAAAATTAGCTTATCAAAAAAAAATATCAAAGAAATCGCCTTCAGATTTACTTCAAGAGAGATGTAAACATTTATAATTACACTACTCCTACTTCTATATTAAAGTAGACATAGATTTATATTCATAGATAGCTAGGTTTTAACTGATACCAATTTTAATAGAAATTGATGTTTTAACAAGTTGAATGTTAAATTGCGTTAGAAATAGGGTTATACGGATAGGTAGTGTTAGGATTTTATACTCTAAAATTACAATGTAACGTAGTTTTACCGGAAATAATAAGGGAAAAATTGAAATTTTAGGGAGAAAAATAATATCACTAAACACAAATTTTTACTGATACAATTGCACAGCCTATGTCTATATAGTAAGTGATAAAAAAATTACCAATAAAAAGAGGTCCATCTAAAGTATACCCAAAACCTCCAGAAATACAATGTATATTATATGATAACTATAATTAATTACCTGATTTTTGAAAATAAAATGAACGAAAGTTTTTCAGATCCATGAATTAAGACGTATTGGAAGTATTTACAGTACTGGCACCGCGGGGAGCAAAACAGCTTCATTAGGTTACGGTCCTAAGCATGTGTAAATACAGAAGCTTTAGTGTTAGGAAGGTCATCCGGCCTCCTAAAAACTCTGCTTCAAACCAATGATGAGAAATCATCAGCACAAAGTGAGTTTCTACGCAGTTTCTATGGATACTGCGAAAAACAAGCTAAATTTATCACACCAGGAAAGGGTTGCAGCTAAAGAGCGTAGGCACCAAACAAAAGTTTGTATCATGGTAGAATGAAGGAAAGAAATGACGACCCCAAATAGAATTGGGAAAGGGTGAAGATAAAGAAGAGGAATCAGTGACAGTGTTTTTTCTACGCATTGTAACCGTAAAAGAAAAATCAAATACCATAGAATTCAGAGCATGAAAAAAATTGACCACCGATTTCAGTGTGCCTTGCCTTATTGTATCTCTCGCCTGTTTTTTGTTTCAATGTTCATTGTTTTGGCAACCCATCGTTGTGCAAAGGTCTTCGAAATTGGTTGTCTGGGATGAACTCTAGCCTCGTTTTCCTGATATTATTCCATCAGAGATGTTATTTTGGATGTTGTTGCCCCTCAATTAATGTGTCCTATTAATTTAAGTTTCCTCGTAATAATATGTTTCATCAGATTTCTTTCTTCTCTTACGTCTGCCACTAATATTGATCATTTATTTTCTTCACTACCAACCTTGTCTTTTTCAACTTCCCCCATTGTCTTTGTCATCTTTCTCCACTTCTACATTTCGACTGCCTATAGTATGCAGCAAGGTCTTTGATTGTACCCTAAGAAAGTTAATTCATTCTTGTTCACTAATAAAGTTATTATGATCTGCAAGATATTCATCTCAATTTGTTTTCTTGTTTGTTCATCTTGGAAAATGATTATGTTCGCATCATGTTCATTTGTTCGTTCCTCGCCATTAACTGGAAATGTTTGCATTAACAAATAATAACTTTGCTATCTTGGATCTATTAACAAATATTAACACTGGTCTTTTGAATCTTCTGATTATAGTTATGATGTTATATAAATATTGTTTGTTGGTTTTGTGATTCAAATCATTGTGTGATCAATATGGTAGTTGCATTTTATAGTTTATGTGTTTCTGTAGCTACTGACTGGTAATACTGACTGGTTATTTAGAGCTACTACTCGATGCTCTTAGATATTTATCAATTGAAGATATTATGTGCGTCATCATGACATGTATTATAAGGTTGTTGTTGTTTTAGTATTGGTGCTCCTCTTAAGATCAACTAGATTCAGTTTTGGAAAAATTGTAGGCATAATTTGATATGAGGATACCAAAAAGTTGTTGACGACCCTTGGTAAGAACTGTAGTTTTATGCAGGTCGTACTGCTGAGTATGCAAAAGGGTTATTGTTTCAGCGGTGTACCCTCTGAAATCAACTCTTCTCTCCATTTTTTGATTCAAAAAAATGGAAAAATTATATAAAAAGGTGATTTGAGGTCACCCAAATGTTTATGAACGCTCTTTATTTGAACTGTGATGGTATGCGTTCCATTTCTTCCTAGTGCCTAGAACCGCAAGGACGCATGTATTAGCTTCATTTTTGGTGTGCTAATTTGATTGCCAACTTCTATTATATTTTGTTAGAGATTTTACAATAAAATAAAAATAAAAAAACTGAAGAAATTAACAACAATCAAGAACCGGTTCCATACCATACGAGTACCATTTGTATCAATGTACCCGGGTTTTTCTTATTCCCGCGGGCTATTTTCCTTTTTATGTATGTACATTGTACATTAAATCTTTTACATGTACAAGATTTAATGTTATAGAAACCACTGTATATCAATTTTAATCCCCGTAAGTAAACTGCCATCTACAAATACTTACCTAGGTACTGAAGAAGAAAAAAGTTGTTTAAAGTTTAAGGAGTTGAGATTGGTATTATTATAAATTAAGATACAAATTTTATATATAATGGAAATACAAGCGGTTAGAATTTGAACGTCCAAAATTATTATAGGTATTTGAAATTTTTTTGTAAAGGTCTATTTTTAACTCGACGGTTTGTCTTCTGTGATCTATTTTCATCGCAATATATCTCTCGAATGCCTTGATTGATTTTGGTGAAACTTGGTATGGGAATTTATTATGGGTTCATGGAATCGACTGATTAGATTTTCGGTCCTATTGGGCCAACCGGTGGCCATTTTAAGATATAGTAGATAGGTTACATTTCACACAACTACTAGTATTTTATTTATTTCGAAACTGTAAATTTTTCGATATACAAGATAAAATATAGAATGCAGACTTTTGTAAATCATACAAAATGTTCTATATCTCAAATAAGAGACAGGATATTATATGTCTATAATAGAGGAATGAACAAAAATGCTTTGCAAAGAAAAGACACAACAGTAAGTTCTTTTTTGTACAAACATACAGTAATTCAGAATTTTAATTAAAACAAAACACCAAAAACACTATTTATTTTAATTTATGAAGAAACTAGTTTAGAATTATTCGATTCATCATCAGTCTAGACGAGTCGAAGGATGGTAGTTGACTCTTAACAGTCAACTACTATTCTTCGTCAACTACATCTTAACAGTCAACTATCATCCGCCAACTCGACTAGAATGATGATGAATCGAATGATTCGAAACTAGTTTCTTCATAAATTAAAATAAATATAAACATAAAAGTGTTTTGTTTTAATTTATTTAAAATTTAATATAATTAACATGTTATTCAAAAATTAAATTCAGAATTAAATAAAACTTGACCCCATACTATTTGCTAGTAAGTATCAGTGGTCAACTATACACCAGAGAATTCATTAGTAAGACGTCTGCTCAAACTCTCTGAGCAGTTGAACCTTAGCCAGAGAATCAAGCATATCCTCAATACATAAAAAGCTCATGAGACTGTAAGGATACTAAATCTAAGGATGTAAAAGATTTTTATGAAATGATTGATTTTAGGAACATTTGAATTTTCTATAATTAGGGACAGATATCACAGGAGTCTTAAATATGATATAATAAAGTGTGCGTGTTTTTATCCATAAAGTATTTAACATATCCTGGAAAAACTATACTAACTCTTGCTAATGATTTTGTGTGATATTTTTTCACGATAACTAAACTTTATCTCTTCCTTAACTATTTTACTTGTAGACAAGTTATAAAGATAAACTACTCGCACAAAAAAAAAAAAATGCACGTAANTAGTCACAAAAAAAAAAAAAAAAAAAAAAAAAATGCACGTAATCTAAAATAATTACAAAGCGAACTTGTTCAGTATAATTTTATTTATAATTTTTAATAACTTTATTATGCAAAAAAATAAATTAGAATCCATTTTGCTGTAAAGTTGCATTTAACAGAAGTGTAGCTGCATTTCTGAGGATATAAATTATGGTAAAGATTATTTTTTTAGATCAATTGGACCGTGAAAATAAATTAAACTATCTCCTGGTGGACACCGTTCGGCAGAATCTAGAGTAAGGAAGAAGAGAGTAAATTATAGGCCTTGATCAGTGATTGATTAAAACTATGCCAATTCATTACAACGAGTATTTTTTATGTACTTTTTTAATGTAATGAATGAACCCATTTTGTCTGACTGACAGTAAGGTCAAACTTTAAGGACTAAATTTTGTTATGTAAAATCGGCCAATTGTATGAGAATCGACGATTTTTTTTTCATACATCTGGCTACCATCGGACACGATGATGCCACAATTGGATTGAACTGAATTGAATTAGGATTTTGCTACTTCGACACCTAAAATATTCAAATTTCTTTTTGTAGTCAATGGCTGTTGTATTCAAATTTAGTTATTGAAAAATTACCATCAAAAACTAAATCAAGCTGTATCAATTTTATGGTTTAATTTATGACTTGGCCAGGATCTATGGCACGTTAAATACCCCAGTTTCCGTTCGATCTCTGAAGTTAATCAACATCTTGCGAGGTTGTTACATGTGGGTGTCCACGTGGGCGCCCTCGTGATGCTGGCTATTTTTCCGGCCCAACCCAGGCTGAATGAGGTCAATGTGGGTAGCTGGTTTGCAAGTTTCCAGCGAAAACTGCCTTATTCTTTTTTTCGCCAATCATAATTTATTATTTTCTATAACCCATCTACTCACCAAGTTTTGGGGTTAATTCATGCCCTAGAATCCTGGGTCTGAGTTTTTCAAAAAGTTATGTTTTCAAGTTTCATGTTCAAAAAATTCAACTGCTTTTGTGGTAGTGTACCTAGCAGTTATCTATAAAGAACTAAAAATCCGTCAAAAGTTATAACTTTATCAATCGAAAGTTATAACACGGTTTTATGTAGTGCAAGTATTTTTCGTTAAGTCACCAGAGACAGAACATTTATGTCCGTCTTTCTCGAACCAATCCGGGATGCAGATAGGGAAGATTGAGAAGATTTTTTTTTTCGCATCATATTTTACACGCAAAGTTTGTATCGCGTGATACACACAGTATGATATTTTGTATCTCAAAACAAAGATTAACTAGCAGACTGTAAAATAAAATTCTCAAAAGTTTAAAAAAATTATAAAGAATTAAAACAAACTCTAACTTTTCATATACAAACATTACAGGGTGGAAATCTGTAAATTAATTTTACTATGTCGAAATTCGAGATCAGACTGGCTGACTCACTGACCCAAAATCATAATTATGTTTACCTTGATCGATCTGTGGTATCAACACTGGTGTTTCCCCCGTATTGCAGATCCCAAACTCGCCCTCTGTTTCTATCTTGTTCAGCTCTTGTCCATTGGCGTGCCGTTAAGGTGGACATTGCAGTTGTGGTAGTTGTTTTTCATATCCATTCCGTATTTCTAGGATGTATTTGAAAGCCGTCTTCCGTGGCTTAATCAAAGCACTGCACTGTAAAAATTATACCTAAACATCTATGCCCAATTGCCCATGCCCTCTTTATTGATTTCTTAAAACCTNCGTGCCGTTAAGGTGGACATTGCAGTTGTGGTAGATGTTTTTCATATCCATTCCGTATTTCTAGGATGTATTTGAAAGCCGTCTTCCGTGGCTTAATCAAAGCACTGCACTGTAAAAATTATACCTAAACATCTATGCCCATGCCCTCTTTATTGATTTCTTAAAACCTATTGGCTGTGTGGAGTTCATTGTGTTACTGTACTTCCAAAAAGGTTTAGAGCCAACGATCATACCACGTTGAATACACCAGTTCCCGTCAGATGACTGAAGTTAAGCAACGCCGGGAAAGGTCAGTACTTGGGTGGGTGACCGCTTAGGAACACCATGGCTCTTTTTTCCGGCCCAACCCAGGCTGGGTGAGGTTTATGTGGGTAATTGGTTTGCAAGTTTCCAGCGAATGGAGGGTAAAACCCCCGTCTTAAATGACCAATAGATGTTAAAGAGACGTTAAGACAAATTAAAAAAAAAAAAAAAGGTTTAGACTATGTTCAGATAACCGCGCGGTAACCGTATGGCATCAAATGAACAAATCAATACAAGTTTGTAGAACTAGTGCCGCGCGGTACCGCGATGTCATGTAGACAATATGCATTATTTAGATTTTGTGCCGCGCGGTGCCGCGCGTTCATCTGAACATAGTCTTAGTTAGGGTGCTCTCAGACAGCCGCTTACTTATTTTTCATTTCGCATATAATACATTGTTTATATAAGCAAGGAAAAAAACAAATACACATGTTCTTTCGGGAGTGTGCTAATTTCTCAATCTAGAATTTAGACACTCATTGTGATAATTTCAACCGATTTTGTTCTACAGTAATTTCCATGGAACTACTAGTTATTATATTTACCTCTGTAGCAGAATAATTATTCTCATTTTTCCTTCTGAATACAGTATAAAATTTGTTGTAACTTTTTTTTTCTCCCGAAAGTTGGTGCATGCAGCAGAATTAACTTCCCTAATACCTGCCTTCCTGCTAAATATTTTACTGAAATTTGTGCTTCAGCTCATCTCTCTCTCTCTCAAAAGCTTAAATTTTTTACTCCCTGAGAATTATGTATTCTTTATTTTTTGGGGAAAACTTTTTATTTTCGGTTGGAAAATGTTTCGAAATTAAATTTTTCCAAGTTTGTTACAATTTTGTTTTATTCATTTTTATGCAGATAACTTATGTGGAATGGAGTGCGCCTTATTTTATGACAGATGGTTGAAAATTTGCTGTAATATGATTTCAAATTGCATAGAAAATAATTTAGCTATTGTAAATTATATATTAGTATAATATTTTTTAGTTTATTTATGACACACGTTTTAGTGGGAACCATATAATTATAAGGCCCTTTTAAATCATTCCAATATCATCATATTCTTCATATTATCAATTAATCAGATTCTGAACATAGACAGTTGAGACTGTAGCTCTTGCATACTGTTAAAGTTTTCACGTAATTGACATGTCCCCCGAACTTTTGCTTCGAATATGTAGTGCCAAATATTTTCTTCCTACCCAAAATATCTCGAGGTCTCGTATAGTTGTGAGCAAAATTCCTCTTTGGGGCTATGTAAGCCCCTGCACCTAAGCCTCTTCTGGGATTTTTGTGCTTGAAAATTAGCCTGTTTCCTAGCTAAGGCCTGAGATCTGCGCCAGCTTGATCGGCCTTTTGGCTAGGTGTTCTGCGTGAATGTCAAGCCTGGGGTGCAGCTGCCTTATACTTAGTCTCCACGCAGTTAGGAAGTTGCAATCAAAGATAACGTGAGAAGCAGTTTCCTCATCCTCCCCACAAAGTCGGCACATAACCTTGTCTTGATGGAAGCCCATAGTGTGCAGATGTTTTCTCAGTCCACAGTGGACAGTGATCAGGCCCGTGGCTAGTCTGATGTTTTTGCGACTGAGGGCAAGGATCTCTATAGTAAGGTCCTTGGATAGTACCTGTAACACAGCCTTGCTGTGTCTCAGGCCTGAGACGTCCTTCCACCGCCTCAGATGGTTTTCGAAGACCCATCCGTCAATGAAATTCTTCATCTCAGTCGTGCTTAGTCCCATCACGGGCTCCGGCCCAATGAATGGTGTCGCTGACCCCATTCTTGCCAGATGATCGGCTTGTTCAATACCATTGTGACCTGGCACCCAACCAAGGTTAACCCGGTTGTTCTGTGCCAATGGGTAGAAAATCTCGAGGTCTACTCTACCAAGAAATCTGACATTTTGAATTGCAATAAACACAAATGCATTTTGGTGTTGATATCTTTTGAAAAAACTCGTAACGGTCCTTTATTATGATTTTTCGACGAGCTACATATAATTTCTAAAATGTTTTGTATCAGTCCAATCTGGTGAGTCCAAATGGATTTCCATTGGTCCTTGCGGTAATTTGGGGAAGGGGGGAAGAGCTCCAAGTATTGAACTTAAAATTTTGCATACGAGTAGCGCAGGGAACTACAATATGAAAACAATTATTAATGTTACCCTTAATACAATAATAAATGACGTAGGTTCTTAATAAATTTTATCAAAATTATTCGGCATAATTTTATCTCCCAAAAAAACACTTCGTGTGAAAAAAGACGTCAAGAGTAGCAATATTCAACTTCTCGCAATAATTTAAAAACAACTGATATAAAAAAAGAACGTCAATAATCTGTGTACCATCACATTCGTTTCTTAGTTTCCTTTCCTTAGTTGAAAATTCAACCAATGAACGCGGATCACTAAATTAGGTTCTTGAACACTCTCAGTTGTTCTGATCTTAAAATATTCGAGGGGTTGATAAAATTAAAACAAAACCACCATGGTGTTGAACCAATGATCTCGGATTTCAAAACCACGTTCTTGACCACTGCACACTCAGTTGTTCTGATTTTGAAATAGGAATTCCAATATTTTACAGAATATAAAATAAAATTTGCAAAAAATCATCTGGAAGTGGCAGAAAAAAGGGGTTCCTCATACCTATAAACTATCTTTCGTGTTAATATAGTCGGTAGCTTTGCTTACTCTTGACGTACGCATGTCTACCGACATGCTTGATTGTATATAAAACAAAAAATATTCTGCATTTTTTCTCTACTCCTGCACTGATTTATATCGATTGCGTCTGGCTAACTTTACAATGTACATTTTGAAAGCTCATATTTCTCAGCATAATATTTATATCTTTTAAGATATTATAAAAATAATCATAAAAGTTTGTTTTAATGGAAAAATTCATATCACACAATGAATGAACTTTCGTTATTATATGATCTAATAATTTTGAATTAAATTTTAATAATTTTTGTGGAATATAAATTCCAAAAACTAAAAAAAGATGCATCAGTCTGCACCAGAATTTTGTAATAAAGAATTTTATTATTCTTAAAGTTTTAAGGAAAAAAAATGTTTTCATTGATATTTCCCCAAGAAATGGTTTATATAATTATATACCTATATACATAGGTATTTGATTTCACAAAGTTAGATCTCGTTTTGACTTCATTTTCTTTAAATGTCTATTCGTTTCGGGCCAACTTTCGGACACATTGTCCGATAAAACTTGGTTTCCTTATGTTCATAGAATATGTTAATTGGGACTCCTGAGGCAACATGGTAGTTATTTTAATATAGTCAGTTTAAAGATCACAGAACAACTAATCAAAGAAAGCGTAGCTTTAATTCCACGAATGTTCTTTCTTGTCTATTCGTTCCACGATATCTTCCGAACGCCATTTTCGATTTCGACGACTCTTTTATGATTCAGAGTATTGGATTATTTTTTTTTTGGTTTTTGTAACCATCGGGGCCCTTATGTTATCCTTTTTAACTGATTGAAGTTCGCAATAAAAGTTATCAAAACTGTCAGTATTTTCCTTTCAAATGTGATCCCTATATCTAATACCCTATTGATGTAAGTGTGTAAGGATCTCTAGCAGAAAGGTAGGAGATGTAAATGAAACACCTTCTTTTTTCAACCCTAAAATATCATCAAAAGATCCCATGGTTGCTACTGGTTTTTGCAAAATGATGTTTTGTCACCTTTGTTGAAATTGTCATCATATCTTTTGTATAAGATTTTTAAACATGGCTGCCTCCTCCCTCTTTCTATAATGTTCACTAACTAGATCTTTCTTAAGATTTTGAATTAGTTCAATATTTTCTTCCAATTTTAAAAAAGTCGTTCGTGTTTTGAGTTTAAAATTCAAGTTCGGGAAGTTCTAAGTGTGAGTTAGAACACTCTAAAACCCAGCATTATTAAATGAAAATAATAATAACAAAACCTTTTACTTCTTTTTTTAAAAAAATTGATTATGGTCTGTTATGAACGACTGTAAATCATGAAATCATTTGAATGTTTCTTTGATATTTATTTTACAAAAGACAAAACTTTGGGACATTTTGTAGAGTCATCAAGTATAAGCAATGGAAATAATAAAATATAACTGATTTTATGTTCTACAACTTTCATTTATTATTGGATACAAATATCGAATATATTTTTTGTAAAACATAAAGTCCAGTATTTTCTTTGATTTTCATTTCTATTAAAAACGCTTTCTAAACTTCTATCAAGATTACTAGGTATCTATCTATCCAACATATTTTCATCTCCATGCTTTCTTCCATATTTACACCTCCTATTTGCAAGATAGTTCTTCAAAATTTTCATGTACCATTTTATCTTTCTGTGTTGTTTGAAAAAGCTAAAAACAAAGTTGTTCTTCAAGAAGTGGAATAAATTGTCTAATCAGAATATCCTCAGGGAATATGAAAATGTTCGTACATACCTCCTTTCTTTGCAAAATAGAGATAAATTCTTCTTTCCCAAAATAAAAGAAGAAAGGTTTTTTAGTGTGATAATATACAAAGTTTCAAATATTTGAATTTGGCTTTTCAGATTATTTGGGAGAATGTTTAGATTATAAAAAAAAGGCGAGTTTTTGACAGGTTCATTAGCTCAGGTGGTTAAATACTCGAATTCGTAATCAGGACACTGTTGCTTCGAAACCAATCTAAGATATAAAAAATAGCTAATGTAAACAACGAGAGAACTATATTTCTCAAGCATTGGCTTTAATCAAAATAAATTCTTTGTGGGAAAATAATATCGTTTTTCGGTCACAGATCTTTGGGTTTCTCGATATGTCGATTTTTTGCTGTTTGTATTATTTCGTTGTATAATTCATGAAATCCGTAAGGTAGCCCTACAAAGTAGTGGCTCAAGCTAAAACAAAAAGTGAACAATTTTGCACAAAATAATAAATTTTATAACGCAAAAATTTAAATTATTTACAAAGCGATTGCAGAATCGTTAATTGTTTTTATAAATATTTTTATTAATACTATTTTTATTTCAAAAGAAAAATATCATTTTTAATATGTAAAATCTTTATCAGATGTTCTAGACCAATGTTTGTTATTCTTCATCTATCTATAATAATAAAACTCAATGTAACGATAAATATATATATGTGTGTGTGTATGTATGTAGGTATCACTAATTGTTTAGCCAAAACTGTAAGAGATATCGAAAAATTGATGAGAATGGACCCCCCCCCCC
>CM022883.1:14564678-14608054 GCA_012654025.1 Pachypsylla venusta
TTTTTTTTTCGATTTGAGCCATTTGTGCATCACGTTTAGCTCATGAGTCTTTGCTTTTCCAAACCCTTTTTATTTGATTGCTTGGAGTTCCTATTTCTTTATTTTTAGCTTAATGTTTATCTTCCCATTTTTTTTTTTAAATACTAAGTGGATCTATCTGCTCTCTAACTACTCCAAGTTCTGACTATTTTTATCCAAATTGCTGTTGTTTTGCATCTTCTGATGTTATGTTCTTATTCTTTTTGTGCAAACGTTCAATACTCATACTTTCAATTATTATTTAAACTTGTATTGTTTTATTAATGATTATATTTTTGTTTGTTTGTTGCAGGTATGTTATATAATATGCATGTTTGAAATGAACTTTTTATCATACGAAAATGTCTCATAGGAAAACTGTAAGATATAAAGTGGTAAGATATAAAACATGTATGTTCCACCTTCTTGGCAACGTGTTTTAGATGCATAGCCTTGAAGTATGGTTAATATTTTGATAACCTATTATAAAACACAAAAATCGTTAAATTTGGAAATCTTTCCTTTTTTTGGTTTTGAAATTCTGCTGAGACATAGAATCTATCTAATACAGGGTGTCCCAAAAGTCAGAGACCGCCTGAATATCTTTTGAACAGCATAGTGTGGAGTTTTGAAATTTTGCATGGTATTATACCCCAAACTAAACCATCTGATGGTGTAGACAATTTTTCAGCGGCAGGTGCCATGTGGCCCCCAGGAATACAACTTTTGTTTTTTAAATACGAACCCTCATCTTGTGATACATTTTCAAAAGGACAATAGGATTAGAAGTACTTTGCAAAAAAAAAATTACACGTCTAGCGTGTTTGGTTTCTACATGGCGGCCATTTGAAATTTCCAAGATATGACTTCTGAGAGTGTCTAAAACTAGGCGAATTTTTTGCAATGGGATATTGAATGATTGCATAGGACACTAATGTTTAGGAAACTGCTTTTTAGACATAATTCGCCTAATAGTTTTAGACACATCGCTAGTTTTATATATTCGCCTAGTTTTAGACACTCTTGGAAAAATGTACACGTCTAGCGTGTTTGGTTTCCAAATTGCGGCCATTTGAAATTTCCAAGATATGACTTCCAAGAATGTCTTACACGGTAGACGTGTAAATTTTTTTGCTAAGTACTTTTAATTCTATTTTCATTCTGAAAATCTATCACAACATGGGGGTTCGTATTTAAAACACAAAAGTTGGGCAGCCTTTGGGCCACATGGGACACGCCCCTGAAAAAATTGGTCACACCATAAGGTGGTATAATTTGGGGTATAATATCATGCAAAATTTCAAAACTCCACATAAAGATGTTCAAAAGATATTCAGGCGGTCTCGGACTTTTGGAACACCCTGTACAAAAAGATGTTTTATGATTTTATTTTTAATTTGTAAAATAATGTACAATAAGACAAAAGTTTTGAAGACATTATTTCTCACAAATGATTGTTACTAAGTCAAAAGATAATTCTAAATCCCTTACACTAAAACTTATTAAAATCCCATTTTATAATTTTCTCCCAAAAAATAAACCCTTTCATTTGTATCCACCAGAAAATACAATTTAAAACAAAAGTTACAATAAGTTGGAAGATAATTAAACATCATAAATAACATTACTCATAAATTCTATGAAAATTTTAAAATTTCTTCTTTCTAATATTATTTTAAGAAAAACCTTCTTTCTGTGTTTAAGATTTTCATTTCCCCTCACACCTTCAAGAGGGAGGAGAATAAAAAATAAAACATTTTCCCACTTATAATTTTTAATATTTTATTAATGTATCTTTTGTTGCACCTTATGTGAAAGTAAAATGGTGGCTTGTGCTTGTACGAAAGGAACATGGCTCTCGAAGGAGCTTTTCCAGAAAGACGAGAAAATAAAAGTATAGGTCACTAATCTATTCTATGACAATTTTCTTATAATACCGAATTGTCCGTATAAATTGATTAGAAGAACATTTAAAAATAGATGAAAAAAAATCTAAAAATAAAATTAGCTAACTTTCTCAAAAAAAAAAAAATATATATATATATATGAATAGGAGCTTTTTTATAGGAGCCGAAAATAGGAGCCGAAAAATAAAATATATATATGAAAAAATATATATATTAACTGAAAAAAACTCCTTATAATATTAAGCAGTTGCATTGTGTCCTATGTGGGACCCAAAAGAACATATCAGTAGATTTAAACGAGTAGTACTATTTACAATAAATATTACTTATCAGGGTATCAATAGTTAATAATAACATTTCTGAACATTTATTTCATATGGAATATTCTCTTTTATTGCCAAAATGGTTTGTAATTAAATGGATATGCTTTTGTATTTAAGGAATATTTCTAATGCAGCAAGGAGGGTTTCTTAGAGCTTAATTTTTTAGTGTAGATTTAAATGTTTTGGATTTCGCAAACCCCAGAATAAACCTATGTACTTTTATTTATTATTTTTTTGGATTAGCCCTTCTAGTAAAAGCAAATTATTTATGCTCGATATTTTTTACACATACATAAAAAAAAGCTCCAATCCTTTGTATTTAAGGATATACTTGTTATTAATGGAGAGTAAATAACTATTATTTTATATTCTATTATCACGGTGTGAAATGAAAATCCACTATAATTTTAAATTCTCGCTTTAAGACTTAAATTCCATTATTCATAGTACACACATACTTTACACGAACTATAGTAATTGCTTTACTCTTATTCATAGTGCATATATCGAGAGTAGATTATTTTATCCACCAAAGAAAATATGTAAGCATGATTTCAATTAGTTAAAACACCTAGGTGTTTTGAAAATAGAAATAACCTACCGCCAATTAAAATAATAATCATGAAAATAGAGACCGAAAAGATTCGTTTTTTGTTTCAAACTCAATCATGCATAGAAAAAAATAAATACCGTCCAATCGAACTTTCATTCCGCTGTTTTAATAAGAAAGAAGTAAAGTTTGGTCTGCATAGGTTCATGCAAGAAGTATCTTGAAATAGGTTCTATTCAATTGAATGTGTATTTAAAATAATAATGAGTTAATACATCAAATGATATGGTAGTTGTACGTTACGCCAAAAAAAAAAAAAAAAAAAAAAAAATCTTATAATACAGAGACATAGATTACTGGGTTTTTCACATGTAGGTATTATTGCTTAAAACTCAAGAAGCGTTCTTAATAATTATCTGGGCTATTGAGATCATAACGTAGTAATCATCTCATTTTCAAAATATTTTCAAGAAATATTTTTTTCTAAAAAAAAAAGATATTTATTATTTTAAGAAATAACGTTTTTAATATTGATTACGATTTCAATAACGGTAATACTTCGGCTTCAAAATAAAGTGCATTTAAGAAGTGGAATCTAGTTTTTTCTCGCCTGTTCTTTCGACGATAAATATCGAACGTCTCGTCAAATTTTGATGAAATTTTGGTATGTATTCATTATATTTATAGTTTTTGTGGCAATTAAATGAGTTAAATCTACAGATCACAGAACTACTAGTATTGTTTATTCATATTTATTAGATATATTTTGGCGTTTAAATGTTACGGTATACTGGTTTTTTTTTTTTTTTTTTGCAATAGCTATGGGTTTGTATTGATAGTAATACTATCATTCCAATTTAAATAAGAACAGAGAATTGAAACTCTTACTCGGAATATTTCTACCAACCTTAGGTAAGGTTACACTCGAGGGACTTTCAAAATGTTCAGGAATTTTTAAATGTCATGCATTGGGACCACTTTGAATATGGTATCATTTTGAATTTGTGCCTTTGATTTTTACTTTCTCTTCCTAGAANATTTAAATAAGAACAGAGAATTGAAACTCTTACTCGGAATATTTCTACCAACCTTAGGTAAGGTTACACTCGAGGGACTTTCAAAATGTTCAGGAATTTTTAAATGTCATGCATTGGGACCACTTTGAATATGGTATCATTTTGAATTTGTGCCTTTGATTTTTTTATATTTTTTACTCAAACACAAGTTTTTGGGAGATACGATTAGTCAGAATGACAAATAGTAGACACATTTTTTTTATTTTTTTTTGTCTTTACGTCTCTTTAATAGTAATTCGAAATGAGTTATTTATCCGTCATTCGCTAGAAATTTTCAAACCACATTTAGCCAGCATCAGAAGGACACGAACCTACGTAGATGCCACAAAGTAAAACCTAGCGGGACGTAGCTTAACTTCAGTGTTCGACTGCCCTTTATTTTATGTAATATTGTCAATTTTAATCACTCTTTGTGGACATACACTTTTAAAAATATAGTAGATCCATCAAAGGGTTAATACGCTCACTGACCATTACTACAGTTTGAAATCAGAGGAAGTAACCATTAAAATAAATAAAAAGTTTCATAAAAAAATAAAATATAAAAATAATAATAATACTTCTTATACCCAGAATAAAAATATAAAAATAATGAATAATGTAGGTACTAGTCATGAAAGCGAACCTATAGATATATATGCAGTAATAAAAGAGAGTTCAAAACAAAAAACAAAAAAAAGTTACTTTTAACAGATCTTTCTTTTTATTTCAAAGAGCTTGTTAAATTGTGAAAAAAGAAAAAAAAAAATGAATCAGAAATCAGTACTGTTAGATGTAAGTGTAGTATTTATAGAAATCAATGGAAGAGAAGAATTGGAAATTAACATTAGAAATTTATTTTAAATGTGTTTGTCATTATGAAATATAAATTTCAAAAATTATTTTTTGTACGAACAAATAGAGTGGTGATTTACGAGAGCTTTCGTTTGTTACAAGTAAACTGTTGGAATAACAGTTCCACTTCAGGTGACTATAAGTTTCGTATGTTGTCGATAGTGGAGAACTAACCAACACAAGACAGAATATTTGTATTCTGGATTTATTCAAGTCTGGACATCTGTCCCGCTTTTGTCGGAAAACATGGTGAATGTCGTGGAAACCGATGACAACATCTTAATGGGAAGTAAATTCTTGTAATCCTATAGCTTTAACGAAAAAACTAAATTTCACACTAATGACTAAACTAATATCAATCTAAAATACCAACTTTCCTATTTTTACTAAAGCAAGTCACAATAAATGTCCAATGTTCATGAACATAAAAATGGAAAGACTATAGAATAAGTTCAACGCGCTACGCTTTGTAGTAACCTCATTAGTGGAGAAAAAACCATGTGACGACGCGATTCTGAAGAAAGAATCGAAAACCATGTGAGATTGTTTTGGTATTGAAAAAAAATATAACTGAACAGGTACATAATATACAGGGTTGCATTGAAGAAGAGAAGGAAAAATGTGAATGCTCTCAAGTTAGATGACAATAGTAAGTGACTGTCATTGGATTTATTAGTTCAATTATCATCATGATGGTATCATACTCATACATCATAATACATTGTATTTGATAGTAATAAAACGTATAGAGATATTCAATAATTCCACAGAAGGACAAAAGGAAGAACATAGAAAATACCTTCTTGTTGTTTTTTCTTTTTGTCCATAACTGTGACCGGACGTATGGCTATAGTATTGGATATTTCTTCCCTATCTGTCGTAATCTCAAAAAGTTCTTCGTTTAATTGGTTTTACTTCTTCTTGAGATTCTGTAGAAAAGACGTTCTTTCCCTGCATCCTCTTCTTTGGCCCGCTCATTTGCCTTTAAATACGACCTGTAGACCTACTTCCTAGAAATAGGATTTATCCTCCACCTCCTTGATTCATTCAATACCATCCCACTCCTGATGATCAAATTAATTTACGGCAAAACGCTTAAATTTTTAGAATTTTAAATAACAATTTTTTCTTTTCTACATTTTCCGCGACATATCAGAACAATTTTCGGTATACGTTTATTATCTTCCACATTTAAATTTGGGGATGATTTTTGTCTAATTATTTTAATGGGGTACATAAGAAAGAAAAGAAAATGTCTTGGATTTTTTGTTTCTTTTCTTATTAATTATAATATACAAATAAAATGTAAATATTTGAAGACGGGAGAAGAAAATGGAGAAGAAAGAATAATTAGAAGAATACTAAAAAAGAATTATTGTATAAATTTATTATTTTACTTATTTTGTTTTATTTTGCGCAATTTATGCAAATACTTAAGCGATTTGTACAGGATATAGAAAGTAGAATTGACTTATAAAGAGTGTAACGTATTTTCCTGAGGTATGTATTGCAAAATGATGCTCAAATTAAAGGATGTGACGATTAACAAAAATATCAATTACATTACTTGGAAATCATATATCTATTATCTAATGATGCGACGTAGGTCTGACAAAATTAACTGAAAAAATAGCAAATTTTCTGGTCTACTAGACAACAAATTTCCTGATCTAATAGTTTTCACATTATAATAGCACCTCTTTGATTCATATTGCAATACTTTCTGATTTTGGAGTGATTAAATCACGGAGTGTTTTCTTCGTCCTCTTGTATTCCAATAATCCTTGTGAGCCTGGCGTTAAAAATTACATAGGTAGATACAATTATTTCTTCTCGAATTTGATTATTGTGATCAGCTTTACAGAGGTAGTGTAATGCTGTCACTGGTGAACTGCAGGGCGTGGGTTCAAATTCATCCAAACCAAGGAATTCTCATAAATTTTAGATATATTTTGATCCTAACTTTTGATCAAATTAATGAATAAAATTTAGATAGCATATAGTCTTAAACTATACTGAATAAGATCAACGGAAGAACAAGAAAGGAAGAAAATGAAACAAACTGATGATGACTCAAGAAGTAACCCACAAACTAATTAATAATCATTAGCTGCTAAACAAATTCATAACGAAACATAAAGTGGGGCTAATAAAAAAACATTTGAGAATAATAAACATTGCCAATCAACAATCAGAACAAGTTAGTATGCAAATATTGCAGCAATTTGATATTAATTTCAAAGAAATAAGGAAATATGTTAAGAAATAAGATTCAGTGGTGCCCAATATAATTAATATAGTTTTTATATAGGCACATAAAATTCATTAGCAGAAGCGTGAGTGACGGTTAATCAATTTAACCCTTTAACCATCACAGCCAAAGAAGACAAAGCTGGTTTTAATTTCGAAATATTACAAACCTGGTATTGATTAAATGTCTCATTTTCTCACCATGATTTTTCTTTAAACGCCTGTTTCTCCCACGGTAATTCTCGAACGCGTTTTCTTTTCTTTTTTTATAGAAAAGTTCTACGTTCATAATATTTCCTAATTAGTTTTTTGGGCCACTCGGAGCCTCATGGGGGCCATTTAAACTGAGTACTACATTTGATAAAACTACTAGTAAATTACAGGTGCTATCGGAGTGTGATGTCCGAATAGGACTAAAGCATTCCTTTATCATCTTCAGCTTCAATGGGTTGCCATTATATGGTAAAATTTGCTTACATTTATGAAGATAGGTATTCCAAAAGTGAACTTAGACTGAAAACAACGGCCTACTGTTTAGTATTTATTACTCAGATCGTCAAACCAACCACTACACTACCAATCCTCGAATACGGTGTGAATTCACACCAGACTTACATCTCGATTCACAACTTTGGGAACTCTTTGATCTTGATTTTTATTTTTATTACTTGGCAGTTCATTTAATTTTATGATTATGACTCTAAGAATGTCTTCACTTTTACCCCTTTTATGTTTTTTGTTGTTCTTATTATGTTTGCATTGTTAAAAAGAAAGAAGCTAATTTGAATATTTTCGTGTCATCTTAAAATATTTGTTTAAAAGATTTTTCTTTTCTAAAATATTTAAATTTCTTTCAAAATGAACATTTTTTTACGTTTTCTTTGATAAAATTAATTCTAATTATTTCGTCAGTGGGGTGAAACAAAAGATTATTTTGTTAGTGTGGGATTCGTGTCTCTGGAGAATCGCTTGAGAATATATTAAAAACAATTTCGGGCATCGAAAAGAACTATGGAGATAAAATTATATATAGCAGAAGCACTTATATTCGTGTAACAACCTATGAGTCATTCGAAAATTACGACAAATATATCACTGCAAGGCATGGCCAGTTTGTGTAAGTAAGAGTGGGAACACCACCCAGGGTTAAATCTTTTCCTCCGCTTTTTAGAAAAAATTATCATTTTTGTTGGAATTAAAACTTTCAATTAAATGCACTTATCTATGAAAACGTTTTCTCCACGTTATTGTATGGAGCCGATTCATGAACACTGATGAAAACCAACCCGAAAAATCTGGAAGCCTTCGGAATGTGGTATTATAACAGAATGCTGCGAATTTCATAGATGTATTAAAAATACTGAACTGAATAACACGATTTAGAAAAACTCCAACATCTCTAAAGACCAGAGGAGATAAATATACATTGCTGAGAATCATTTTGGAAAGAAAGATTCAAAAGCAAAGGAGTAGAGGAAGAAGAAGATTCATTAATGGCAAATATGAGAGATTAGTTTGAGTGTTCCACCCAATTGTTATTCCAAGCATTCAAGGATAAGGAGAAGCTTGCCACGATATTTTCGAAGCTCCTACAGGGGAGGAATATTAAGAAGAAGATTATGAAAAATCGTTGAAATACTCACTAAAAAGTTCCAACCCGTTTAAGAATACTGTAATATAAACATATTTTTTTTAAAAAAAAAAAAAAATTAAGTTTATGGTCCGATTTACGGGAACCTAGGGTCAATTAGGAAAACCGTCTCCCGCCTAGTGTAGAAAATTATTTTTCATACTTTGTTTCATGTGACGGACTGAAATTAATTCTACGGCCACGGGAAATGATGCATACGAAGTTTCTGACACCAGGTCTTTTATTCTTAGATATAAATTGGTTCAACTATCTCATAAACCTACTTTGCTAATTATTTTCTTTGCTATTTTTTTTTTTTTTTTTTTTCAATTGACATTTTATAAATTTTAATGTCAGCAAAAAATGCTTCTGGGTTTTCTATTTTGTCCTTGGCTAACTTGATTTTTCAAATTTCATACCAGACTACATTCATTCTTTATTGCTGTAATAAAAAAGTTCATATCGTTGTGACCTTTTGTACAGTAGCGGCGGTTTCTCAGCTTTTATTTTTATGTATATCTTCCCTTATTTCAGGACTGTGAAGAATAAAAATGCCCCACAACTTCTTGTGTGATGATTAAATGTGTTTGAATTATCTATAATCTGTACTTATAAAACTTAAAGCCCAGTTGTGATACTCTCCTTACACACTGACTCATATAATCTACATAATTTCCGTGTGCGTCACGGAAAGGAATGGTGCTGGAAGGGTTGGGTAGCATACCTATTATGCTACTCTTTGATAATTCAGAACTGGTTGCTGATAATCCTGGCCCCTTCTATATCCTTTATTATTGGTAAATATCTTAAATTCAATATATTAAAATTCCAAGGGCTGGCTGGGTTTGAATCCGTGTCCCACATTCGCATCGAATGCGAATCGTAGAAATTTGAAATAAAAATCCTCTTAGAAAGTAGACATGAAATAAGAAAGGAAAAATCAAAAATTCAAGCGGAAGCAAGCTATCTCCAAAAACATTTTAGCGGTACAAACATACATACATTTTCTTTTTATAGATGAGCAATAATAATCTAATGCACTTTACGAAACTAGAGAAAGTTTCATCAGATGTACATAGGTATGGTGAAATCATTTTATTTAGTTTAAACTTCTTGATCTTAATTCTGAGTGCAAAGAACTAGATTCATCATCGTGACTCAATGTTTGTTTTGGCTTGATAGATTTTATTCAAAGAATAAAATATAGGTACAGTTAAAGACTAGTCGTTCTATGATCCGTAGAGCTTACTCAGTTAAAATTGCCAAAAACACGGGATAGTCCGTAAAAGAAAATTCCATCCTTATATCAGAAATATTTCATATGAATTGGACCAAGACTTCCAAAGTTATCATTTTAACAAATAAAAGACAGACGTTGGATACAGATAAATTAAAAAACGTCGAGTTAAAACTAGACCTAACTTTATTTGATCAATATTATAAACATACAAGTTAAAACTAGACCTAACTTTATTTGATCAATATTATAAACATGTAGATACTGTTATCATAACATGGAAGGTGGAGTAATGTGAAATATTAATTGGGAACGCCAAGTTCCAAAAATACCACAAAAGGATTACACACGAGTTTTTTATTCAACTTTTGTATCCTATAATACATACCTCCAAATGTAAAATATCAAATTTTTTAGAAATTCTTTTTTAATTCGTGAATGATACTGAAAGGTCAAAATTGCATTTAATAAATAATAATTTATTTACGGCCATGTTTCGTCACATTTTTATAAATATAAATACGAACCAATATAACTCTCTGCAATACTACACGCTCCATATTTGGTTCTTGAAACCCAGCTTAATGTAGATAGAGCTCATGTTAACTTTGCCGTCTCAGACGTGGGTTTCATTCATTACTCTTATTCCATTTTCTATTACCTCCCGGAACGAGTGTGTTCACATACAGAATATCTCAACACAAAAACATTGTTTATTGGAGCATAGTAAAAAGAAAAGTTACTATTCATTTAAGAGGTATAAATGGAAGAATTACTTTTTCCCTTTTTTAACTCTCCTTCCTTCTCTACCTGAAGTGTTTTTTCCTCTTATACGAGTTGATCCTTTATAATTCCATGAAAATGTGTGGAAGACTTGGTCGACCTTTTTCATTTTAATATTATTACAAAGTCAAAGAAGGTTTTGAATAGTTTTAATTAAAATGTGTTAGATTCACTTTTACAAAATGTTTCATTTGTTTCATGCTTTCCACCAGACCAGACCATCTTTTGTGATATTTTTGAACTTTTATGAATGTGTGTTCCTGAGAACAGTTAGATTCAATTTAACTGTAGAATTGTAGATTAATTATTTATTGTTATGATTCTGTTCTATACACTCGTGCTTCTGTGAACAATAGGAGCTCTCTCAGTAGATGGAAAACATATACATCTAACGAGTCGAGGATAGAGAAGAACAGACAATCTTTCGATGAACCCTGAATGCTTATTCACGACTCAAGTGTGTTGATATTGTTTTACAAATTTGACAAAAAGTCTGTAACCATAGAAAAAAATGACAACACACTGGAGACCTAATGCTCGTTCATCATTATGGGATCATCGATAGCTTATCTAAAAGATTTAGTTTCTTTCTCTTTTCTATTCAAGATATATCTATCTATACTTATGAAACGATATGCCTAGAGACTCTCATGTTACAGGAACAGCTTTNCACAAGTTGCTCAAGAAGGAGACATAGAAAGAAGAGGATAGAAAGATTGAGAGAGAGAAAAAGAAAGAAAGAGAAGAGAAGAGAGAGAGAGAAAAGTTAATTCAAAGGGCGAGGTTAATTTCTGAGGAACTCTCTTCCACCCAACACTTTGATAGATTCATAATCAAAAATATTTGCAAAATTTTTATTTATTTCGGCAATAAAGGAATTCAATGATTTTCTTGGATTGTGTAGTTGCCTGATGGATTAATTCTTTAGTATTACCCAGATCACATCACGTGAACTAACATTGTACACAAGACGATCAAGTTCGCTGTTGGATTGTCAGGTTTTGTCAACATGATGATACAACTTTGTTGTCTCAGTTGTGATTTTTGTTATACTTATTGTGATGTGTTTGTTTCTCCTGTTATTTTTATTGTTGATACTATTATCGCACTATTTTCTACAAAATACAAACAAGAAATAAATTATATTTTTACTAGATCATCACAAGTTGCTCATAATTTATAAGTTTAACACTTTGAGCTCGTATGAAATGTGTTCAGCCCCATACTGTGAATGTGAATACTCTCATGGTGAATTTTGCAACGAAAAAAAATCTCCATAACTCTATTTTTTACAAACATATTTCTACAAGTATCGTATTGAGAATTCATTTTTATGTACAAATATACAGGGTGATTCATTAGAGGAACATTTTAACGTCTCTTTAACATCTATTGGTTATTCGAGACGGGAGTTTTACCCTCCATTGGCTGAAAACTTGTAAACCAGCTACGAACATTGACCTCGCCCAGCCTGGGTTGGGCCGGAAAAATAGCCAAGATCACGAGGGTGCAAATCCACCTGGACACCCACATGGAACAACCTCGCTGGACGTTGCTTGACGTTGGTGTATTCAACGTGCCATAGACGCTGGCTAAATTATTTTGTTAAAGTATCTATAGAGCCAATAGATTGAATCAGCGGGAGCACAGATATATATGACAATGACAACAATAATAAATTACCTTGATATGACTTCAAGTGAAATATTATTGAATTTTCCCAAATTAACAAATATACCGTGGATATGACAATTTTTACTCAAAAATTAAAAAAAGAATGTACATATATGAACTTAATACTAGAATTAGCGAATGTGTCAGAATTAAATAAAAAAAGATTCCCTAGGAAACATGTCAAAATCAAGTAAAAATTAAAAAAGAATGTGAAAATAGGTAGGTAAGTACTCAAAATTAAAAACAAAATGAGAGGAGAATGTGCAAAACATTTTTGGGTGTGCCAAAATCAACTCAAAAATGAAGATCTAGTGGATGTGCTAAAATAGAATTGTTAGTGGATGTTCTAAAATCAACTATAAAATGAGAGAAGAATGTGCAAAAAACTAAAATTAGTAGATCTGCCAAAATTAACTAAAAAAAAATATTTGCTTTCTATTAGGTATTTCCTCAAAAGTATGATATGAATCATTTTACCTATCCAAGAAATAACTTAAACATAAGATGAGCAATGTTTTTTTGACGAAAATCGCAAAGTTTTGCGCATTTTATTTGATTATTACCTCTAATGGTAATAAAATTATATTTTATGCTTATTTGATTCTCCAAAAAATTTATGAGTTGATCATAAAGAGTAATGGTTCATACTGTATTGAGAAAATCTAACACTTTACATAAATTATATTTTTCAAAATTCTTGACACATTATTAAGATTTTCTCTGAACTGTGTTTAAATGTTTTTACATTTCAGATATATTTTTATATTTGGTATGAAAACATAATCCAAGTTAAAATATTTAATAAATTATTATTTAATTTATGAGATTATATTTTGCACGTCATACAGATGTGTGCAATAATTCTTGTGAATACTTATGCAATTTATGCAACAAGGAATGGCAGAGGAATTCTTCTGCACTTCAGAATCATTTTCAATAGCTCCTTCTTAGTTTTTGGCAGGTCGCTGCATCAAAAACTTTCCACAATTTTTGTATCAAAGATTCACAAAATATAAAGACAGGATTTCTGTATTCTTAATATTTCTGTTTTGCATTTACTTATTTCGAATAACTTTCTTTCTGTTTTTATTTTTTTACAAAAATAGATACCTTTATGTATATGTTAACAGCGTTTTAATTTTTAGAACCACCTTACAATCTATATCTACGTATAAAATTATATCTCTGATATCTACATATGAAAATATATAAGGATAATAAAAAGATCTGAATTTTAAAACTTATCAGGATATTAATCTGAAAAATAATAATTTATTCCAAAATTGATATTTTTTTTTTCTTTTTTTTAAAAAAAAAACGTTTGCTTCAAATGTTGCATAAGGGATTCTTTTTCACAATTTTTTCAACAACTGGTCATCAAATATTTCAGGATACCATTGAGCCATGCATTGTCTTCAGGAATTTGTATTTATTGAAATATACTATTTTTTTTTTCAGAAAATTATGGAAACAAACCTATTAACCATCTATTGGTCATTCGAGACGGAATTCCCATTTAAACCATCGTATCAAAGAATATATGCATGTAATCTATTCCATATTATCTTGTATTGACCAACTTTTTCTACTCCTTTACTTCATCTCCTATATGCACACTTTATCATTGTTCTTGCTATATACTTCTCGGGTTGAACCCTCTTTATTATTACTAATGTATTCTAATTATCATCTATTATTCGGCACGAACGATCAAAATTTTAAAACAAAATAATTGAACAAATAGAAACATTAAATTCCCTCTCAATCAATCAATGTCCAATTATATGTTCATTACAATTTAACGATCTTCATATTGAACAACACCTCAAGTATTTCCAAATTAAATTTAACGATTTAACCACATTATTAGACAGATACTTGGGGCTGAAGGGTCAACCCCTTATTGGAGCTTCCAAATATAAGGGAGACAAATATTGATAGCAATATTGAGATAAATATAATATAAATTATCTCTATTTTATATATTTTTTATAATAAAGAATAGAAGATCGAATACAAAAACCTTCCCGAAATACGTGATAAGGAAATTTAAGTGCGCAATAAATCATTTTTATTCTTATAATATTCAATATACAGGATTCAACTAAAATCATTTCAGGCAAAGTCCTCAAAAGTCAATTTCAGTAGTCACAAGGCATAGTACATCTGTATGCAGACATAGCACTAGTCATTCTGTGAACTGTACAACTTTAAAGTATAATGACCCTTCAGCCACATGTATCTGTCTAATCAACCGATTCTACGAAGGCCAAACTCAGTTTCATCAAAATTGAACAAGGCGTTAATAATACTTAGTACAGTTCGCGATCTCCTATTTTAGTACTAAGTACCTATGCCTGACGTTGCTTATCTTAAATTAGTTAGCTCACGGGATACGTGTAGATATTCAATGAAATGCAGATATCAAAACAAATATGTCGCACATTTTATTTCAAAATTTTATTAGTGACAGCGAAGAAGAGGATATTATTTTAACTCTCCTGAAAAGTTTTGTTTCAATGTGTCTCATGCTGTGTTCTTGAAATATTATTTCTAGTAAATACGGTTGTTCCACTAAGTATGAAATAAACCCGACAGAACTATAAGTAATGGGAAAACAGATCAAGAAATGAACGTAATGGGAGTAGTAGACTAGAAGCTTTTCGTAGAATCAATGAAGTAGGAATATAAAAAGTCAATAAACCAAAAAAAATTTTGTTTAACCCTAAACAATCTTTAATAAAATGTAAAGCCTGTGGCTGCAAGGTTTTGGTAGCTGCTACATCATTGAAGTTTTCTTCAATTCTTTATGCCCTAACAAACCCCATTTATTTCAAAATTGCATTTTTTTTTTTCTTCCTTGTTTCTTGTCAAATAGAGAAGCCCCCTTTTATTATGAACAATAATTATTTCATGTCTAACTTGGTCTAGGGGTCCCATAGGAGTTCAACAATATTTTAAAAATAAATAAAAATAAATTTGATTGAGTGATAAATCATGCCTTATTCCCATGGATTTTAGAAGAGTTTTTCTTTGAAAAAAAAAAAATGGCAAATATGAACAAACCAATTATCTTGATTAAACATTAGATAGAGATGTATCATAGAAAATCAAAGAAGAAAATTGCCTTTTGTTATTATTATTTTCACTATTTTATTGGACCCTCTCAAAAAGAAGGAGGACTCCAGGAACAATATGAAATTTTTCTAAAGGGATTTTATAAAAAAAGTTAATTTTATTTCACAATTTCTAAGTTAATATTGGCACAACTACTAATTGTTTATAGTTATTATTGGATTATTGGCATTTTCAAAGTGAATATTTGTAGATCTACTAATTTCGCATTTTCTACTAGTTTTGCAAAGGGAAAGCATTTCTCTTTAGACTCCAAGAGATCACTATGTGTTGATTTGGGCTCCAGAACAAGTATTTGATTTTTTTAATTTATGATTTTTTAATAACTTATAACAGAATTGTATACCCCTTCCTCTAACTCATCAACAAATAAAGTACTACAGTTGTACTTTTAATATTTACTTCATGTTTCGATCTTTTAACATGAACATAAAAACTAAAAATCTGCCATGTTACAAATCTAAAAGAAAAATGTTGTTTTGTGTGTTGAAGAAATGTGAAAAAAAACACAAAACGAGTTATCAACTACTTCTGCATACTTTAAAAGGAATTAAAAATAACCTTATAAGATGAAATCAAAGAAAAAAGAGAGACATTTCATAGCCAAACCATGTCTGATGACAAACATCAGACATGATGAGAAAGTGAAGAAGATTCAATTTGTTTTTTAAAGAAGATGTTTTGTTATTTGAAGACATCTCTGTTTTAATCAACAAAACATCTTTGGAATAATAAATCAAAATAGGAATTTTGTTTTTTGCTCAGATATCAGTAAATTTTGGAATTATTGATATATTATTCTTTTTTCTACGTGGACTCTAATACAAATCTTTCTATATTACAACACTGTTCGGTCTATACACTATATCTCTATGCAAAAAGTCACGTCCATCCGTTGCTCTGTTGATGTGTGAAAAGAGGTCAAAACAAAACGAAATCTCACATTCAACTTATAATATTATTCCCATGATAAATCAAAAGTGTCAATATTATATTTGATAGTTCCCAATTAGTGGATGTGTCAATTTTCACTTTGAAAATGCAAAATTAGTGGATGTAATATAATATTTGAAATGGCGATAGTAATGGGTTCGGTATGTACCTATAGGGTCCCATATAGCTATTTGGGCCATTTTCCTCAATTTTGAGCTTTATTGTATGTCTCGGCAATATCCTTCGACATCAATTAAGTCATCGTTACAAAGTTTTAGAAATTCTCTTTTAGATATTTAGATATTTTGTATTGACATAATTTAGGCATATAAAAAAAGCAATATTGAAATTAATAAACCAAAATCATCAGGATATATAAATCATATTATCTTCTACATATCTATATGTCCTGTATTTTTTGGAATCATGAGTTAGTGCTGTGGTGAAAAAGCGCTCTTACTGGAAATCAGTAGTGGCTTCAAACTCCACCAACCTTTGGAACTGTATCATTAAGAATTTAAGATNAAAAAAAAAAAAAAAAAAAAAAAAAAAAAAAAAAAAAAAAAAACAGCCGGTGTAAAGGGACTCTTTAGGCTTATTCGGATAGTATAAATATAGGAATATTCTAAATTTAATTTTTTAAAAAAAAACGTCTCTTGTCAATAGCATATACGTATGTATAGAAAAAATAATTTCTTCACTAAAACACATTATAGAAATACCAAACAATACGTGTTATATCAAGAAGACAAAACATATTTGTATAATATCTTGCTTACTCTATTTCATTAATAGGATAAATTAATTATTTTGTTATATACCTATTTTATTTTAATTACTGTTCTTCCATTTGTAAATAGATGTTTGTTTTTTATATCATATTAATTGTTATTGCAATTCATATAATTACTACCGACTGATGACTAGTTTCTAGCTATGTGTTAATTATCTACATAAAGTTATTTGTATTTCAAGATTGTCGACTTTTATGTGTATTTCAACAATTACAACAAATTGTTGATCATTGCAAAAAAAAAATCTGTTTCTTTTTGAGAATTTGTTTCACAATATCTTTGTAGGAATTTAGAGTTTATAATTATTTTATCAGCTGATGCCTGAAAATTGGTATGCGTCACTTTATTGGCTGTAGAATTCCAGTTTCCCCAAATAATTCAGTACGTTATTAGTCCCTTTAACATTAAGTGTTATTCGAGACAGGGGTTTGCCCTTTATTCGCTGCAAACGTACAAACCAGCTTCCCATATTGACCTCACCCAGCCTGGGTTGGGCCGGGAGTAGCAAGCATTAGAATGGCGCGAGCCTACTTAGGTGGTTACCTACTTAGTAATACCTCGCTGGACGTTACTTCAGTGATCTACCGGGAACTGATGTATTCATTTTAACTTTTCTTCCTGATTGCGTAGCTACATATTAAGAACCTTGCAGATAAAATGCCTGAATTGACAAAAAAAAAAAAAAAAAAAAAAGGGAAATCATACAGACGGTATATTAACTGGACTTCGGGTTATAAACTATTATTTATAACGCGAAATTTTGCTAATTTTTTTTATGATAACTAAATAATGTTCATTGGTATGATATTGGTGGTGAATTAAGTATATTGTCTCTATTTCCATCTCCTACAGCAATTTTCGTGTTTCTCTTGTTCGTTGTTCTTATGCATTGTATTTTACTTTCACGCACCATTTGTTACTATCTTTTATTTGCTGATGACTTGCACTAATGTTATTCACTAAATTAAACATTATTATGTAAACAAACCCTTAAGTGCCACCATTATTATTATTTTTCTTCCTTTTTTTAACAAAAGGGTTGTTTTCTTTCTATTTTTCTTCTCCATTTTGAAATGAGAAATGTGTCACGTGTAGAAAAAGAACATAAAAATATTTCAATCTAAAAGAAAAAATATATATAATCTATAACGCTTCTGCTGCGTGGTAAGGTTTCCCAATAATGGAAGTAAAAAATATAATTCTGAACAAATTTTTTGTCAGATTTTTTCGAGCCTATAATTTCTGGATATTTTGTTCTCTTGTGTAGTTTTTTTTTCTACAATAAACTGGTGTTCTATTTCTTTGCAATTCAATTCTTGCAACATTCTTTTCTCATTTCTTCTCAAAGCATTAATTATCTGGTGAATCTGAGGTATCAACGCCCATGTTTGCAGTACACAAAATAATCAACATCTTCAAGCTTAAGCAGGTCTAATTCAATATTAATATTCTGCTTATTATCTCCAATATTGAATGCATCGATCTTTATAGATATTATGTAAGGGCCTTGTATAATATTTCGTCATTTGCTTTACACATTTAATAGTTGTTTGGATCTTTCCCCCTGCATTTTTAATGTGATCTCTCATACTTATTTGCTCTTTTCCGCAAGTACTACATTTTCATGAGTATAAATTTCTCATTTATATTTTTATTTCATCCGTATAAATTATTTTCTAGTTTTGTCCTGTGGGTCAATCTCAAGTACATAATGAGTCTAATATTATTTCCAAAAATTGAAATCTCCGTTTATTTGATCCGGTAATATCACTTCCAATAAAAACTGTGTCAATTCTTTTAATAATTCCAAAAATGTTCAATATTAAGTAGATCTCTTTACTTCACTCTGAGTACATTGTCGATCATTTTTGTAACCCTTGGTTCCTTCTTCCTTAAGAAAGGATTATCTTATATATGAATTTTGTTTTTAAAAGATTTTATTTTTGATATATTATCACCCATTTTGAATAAATTGTTTTTTGAGCCTTCAACATCCGGCTTGATGATAGTTTTTTTTAAAAACTTTTCAACCACAAAAATATACTTTTTTTAAGAAGTAAATGATGTGTTAGAAATATTTTTTGTTGTAAATATATTTTGGGAGTATTAATTTCCTTCCTGTTTAACACAAGTAGTTAACAAGTACCTACTCATATCTAATGCTTGTTACTTTACAAGTCTCATGTAGGTACAATATTAAATACATAATATACTTAGATATAACTCTAAGATTTACATATCCATCATATCCTTGTAGGTCTCTGTCTAGCCTCCATGGTCTAATGCTGAGTAGCTTCATTAAAATATTTGCATTTTTACTATTTAATACATTTTCACTTTCTGTCTGAATGAAAAGAAATTTTATTCATGTGTTTTCATCAATCTTTGTTTATCTCCTAACTTTTAGGATGTGGATTTTTATAAAGCACATCAACATCGTTATTATACAGAGGCCACTCTTCCACATTCCAACTTACACTACGATCAGATGTTTATGATTATTACCATGTGGAGTTCGCAGGAGATGGGTTCTACGTAACAAGTCCACTCGTGAACAAATCGCCTAACATTTCTTTCTCCTTTTTTCAATCGGGTTACTTTAAATACTGCTATTTAGAACTAATATGAATCATATCTTATGTAAAACGGGATTAATGGGGCCAGACTTTAACATCCTACATTCTACAACATAATATAATATTCTGAAGTTATCCTTTAGGGACCTTGGCCATCTTTGAAAACAGCATTAATGTTGTCGCGACAATAATCATTAGTATGTCTATGAAATTTTCTATTCCTGTGATGCTCAATTGGTCCTCTCTTGCTTAACTTGTATTCAAATTTATGTTCTTTATGAATTCATTGTGACATATCATGTGACCCACTATCTATACCTGGACTATCTTTTGTGTTTCTTGTTTGCTTTTAATAAAAACACTGATAAACAATATTATTGATATTATGCAGAAATGTTTGACTCAATTTCTAGTTTAGATTACTTTCTGATTGAATATTGTAGTGGGAAACCCCTTAAAAATATTGGTTTTGGAAATGAACTTCTAAGATAGTCTTACTTCAAAATCGTCTATCTACAGAGGATTTTTATTAGGAACAATAACTTTTAAAGGGAAACTACTTTCTAATCATTAATTGTAACGAATTCATTTCTTGTTCTGCTTCTTCATTTATAGATCATTGATTTAATGACTTCTTGAAATCTTACTTCAATTAGTCTTCTTATTAGAAAAGAACCAATTNAAGCACATCAACATCGTTATTATACAGAGGCCACTCTTCCACATTCCAACTTACACTACGATCAGATGTTTATGATTATTACCATGTGGAGTTCGCAGGAGATGGGTTCTACGTAACAAGTCCACTCGTGAACAAATCGCCTAACATTTCTTTCTCCTTTTTTCAATCGGGTTACTTTAAATACTGCTATTTAGAACTAATATGAATCATATCTTATGTAAAACGGGATTAATGGGGCCAGACTTTAACATCCTACATTCTACAACATAATATAATATTCTGAAGTTATCCTTTAGGGACCTTGGCCATCTTTGAAAACAGCATTAATGTTGTCGCGACAATAATCATTAGTATGTCTATGAAATTTTCTATTCCTGTGATGCTCAATTGGTCTTCTCTTGCTTAATTTGTATTCAAATTTATGTTCTTTATGAATTCATTGTGACATATCATGTGACCCACTATCTATACCTGGACTATCTTTTGTGTTTCAATGATTTTGTCTTGTTTGCTTTTAATAAAAACACTGATAAACAATATTATTGATATTGTGCAGAAATGTTTGACTCAATTTCTAGTTTAGATTACTTTTTGATTGAATATTGTAGTGGGAAAACCCTTAAAAAAATTGGTTTTGGAAATGCTTTAAAAGTCTTACTTCAAAATCGTCTATCTACAGAGGATTTTTATTAGGAACAATAACTTTTAAAGGGAAACTTTCTAATCATGAATTGTAACGAATTCATTTCTTGTTCTGCTTCTTCATTTATAGATCATTGATTTAATGACTTCTTGAAATCTTACTTCAATTAGTCTTCTTATTAGAAAAGAACCAATCATGATTATTAGATGTTTCGAAAAGTTTCAACTTTACGTATAGAGTTTAACTTATAGAAAATGGAACTTCTAAGATAGTGTATATTAATTATTAAGTATCTAATACTATTGCTATCTTCTAGCTATTTATTAAGTTAACCTTTTAAATGTTAGGTTGTTACTAAACATTTTTAATAAAATAATTATCTACAATGTTAGATACATTATACTGGATGGTTGGAATATTTTTTTTTGTTGGAAAATTTTGGCCGGAATTGGAGGTTTCAAAGGAAAACTTAAGAGGAATAATGGCGTCAATAAAATATGGAATTAGATGGGGAAAGGGAAAGTAGTATTACTATTAACAAAATTAACCGACCAAAATGAAATAAAACCTAGGAGTCATTACATTCACACAACATTCATTAGGGCTATTATCGTGTCCGGTGGTAGCCAGATGTGATTGCAGCTTCAAATAATATGTTGTGTACTGCTAATGATATTAATTGTCATCCTGCATCTATTCTCGGAGGCCGATTATTAACATGGACCCCAGAACCATATAATTATGCAAAAAAGACTAAAATTATGTGAAAAAGTTGGAAATAAAATTGAAATTCTATAATAAAGAAGTTCTTAATTCTATTATTTTGTATTTTTTTTTTTTTTCATCCAATTGCAACACTCAATTGTTTCCAATTCGTCCATTTGATCTTATTCATCTCTTTCTAAAACCGCATTGGACAAGCTGTTAAGTTTCAATTATTTTTTTCGTCAATCACCCAAGTCTTCAAACCATTATAAGGAGCTTATTTTCCCTCTCTCGTATATCTGAATATCTTTATTCAGTCTAAAAGCATTAAATTGCTCCAATCTAACTTCACACGGTTTCATACAACATACTGTATAATATTTTGCAAGGTGCTAGCAGTATATTTTACAAACTTAAATTTTATATCGTTTAGACTTAATGAGACTTTAATTGCTCTGTTCTAAATTTAAAAGGTCGTATTTCTAATCCTTTATTTTTGCTCCTCATATAAAATGTATATTATACGCAAAGGAAAGTCCCTTGTGAACTATTGTTGACCATTATCACATCATTACGACAAACATGGAATGTACAATGTATGCAATAATTACAAACATGTTCTTTTGTTTTTGTAATTTTGATGGTAGGAATAATATTCTTTAAGACTAAGACCTACAAACACACAGGGGCTGCTGTTTCATGTATGTACCACACAGGAGACAGGTTTTCGTGTTCAATCCTTCTATTATCACATTCTCAGAGCCATGTATTCGTATAATGCTATGGATCCAAAGCCAGTCCTCTTCAAGTGAATAAGGAATGTACAAAATATCATAGATTGCTTCATTCAAATTCATCTATAAGTCATACTCACTCATCATTCTGATCATTCACCATCTCTCATTCACACCCATCATTCATTATATATTCCATTCACACTCCCTTTATTTCTCATCCCTTTATTTCTCATTCATACCTCCACCCGACATTCATCTTTCACTTACTCACACATCACACAGCATCAGTAATTGTTCTACACTGCTTGTAATATAGAAGTGATGGGGCGTAAACCACTTAATTTTTTTTAAAAAAGACTTTTCTAGTACTCTTCTGTGTTAGCCTGAGCATCAGTATGCTCGTATATCCCGACAAGCTGGCTGAGAACTATTATTTTTTTATGTACATCAGATTATCGGATTTCGATTGAAATAGGTAAATATTCTAATGAATTATCCTAGGGCTTACACCTAGCCAAACGTATACGTACTAAGTAATTTCAGCCCTTTCCTTAAAGTGTAAAACTAATTCAGTTACCAAACCCAGTTCCAATAGTATCTTGATCTATTTTGCGTCCTTTTCTAATCATTTGTCTCCACATCTATCCTAATCCCCAGTGTTCCTCCATTCTCTGTTCCTAGTAATTTTACAAGGAGCTCACTCTCTTTCCAACATGATCTTTAGAGTTCAGATGTTCTCTCCTCATACACAAAATAACATAGTATTCTTTGAAATCTTGAGCATATCATACAATAATAATATTTAATATTTGAGCGCTTAAAATTGAGTAAAATATTGATGTCCGATTGAGAAACACATTTGTGTTATACAAGGTGATGCAGATTAATTTGTTGGACCCGTGATATCAACTTCAGAGTTCTCCGTTGTTCCAGATCGTAGCTTTGCCATCTCTCTCTATTTCTATCTTACGTTTTCCTTGTCCATACTGGTCCTCCGGTCTTGATTATTGGATCTCCCATTTCAGTTTCGCTCTTCCCCTTTTACTTTTCTTGTTTCTAGGATGCCAGTTCGTTGTTCTTACGGTCCATCTGTTCTCCTTCATTCTTGCCACATGCCCAGCCTATCTTCTCTTGCATTCTGGGTGATAGTTTTTCAAATATTCTTTTTTGGTGATCCACACGTAATTATGAGTGGTGATCACCAATGGCGATTCATTAAATTTATGTTTCTCATTTCTGTTTGTATGTGTCTAATTCTTGTCTAATTTTCTGATATCCATGCTTTTAAATTCATCTTTTCATAAATCAAACCACTCGTACAGTTCCTAGTTGCATTATAATATAATTCATGAATAGTTAATTCAGCTCGTATGTAGGTACATACTACTGGAAACAACGTGGACACATAGTAAATCATGGCAACATAATCCAATTTTTTTTTGACATTTTAAAGGTTTCGTGTACACATTTATTTGGTGTTATAATTTTTGTTATAAATTAACCCTTAGGAAGTGATGGGTAAAATAATTCATTCAAATTTACAACAATTTGAGGACTTTTTGTTCGTAATGCTTTTTGTAATCCTTGTACTTATGATTATGGTTTATGTAAAACTAATCAGAGCCAAAATGTATATACGTATATTCCAGCTAATGTCCAAAGATGCTCCTATAATTGAATCTGCTTCAAACGGTTATAAAACATACCTACTTCTGTCTATAAAATCAAGGATTAACTTACCTTTGAATTAAAGTCGAATATTTAGGAGTGCCAGGGTGTTTTAAGAAATCAAAAACTTGCAAAATAAGAATTAAGAATTTATGAAACAATAAAGATGCTAAATATTTTATTTTTTCGTCGGATAGAATTTTTCAAATTTAGATAGAATTTTTTTTAATATGTAGCACTGAATGCAAATAATAATTATAATAAAAGAATTTCTTTGTGACTTTAGTTTTTTTTTTGTTTGAGGAAAGATTTTAAATATTTAAAATTTTCGTCAGATCGATTTTTTCAAATTTCATATATTTCTACCTAAATTTGAAAAAGTCGATCGGACGAAATTTTAAAATAGTTAAACTCTTTCATCAAAAAAAATCATTCATTTATTATAAATATTATGACTCAATAAAAATAAAAAAAAACAGATCATTTGTCGCATCGGGTTTTTAATAATTGACAATATTGATCTGTCGTTCTGTGGAAGCAAGTATTTTCGACTTCAAGCGAGTTCACGCTACAATTAGTCAAATGGAGTTCGTCGTTTGTATTAGCTCTTAGGAAATAGCTGTATGGACTTATATTTTTAAAAATAAGACTTGGACTTATTCTTTTATTGTTTTCATGAAGATTTAATTATGAGATCAATTTTTTCACGATTATATATAGATAATTTTTTTAAAAATGAAATAGCATAAAATATAACATAGTTATAACAATAAATATTGAAAAAAAACATATATATATATATAAATAATTAATAAGCTGATCAGGTCATTTCTTTTTAAGAAATCATGTTATTAAGGGTTAAAAATAAATTTCTAAATATATAACAAAATAAATTTACTTAAAAATAATNGGGGGGGGGGGTGAAAATGGTGATTGCTAGCACGGGTAGACAAGCAGGGTGGCTAAAAGTGGAGGCTAAAATGTATAGCATCGGGTTTTTAATAATTGACAATATCCGTAACGTAATAAATACTATACTTCCTATATACCAGACAGACTGGGGACGAAGGATCTGGTAAATTTCTATTTTTTAAAATAACGAAAAAAAAGAAAAAAAAAATGACTGTTAGTCGTGAAAAACAAAAATTAGAATAAAGTAAGTAGAGAGTGAAATAAATTTGACTGATTTTAATATTTTCAATGGAGCGAATGTATCCATCGATGCTTCTTGTTAATGCACTAATTTTATCCGTTTAAATAGGTAATTCAGGAGATTTCGGGTTCAAACTCCACTAAAAAAAAAAAAAATCTTGTCTGAGTTATTCATTCATTATCTGATGCCCACATGTGCTATATTTCTTTTTTGTTTGCTACAGGTATAAAAACTGAATACATTTTAAAGTTTTTAGGTATTTATTGTAGATAAATCGAGATTCGTTTCGACTTCATCCCCATATATATATTTTGGAGTCTTTTTCTTCGCTAAAACGTGGGGTAATTTCGTTTCAGTTGAAGTCAAAATTGTTTTTCTTCTTCTATTTATTCCACCTTAAAAAAGTATTTAAATTGTTTTACAAATGAATTAACAAAATATTATTTTCAAAGGGATATCCCTGCATTTTTTTAAGCGAAATCGAATAATTTTTCCTGTGGTAAGAGTAATACTTTCTACCTTTATTGTTTGTGCGGTAAAGATTGTTGCTCTATAGAATGAACGAACTAAAAAATAGGTTTAAAATTTTATTTAAATTCGTTGTTCAAAACATCTAACATCCTTAAGAAAGAGTAGAATAACTTTTCATAATGAGAGATCAAATGAGCGATTCAATTTTTGAACTGAAATCAGAAAGATCGATTCTTCAAAATGGGCGATACATTAAATCTCTATAATATTCATGACGAGTCATCATTTCATTCCATTGTTCATTTTGTATGAATTTATACAAAATTATCAGGAGGTGTTGGGAGGACATGTCGTTGTAGGAAGAAAGGGTGCACGTAGAAGGCTGTGTAGAGGAGTGTTTATATAAATAACAGGAGCTGAATTATTCCAGTAATTAACTTCAACTCCTCTCTCTCCCTCTCTTCTTTCTTTTGTTAGTTATTTTCTATTCTTGTGTAATCCCTTCATTCCAATACAATTCCATTAAATAAGACTTTCTCGTATATTTTCGAGAGGACTTAAAAACAGGACATTTAGGTATATAGTTGTAAAATATATTATTTCTGGTCTTCTATTTTTCTTTGAGTAATATATATTATTCAAGTTGACAGAGTTTATTTTTTGTGGAAAAAATAATTTGAAAATTGTCCTTTAAAATATTCCCCACTTTTAAAAATCCCTTATAGAATCCAAGTTTTACTGAGTAGATGAATTGGTTTGACTTGACATATTATTTACTGAAACACTAAGGTAGTGGGGATAAAATTTATTTCATCTAGAATTTAGGTTGCGATGGTAGTCATTTTGATTTTTTCCTGCGAAACTGTTAATCCTGCAACAAATTTTGTAGGGATATTTTTTGGAACAAAATTAATGTAGAAATAGTTTTTTCCACATTATTGCTCTCTTCAAAATGGGTTCTCAAATAAATTTAAAATAGCTGATTGCGATGACGGTCATTTTTTTTTTTTTTTGACGTACCATTTTTAAGGTTTACAACATTGAATGTCGCTTTAATGTTTTCTTTCACAAACAGCCCATATATTTTCATCTGCTTTTTTAAATATTATTTTTCTGTTCTTCCTCTGACTTCCTAAACTTTTTCAATGATTCTCTCTATTTCTGTAACATCCAGGGTATCTACTATTCTTTTCCTTTTATGTGTTGCTTTTTGGTTGTTTCTCTTTTTTGAATAACGTTTACGACAACTTAATTGTGATTTCAAAAATTTCAAACAAAATTGAGGCAATTACTTCCTTTTGGCTTAACGTCCCTTTAAAATCAATCAGTCATTTGAGACGGGGGTAAAACAATCTAACCACATTGACCTCACCCAGTCTGGTTTGAGCAAAAAAACCTAATTGGTCACTCGTTAAGTAAAACATCTCTGGTCGTTGCTTACAGTGATTATAGGGAACAGCTAAGAGGAAAACAGATTCTTAAAATAAACCCAATCAAAAATAATATTTTGGATTTATCAACTATACATAATATCATAGGAGATCTGAACATTTTAGATATCTTTTCTATTGGGGAGTTTAAACACCCCACGTCTGAATCCCAATAACTTCAAAACAATCTTATTCAATCTTCAAAACTTTCATACAGTTGTTAATAAACATTGTAAACTCATCTATATAAACATATATCAACCCGATAAATCATAAATCTTGAATTAAAAATACTTGCACATCTATCAATAGATGTAATTATATTTATGAGATGCACACGTATTACTATTAAACAAGTCTATCAATATGAAGTCAAGTGTTCATATTACATATCTACTTAGTAATATTCTAACTCATACAANTTTTAAATATTAAGCCCAGATGTTACACTGCTGTGTGGAAGTTGATGAATTTGCTTGAAGGTTTTTCTGTTCTTCCTCTGACTTCCTATAATTTTTCAATGATTCTCTCTATTTCTGTAACATCCAGGGTATCTACTATTCTTTTCCTTTTATGTGTTACTTTTTGGTTGTTTCTCTTTTTTGAATAACGTTTACGACAACTTAATGGTGATTTCAAAAATTTCAAACAAAATTGAGACAATTACTTCCTTTTGGCTTAACGTCCCTTTAAAATCAATTGGTCATTTGAGACGGGGGTTAAACAATCTAACCACATTGACCTCACCCAGTCTGGTTTGAGCAAAAAAACCTAATTGGTCACTCGTTAAGTAAAACATCTCTGGTCGTTGCTTACAGTGATTATAGGGAACAGCTAAGAGGAAAACAGATTCTTAAAATAAACCCAATCAAAAATAATATTTTGGATTTATCAACTATACATAATATCATAGGAGATCTGAACATTTTAGATATCTTTTCTATTGGGGAGTTTAAACACCCCACGTCTGAATCCCAATAACTTCAAAACAATCTTATTCAATCTTCAAAACTTTCATACAGTTGTTAATAAACATTGTAAACTCATCTATATAAACATATATCAACCCGATAAATCATAAATCTTGAATTAAACATACTTGCACATCTATCAATAGATGTAATTATATTTATGAGATGCACACGTATTACTATTAAACAAGTCTATCAATATGAAGTCAAGTGTTCATATTACATATCTACTTAGTAATATTCTAAATCATACAACTCACATGTTCAACACTGACGGTATGGAACGATGTAATAACCAAAGCCAAGGTCATTCGGAAACCAGTTGTTCATAACAATATTGATATTGTATGTAAATTTCAAATGGGTACATGCCAAACAAATATATCAACAACGTTTATAATAAAAAATGAGAGATTACGTGAATCAACCAAACAATGTGGGAGAATTTATATTTCTTGAAATAAGATATAATTTGGCTGCTGATGTAATACTATTGCTGTGATTGACATGGTTCTAAGGGCCCAGGTCATTATAAGCTTCCGAGATGAGATGTAGGTACCTCTGATGACAATTAGAAACTATTTAAGAGCAGCAATCTCATCCATCTGGCCACCATCGTATGTAAGTTGGTACTGATAATTACGTACGTACTATGTTCAAAGAATTGACTGTTTTGGGGTCAACCTGGACCTCATAGTGGCCACATGATGTGTGTGAGGTCTGTAGTTCACAGAAGTACTGGTTTTATTAATGACTTTATTTTTTTATGTTTCAGGTATGTTATTTATTATGCACAAGTTTTTGAATCAAAATCGTAATGATCAAAAATTACTCATAGGGAAACAGATTTGGTAAGATATAATACACGCAGGCTCCGCCTAATTCACCAGATGATGCCTTTCAATATTATAGTTAATATTAATGTTTTTATTATTTGGTTAATATAATCATTTTTATTGTTTGTTTTTTTTAAAAAAAATACTAACCTTTTTTTCCCCCATTTTCTTGCTAGTGGCTTTTTGTGGCCATTTTAAGTGAGAGTTCTAGACCTACTAATTTGTCTCGGTGTAACATGCAGTACCTCCAAGATACAGAGTGATACAAGACCATAGTGATATACAAATCATATTTATTTAGCGCTTAGCTTTTAACTATACATAAAAAAAAACTGAAAAAAGGCAATGGTTATAGTCAACAAATAGAGTAAACCAGATTCCTTCAGAACAGACCAAGTAAACCAATCAACTCTTCTCCCGGATTGGGTTTGTTTGGCCACGTTTACTTGGTTCGTTTTCCTTCACTCAGTGTGTTCATATGTATAATGGTCTTGGGGAAGCTCCCGACTGTTTAATTTGTTAAAATAAAGACTCACCTAGTGAATGCCTGTTCACAAGATCCATAAGTTCTTTAGCACAACCCAGGATACACCACGTGGAGGTGAACTAACATTATACTATAATATTAGGTCGTCAAAATAATTGAATGAAAGACGGAAACAAAAAAAAGTGTCATATACTCGTAAAGTCCTTTACTTTTTTCAGTCAATGTGTAGCAAAAGGGTACCTACCTATTTTGTTTCTCCACGTACAGACATAATATCTCATCCCTTGCTTTTGTTTCTAGTGATAAATTTTTTGGCTGAAAGCATGTGCAGATAAGTTTTAAATTACATGTGTTTATATAATTTTATAATATTTATTAGGTTATTAAAATACGATGTAATGTGTGTGCCTCTAGTACGGTCTGTTACACATCAACAATTAAGTAAGGTTTTATCAAAGTGGAACTAAAAATTGGTCTAGATCTGTTTCAAATTATCCAATGTAAGATCAGTTACCAAATATCTATAATTGAAGTGAGTTGTATCAATGTTCAATGTGTTTTGCTGTTTTATAATGGTTCTTTTTGGTTTGAAGAATTTTTTTAAAAAATGTTTTTATTTTTCCTCGTCAGTCTTTTTCATTTAAGAATGTTTATTCTATAATGAAAAAATCGTAAGAAGAAAGTTCTTGTTTTTTCCTTATGCCCTTATTTGCGTCAGTTTTGTACGAAAATTCTCCTGAGGTCAGAATGGGATTTCCTTGTTTTTGCTATCTCAGTTCTGGTATCCGCATATAATGTGTATTTTAGTAATTTTTTTCCTCTTCTAACTTAAGTTTTATATTCCAATATTTTTTGAGAGATCCTTGTTTCTAAGATCTATGTGTTTTTTGTTTAATGGTCTTCTCCGTTATTTCATTTGTGCTGTTACGACCACAAATTTGAATGGTCCGTTTTTCTTTGGAGTCAAAACTGCACTTTGCATGCCGTTGGTTAATGTTGGTGTGTACCTATAGCGTTTTATACATATTTACTAATTATATTTTTTTAATAAATAATTATAACATTGTGTATTTTGTATTTAGGAACAGTTTTGGGAATCACATTAGTTTTACAACTATAGGTTCACATAGGTGTATTAGGACGTATCTCACATGGAATTTTAGTCCAGTCGAAAACAGTAACTCAATTGGAATTTTTTTTATTTTGAGACTCATAGTTCTCTAAAATCTAAAGAATCATCTCTACTCCCGGTTGCTGTATCTATCAGTTTAAGAGGTATAAATCATTTTTAAACTTAAATAAGAAATATTATTGAGTATGTTTGTAGTCATTTTGAAATATAAGAATTTCTAATTAATTTTGTATCGACCACAATTAAATTGATGAGTCGCGAGCGCTTTCGTCTGTTACGACATCTTCTTCACTAGAAGATGTCGTACCATACGAAAGCGCTCGTGACTCATCAATTTAATTGTGGTCGATACAAAATTAATTAGAATTTCTTATATTTTTAAACTTGGTAGAACCCTGTATATTGTATGAGCGTTTTGTTTATGATGTTGTGGTATATCCTCATAGGTGGGGAAGGCATCTTATTTATACATAAGGATGTGAGCTGAGCGCGCCTTCTCGCCGCTTGAATGGAATCTTTTAATATTTAATCTCCTCACATAGTAGGTACATATTTCAGTGGTAATTAAAATTTTGTAACCTAATCTTACGTCAAATAGGATTCTATATCCTAAAATTTATTGCCTAACAAAAAATTAAGATTTTTTGTGAGATGTTTGTAACTTCTTATTACTGGGTTCAGAGTCATCATGTCAATTTTTTTTTATATAAAGCATGGCACTTCATAGTATTTCGTCAGGCGTTATTGCTACATTAAACTACCCCGGAAAAAGAGCCGGGACCCCTCCACACACGTTAAGCCTTCATTCTAAATATAGAGAAATAAAATATGTAGGTGCATTTCATATATCATAAAATGGAGTTAGTTCGACGATTCCCGCAGGAAATCAACTCCTCTTACTCTTCTGTGTAATTAAGACGTCTCCGTGGTAGAACGGGTTTAGAATCCAGGTCGAAAATTATATTTTTTTTTAAAAAAAATCGGTTGTACGTACAATTGAGTATAGCGATGGTAATATCGACAGTTAGAACTAATTGTGTAACTAATATATCTATTAGTTTATAACTTCCAAAGAAATATTACAAATTGATATGAAATTCAGTTATTATTATTTTCTTTTAATGATGAGGAATTATAATATCATTTCTACAAATACAAGTACCCATGGAAAGAATATTATCAGATTGTGTGATAAAATATTTCGACCATTCTAATAATAGCATCAAGGGAAAAGCTATTTCAAAATTTTATATTTTATTTTTCATCTATTAATAGAAAATTACAATTTTTCAAGCACACACCAAAAAAATCACAATGGTGAAAAGCAAAGTGGAAAACACAAAGAAAATGGATGAATATGCGGGAATATTTATGAGGATTTAATATAATAATCCGACAGATACGTTATCATAGAAGGAATGAGAGAAGTGGCGGCAACTGGAATGAAATATTTGGTGCTCATACGGATATATGTAGAAGAATTTTTGCTGAAAATTTGGACAAAAATTAATAAACAATGTGAGTCATTTTAAGTAGAACAGTCATAGCCTGTTGGACATACAGAAACAATTAATGTTCAAACTCGTGATAATTATAACAGGGACATGTTATGAATTCTTCAATAGGTGACATCAATGAATTCTTTAAGATTGACGCTAAATATTATTTCAATGTAAACTTTGTATTTTTCCTTAGATATTTGAATTTTCATTAATTTTTACAATAAATTGTATGGGATTGATTTTTTGAAGGAAATTGTTGGAAACTAGTCAGTTTTCACAAGGTCACTCAATTTTTTACTCGGATATTGTGAGGTGATAAATCAAATTAAACATTTTAAACAAAACTAAATTAACACTCTGAATTATTTTTATGAACAAACTCTTACTCTAGGCTCATATTTTAACAATTTCTTTCCAATTTAAGTTGATATGTCACACATGGTTGTCTAATACAAAATTAACTAAACCTACAAGAACTATTAGGAAAATAATAAAAAATAATTGTACATTAAATGTATAATTTGAATCATCATTATGTTAAAAAGTTAACAGTAAAAAACTGGTATTCAATAATCCTCTATTTCAGGTAGACCATTTGTCTAAGGAATGAATTGATGTATAGGGTGGTTTGCTGTCGCCTTCCCTATTTTCTATGATATTGATATCTACCTTTCATCCCGCTTTTGCAAAATGAAATGCACAAATAATCATAACGAATCATAAAAGATTACATTATATTTTAACACCATCAGCTCAGACTCGGCCGTTAAGAGGCCATCTATGTTCTATAGTTCACCTTCTCTTTAAAGAAGATACGGAGAAAAATCTCTCCTATTATCCAAAGATATACCTATCTTCAGTTAATTTCAATTTGCAATAATTACTGTGCGATTTCTTTTAACACAGAAAGTTGACATGGAATGTGCCTGAAACTCAACCGTAGATTTGTAGATTTTAACATAAATGAAGTGAATTCAATTATTGCTCGTGAAAACCTTCGTAATTGGATTTTATAGGAAGAAGTCTTTGAGTTCAATTATACGAGCCACCATTAAAAGGGAAATGCTATGCAAAAAACCGTGAAAATGTCTTTGTAAAACTATACGTTCAAGAATAATAATATATTATCTATGCATATAATATACGATGAGGTTATTCCGTTTTTTGCAGATTATAAAATAATACCAAAAATCCCATTTTCGTTTTTTTTTTTTTCGTATTCCCTTTCTACTTTTTTCTCCCACCTATTTTTTAACTTCTTCCTATTATTATTCATTTTGAAATTTCATTGAAAACTTCTCTCTTCCTCTTTTTTGTTCCCTTTTCTCATCCCTCCTATTCTGAGGGACCACACACAATAATCAGATTATATGTTTTTTTGGAGAGGGAATTTGGATTGGAAAAGAGCTATTGAACGTATCTTTTTCCAATATTATGAAAAATTCTATGAATAGTGTTTATTAGTAATCCTTAGGGATTTGATCAGATTAAAAAAATGGAATTTTGCATGTGGGCCTTTAGATAATATATCGAAATTATTCCATAATTTAGAAATCCATATTCTAAGATTGATTAATTTTCAAAATAGAGATAGTCTGTGACAGTTAATTTGATATTTTAAACATCATGTAGTTGGGGATCAACACCAGCTAACGGCTGTCTACGTGAAGTTAATTATATTCTAAAAACAAGCATATCACATGGTACACCATAGCTAAAGATGAGCTTTTTAAACTCTTTTGTAATCATAACTCCTGCCTTTGTGTGGAATCATAACTCTTGTCTTTGTGTGAGATTAAAGTCTTCGAATTGAAATAACTCCAGCCCTGTTTTAAGTACACATCCCATATAAATTTCATTTCAAAGTTTACCACCCTGTAGCCTCCACCAAATGTCCACAAATTTTTTACTCAAAACAAGGCTGGAGTGCCTTGTTTTGAGTACAGATCTCATATAAATTTCAAAATACTCTAATTTTCTTATATTTTAAAAACAATATTGCAAAAGTGTAGTCCTTTTTAAGATTTCAAACTCCCTGTAAAAATATAATTGAAATTTTATCGAAATTGTATCGAATACTTTATATTGAAATATGTTGCTGCGACAAGATCTTGTACGACAAGATCTTGAGCAATTTTATCCACAACTTTTTCATTAGAGATAAGAATAAAATGGAAGATTACTCGTACTAAAGCCAAGAAGACGAAATCCCTTGACAATAAAATATATTTGCTTGTCCAAAAGATATAAATTCAAATTTGCTTTCCTTTGAACCATCATATATTATTTTCTCTGGTTTTAAAGGCTAAAAAGTTTTCTGTTTTGAAAGTTACGACACCACAATAATCTAATAATATAGAACCCCTCACCCTTACTCGTCCTCTTAATTTCTTCTCCTTTCTTCTCCCAACTCTTCCACGATGAACATTTCGTCCCTCGCCTTCTGTTCGAGGTCTACTACAAAAGTCTTGGTATGCATTAATCAAACTTTACCCAAAATTGTATACAAAAGAGAAAACTTGTATTTATGTGCTTTCGCCTTTTGTTGGGTTGAGTGTGTGTGTGTGTCTGTGTGCATATGTTGTATCGTTATAGGTGGATAATGGATATCTTACTGGGTGGTTTGTATATGTACATATAAGGGTGTGATCTTTTGGACAGTCATGTCAAGGCATGGATTATTTGAGATCATACTGAAGAAACCTGAATAACGAGAATGCATATTTATATATCGGGGACCTATTTCATAAACCATATAAGTCCTGTATTACAGGCAAAAAGCAATGTACCAAAGTATATAAAATGTATATATACAAGTCAGTAATACGTATTTTTTCCTATACTACAGGACATATTAATATGTTTTATGAAACAGGCTACTGAACACATTTTTAAATCAGAGAACCGTTGGAACAAAATGTACATTTTTCAACGGCAATATCCCCCTATATATTCCTAATGAGGACGGTCTTATTTCCGCTGGCTTACTCCAAATGATGCTACATAAATATGGAATTGAATCAAACAAAAACAATATAAAATAATTGTTCTAAATGCAGATCACAATAAAACCATTTATTTGAATGCTTACCAACAAGATATAATATTCTGTTTAGATCCGGTTGATACTGTGGCTTTCATTTGCCTGATAACAGCGATGCTCATCGAATAATTTAATAAAAAAAAAAAAAATGCAGACGCATTTTTGTACCAAAATCTCTGAAAATCCGTTCAGGTGGTGCATCCTGTCCTCTCGGTAAAAAATTCGCCTTAAATTTATTTAACTGAATCTATGAAAAAGTAAACACAGTCTATATTTCCCACCGGTCTTATGAGACTCATTTGTGACTCACTTTTCACAATGTTACAGTCTGTCCATACGCACCAATTGCTTTCCCATATCTTATTATTCGTTCTAGTATTTTCTTTCTTTCTTTTCTGTGCATGTTTTTCTGAATATAGTTTGAATTTTTTTTCCTGACAACTAGCCAAATTTTTTTCCTATAAATAAAACAGAAAAAAAAAACTTTGTGCAAGTTTAACTTGGGTGCAGTTTTAATACAATTTTACGACTGGATACAAGAAGAAGTAGAACATTTTCTGTTTGTTTTCCTTTTCATAGCGACCAGTGAATAACATTTTTCATGTTGTAAAATATTTTCTGCATTGTACCTACTACATATTAGAGGTATGCCTTTTTTTTTTTATATAAGAATGGACTTTTAATTTTACTAATCCTACGAGTATTTCAGCAACGGATAAGGAGATATCCTCAAAAATAGATATCGCCTTTGGGGAAGATAGAGGACGGAAAAAAATTAAGATGGTTTCCATATGCATGTTCTAATAGGATGTCGGAGACAAGAATTCCTAAACAAATATTGTAAATAATAATTAAAATAAATGAATGTCTTTCGTGATTTTAAGTTTTTTGTTTGAGGAAATTTTTTTAAAATATTTTAATTTTCGTCAGATCGACTTATTAAAATTAGATAAAAAAACCGAAGAAAATTAAAAAAATTAAAAATTCTTTCCTAAAAAAAACTTAACAAATATTGGAATGCGAACTAGAAGGTAAAACAGTAAGACCAAGACAAACATATTTTGGGGATACTATAACTGGGTTAGCAAAAATAAGAGGAAAACTCCATTCTGAGCTCAGGCGGAAATGCAGAATTGAAGTAATTAATGAATTTCTGAGAGTAATTTATCCTAGAAATGTGTTCCCCGGAACAGTTTTCTCAATACTCCAGTATCAATTTACCATAAATAGTAACAACTGCCAACCTTTTAAATTTATTTTTGTGAACACCCTGTATGAAACTATTGGTAATTTTTTTATTACTTAATTAAGATATTTTTTGAGATAACTAAAACTAGTTCCTCAATAATAAATCCATAAAGATATTCTATAAGTTTAAGTGTATAAGTGCTAAACTTGTTGCAGTCTTTATATCAACCCATTGATGGACAGGTTGTCGGTCAGTAGATTTGATTTCATACGACAAACATAATGCCCTTCGCCGGTGTCGTTTTTTTTTTTTTTGTTTTTTTTTGTTTTTTTGTAGGTTTTCGAGATTTTACTTTATCTTTAGGCAGTTTTTTCACTTTGTTGGTGATAGAGGATCTTGAATTATTGTCTCGCTGAGGTTTTTCATATGGCTGCAGTTCAGCCTAAGGTTGTCGAATGTTTTTAACATTGTTCTCTTGAAGATAATCGCATTCCACAGACGTCATAGTTAATAACAGTGGAATATTTTCACTCGTTTTTTCTTTGAGGTTTTCGACGATTTGTTTGTACTTTTCCCTGTGTCAATTTTAGTTGCTAGGTCTTGTTCTCACCTCACGGTGAAATCTAAAGTGAAGCACGGTGAAATCTCCTAAAATCTACACCTATTTAAATTTAAAAAGGATTTGTTTTTACTTTTGAATAATAATGTTAAAAAATACCCCCACCACTATAAGAAAAGAACAACAACATGAAAAATCCTTTTTCTTTTCTCTGATGGGTGCAGATTTATGGTCGACATGTAAAATGTAAATATAACCATTTTTTATGCAAAAATAAATCCTCGAAAAAAAAACCTCCTTTCGAAAAAAAATCGAGAAGAGAGAATAAATTTTCCAGTCTCGTGTTTCTTTCTTTTTTTTTTTTGCTTAAAAGTTATTTTTGAATATTTTTATACTAGCCATAAGTTTTCAGGGTGGAACTAAAAACTTCTTATTTTTTATCCAAATCACAAAAAACGGTCATACCTAGATATGTCACTACTATCAATAATAATGGACTAAAATAGACCATTTTTATGGTTCAATAGGATCAATATATTTTTAGACTATCAATTAAACTAGATAGGTATTAAAGGTCGGAATTTCTAATGTCTAATTGTAAAGCGCCCAATTTGGAAAAAAATCGCAATGTCACACTTTTAAACGTTTTCAAGGAAGTGCTGCATTTGAGTAATTAATTTCGGTCCAGACGTCTATCCCAGAGGAAGATAAACGTATTCCTCTTGCTAAATGGAATAATGAAATGTAAAAAATATATTTATGAAAACCAGTCCTTAAAAACAAAATGACGGACAAATAGATTAAATAAACATGTTGCTATTATAATTATGATGAAATATTTGTTTATTATTTACAATAATTAATTTAAGTACAGTTTTATGCATTGTACTTAATGAGTACAAGATAGTTCAGTAATTGAAATATTTGTACGTTCGTCAGCCGATTTTAATTGATATACAGGTACAATTTGTGGTCTAAAATTGGTCTTAGAATCAGGTTGTTACTTTCAGTCACATAATTACAAGTGTTCCTATCAGTATTATACAATCAGTGAGATAATAAATAAATGTGCCAATTTGTCAGTAGTTTCTTTTTCATATGTCTTTCTATTCCATTGAACATGATGATGCGATTTGCGATACTGATTCTCAAAATATACAGAAGGGTCAACCTTCTCGGTAAATTAGTTACAATGTCACACTGTACGATTTGAATACTTGTATTATTTTTCTTTGGGAAAATAATGGAAAACTGTGGTTTTTTTATTCTATCTAAAAGATGGAGAAGAAATTGCATTTTATTAAGTGCACTGTTATTTATATTGTTTTCAGTGAACACTGAAAGCGTAATTCTGTATGCTAAAGTATTTTTCTTTTGTTTCTCCACTCGAACACTCCGCCTTAACTACTGGGTGACTTACAGGCATAGCTTTCTAACCTAAATTTTGTCATTGTTCATTTTGAGGTGAAAATTTCATAAGAAAATATTCTCTTGAGTATTGAGGCATTTTATACTACCTAACCTTTAGAGCTCTATTTTTATGTGGTCCAATACTCAAATTAATTAGGAAAAAATACTGCCTCAGCTTGGAATTGAACCCCCTTCTGTTTACGAGTATCCAAATGCAAAATGAACATGGTGCAATGGAGATGGAGATACAGCGATGATGACAAATATGATTGTGGATCCATCTAAGACGAGGCACGCTTTCCTGTATGTCCCAAGTGGAACGACCTGCAAAGGTTAATATCGGACTCTGGCAAATCACAGAACTGTCAAAGCTGTAGCGGAATATTGAATTTACTAATTTGAAGTTTATGTGATACGCACACGGAAAGTAAAGTAGGCATTGAGACATTAGAGGATTCTTTGAGCATGTTATGAGATAAGATAATTCGCTGCATATGTGAGCTATTGTTGTAATATATCCTCATGGTGAATGCAAAGCTTTCTTTCGGTATTTGGGGGAAAAAATGACAAAACTATCTCTATAATTTTATTTTGGATTTTTATTTTTCTACTTATGTAATAGGCGTGGCTTGGTAATTAATGTAACGGATTATTAATTTTAATGTAAGTAGTATTTACAAACTTAAGTTATTATTTAATTTTAATTACTAATAATAATGAGGTTCATTTTCGCCCTATACTTTGCACTACTAAATAGGGACCTATTGTTAAAAACTTTGATATTAAATAGATAAGTAATGGCCGTAACAATATTAATATTAAAAGTTTCCCTAATAGCAGAAAATAAAAGATTTCTTCTTTTTCAATTCACTCTTACTAAACTACAAAATGTTCAAAAAATAAACTNATTTAAGTGCGGGATAAACAGCAGCAACAATAAACTTGGCCCCAATAATAGATATCACTACTTTCATGGGCAGAATTTTTTGGTTGAATAAGTGGAACTTGGCCTTTTTTCAATGATAATTTTTTGTGATTCGTAATTAATTAAATTATATAAAATTATATAATAACTTGCTTCTGTAGATACTACTTTTGTAGAAAATACAAAACCATATTTTTGAAAAAAACTGTCTTTAAATTAAGGAACGTTTTAAAACTCTCTATAGTTTTGGTCATCAACAAAAAATATTAGGCCGTTTTTGCACCATTGGACACCGAATGAAAACTCAAATATTAAACAGAACACTGATACAAGAATATGGCTGACGTTCCAAAGCAATTTGATCCATGCCAATGGTAATGCTATAAGATCACCTTTTTCCCTCTCTCTTATTTCATTGCTTAAGATATTACTTAATTTCTATAATTTATTTTTAAAGGAAGCCAGAGCTGCTACATGGAGGTTTAGTGATGTGATGGGATCTGTAGTTTTCAATGTATAGTAATACCTAATATTACCTCTATGATAAAACGAGACGAGGTAGCAAGATAATCCGGTATCAATTCCTTTAATATTTTTATCGATATGGGTTTGTTGGTATGAGATTCCATTGTGTCATTCTTTCTTTGAAATCTTCCCAAAAACTGTCAACTCAATTTAATAAAGCAAATGGAAGGGTCGTGACCCTCCTGAACTTTCTCCTGATCTCCTTGTATCACCATATTGACCATCTGAACATTCTTTTGTCTTCCATTTATCTTCAGTTTTGTTTGTTTTTAATTCACGTGCGACATTCTTTATTTCGCTCCCTAAAATTCTTATATCACTTTCTTCTCCTTAATAAGATAGTGAGTTTGTTCTTGTTACAAAAGTATACAGTTTTCACGCAATGAGTCAGGTCATCAGAATGCTTCAGAGTTCCAATCTTCTCCATATTTCGTCATTTTTTCACTTTATCGTACAGATCCTAAGCTTCTGTTCTAATTTTTTTTTACCGAACGAAGAGAAATTAGCTGTTTTTTTGTTCCGCGATAACACTCGAATTCCTTTTCCATTTTAATGAAACTTGATATGAACATTCATTACATTATGTTCATGAAATTAGCTGATTAGTTGAGGAGTATTGATTAGAATGGAAAAATATTTTCAAAATGTTAGAATTTTTGGAGTGTTTACTGATGGAGAGATTAGAAAATTGATTCATCGTAAACTCGGATTTGACAGATGAAAGTATGCTCCCTTTGTCCTCAGTTTCTTTTACAACTGACTTATTGAAAGCCTATGCGATTCACAAGGTCATATTTAAATTTGAAATCTCATATATTTCCGGCTATATTATCATCGAATCATCCGGATATGCTATCAAATGTCCTAATTATGATCTTCAATTCTTTCCCACCATCTTATTCCTTTTGGTTTTCTTCAATTCTTGCAATAGTTGACTCATAATGCATTTTTTAAATAACAACATATTATTGCATTTTTTCATGATGCATTTATTTCTTCAACATACTTCATTTCTATATAAAATAGCTGACTGCATTTTTCATCCCTTCACTTTAACTATTTCTATGATATATTTTCTTTTTAGTCTGTTAGTCCCAACATATTATAAGCAATGGACATGAGAAGCACGTTCAAAATGGTGAGAGTATGGACTAGGGAGTGTAGATGGGTGACGCGACGAGAATGTGGTGGGTACATTATAACACACATGCTGATATTATTGCAAACTTCAACACTTTTTTTTTTGTTCTTATTAAATTTTTCATTAGTATGGATGTTAGAAAATTATGAAAGATAAGATATTGGTATCGTGAAAAAGATAATGTATTGGCTTCGTGAAAAATTGTGCTTGTTTAATACAACAAAATGAATGAATGAAAACATTTCAATTCATTATGCTTCATCCCGAAGTTTCGGAATCGTTACACCTCAGCTTCATTGGCTTTTTGTATATTGTGGTTAAGCCTATTTCTCCAGCTAAGGTTCAACTGCTCAGAGAGTTTAAGCAAGCTTTTTACAAGATTGTTTTGGTCAAGTTCATCTCTGGGGTTTAGTGGCCCGATGATACTCACTCACTCATTGAGTAGGGCGGCGTAAGCAAAGATTACTTGAGAGGCCGTTTCCTCCCCTCCCCCACCATATGTGTACATAATGAGTTAGGTTATCTGCCCAACCCTTTATGTACACTATGTTTCCACATGGGACCTGAAAGAGAGAAGGTTATGATGACTATATGGCATGATCATTAAATCAAGGAGGTTTCCCTCAACAAACTAAAATCGTATAACATTTGTCGTCATCATCTTCTAAAGATGAGGGTGCCTTGTAGGAATAGCCATTCCTCTGTGTTAAGTCACTACATTTTTGCATATATGAACCAGCGAGCGCAGCAATACCCAACAAAAATCTTTAGACATCTGATTTTAATTAAACTTGGTATCGATATTCATTAAGTTCGTGGCTTCATTGGGACTATTTTTTAACAATCACTCTAACAAGAAAAAACAAGGAGGATGTCCTAATTATGATCTTCAATTCTATTCTTTTTTTGTTCACTCCTCTCAAAGTCTTCTTAGACTGAAAATACTTTACATGGTTACTAGTGTTGTTTTTATGGAAGTTTTGTACATATTTCCGTACTATAAGATTTTCAATTTTTTTTCTCCATCTTTGACTGTATGTAACTTGTTCTTTTCTTATTTTATTCCTATCTTTTTTTCACAGTTATTACATTCCACATTATCTTTCTATCAGAAGCAAAAAGAAAGAAAATGAAAACTATCTATAAATTCGTTTGCAGTTTTTTTTCTTCTTTTGCTGAAAAGTTGCACAGTCTAGCAGAGATATAATATAATTAAGATTAACGAAAGTGATAAAATCATAGTTTGTTATTATATTGATAGTATTGATGTTTAATGTGATATTATTAGCTAATAATGATAATAGATAAAATTATTGGTCCATTTTATCTTCTTTTTCATTCTTCAATACTGCGGGTACAGTTGTTCCATATACCACACAGAAGTGAAATATTCAAATCTATTTCTCCTAGCAATGTTCGATAAATGGTTAACCTTGAATGGGATGGAACTATCTCTCCATAAATGTGCCGTAATGGAGTTTTCTCGTTGTAACAATTCTTTTAATTTGCCTTACTGTATAAATGGTGAACCTTTATCTGTTGTAAAACAGATGAAGGATCTAGGTGTGATTTTGGATCGTAATCTATCTTTTTTTCTCCATATTTCTATTCTTTGTATGCGATGCTATCGTATATTTAGATATATTTTTCGTAATTCGAAAGGTCTCTCTGCTGAAGCCTTTTCTCTTCTTTATAAGGCATTGGTCAGGTCACTGTTGGAGTATGCTTGCATTGTTTGGTCACCTCACTATGGGGCTCATCGACAAACCTTAGAAAAAGTTCAAAAAAAATGTTTTTACTTATTTTCGATATCCTTTGATTGTATCTCCTCTGGTTCCTTTGGCTGATCGTAGAAAAGAGGCTGATCTTAAGTATCTTGACCGACTGATTGAGGGAAGAGTTGATTGTGGCAAACTATTGGAACTAGTAAAACTTGATTGCACCCGACGCGGACGCAATGCCAAGACGTTTTATCTGGACACCCGTACCACCAACTACACACTTTACGCTCCGTTCAATCGAATGATGCGTTGGAGTAATGGTCTCTAGATACATTGTGGTGTTGGTTGAATGCCTTGATATATATATTATTATTATCTTGTGGTACTTTTTTTTTTCGACTTTGAGGATTTGTATTCCTCTGTAAAATGTTAACTGTTTTGTACCTTGTAAATTGTGTAAATTGGGAACGTCCCGTTAAATAAACTATTATTATTATATAATAATAATTTTAAATAAAAATAAATAAATAATGGATTTATTCAAAAGCATGCATCCAAAGCCAGCCCGATTTGAATAATACTCACTAGACAAGAATGCAAACACCCAATATACAGTCATCATAACTAGTCACAAATTCATCAGGTAAACTCGCCTTCGGCCAGCGTCTATGGCACGTTGAATACACAAGTTCCCGTTGGATCACTGAAGTTAAGCAACGTCCAGCG
>CM022883.1:14609345-14626924 GCA_012654025.1 Pachypsylla venusta
TTTTTTTTTTTAATTTGGCTTAACGTCTCTTTAACATCTATTGGTCATTCAAGACGGGGGTTTTACCCTCCATTCGCTGGAAACTTGCAAACCAGCTACCCACATTGACCTCACCCAGCCTGGGTTGGGCCGGAAAAAGCCAACGATACGTGGTGTTCCCAAGCGGTCACCCATCCAAGTACTGACCACGCCCGGACGTTGCTTAACTTCAGTGATCTGACGGGAACTGGTGTATTCAACTTGGTATGATCGTTGGCTACTTAAATCTTTGAATAACATATTAATTATAAGTGTTAAAAAATTGAAATAAATTAAATTAAAACAAAATATATTTATAAAAAAAAAATATTTCGAATCAGTCTAGTTGTGTCTAAAGATGGAAGTTGACCCTAGACTGACTGATGAATCGAATGATTCGAAACTATTTTCTTTATAAACAGTGTTTTTGGTAAGTGTTTTGTTTTAATTTAATTTATTTAAAAGCTAAGAATTTACAAACCCCTGAAATTGCTTTAAATTATTTTTATATTTTTCTTACAATAAGTTAACTTGAGTACACGAAGTTGGTGTTGAATTCAGTTTTTATTTTTTATAATAAAGATATTTCGCTTGAGGATAAAACGTTAGAAAACAAAATGTCTTAAGCTTGCATCTAACTGAGTAACAGGTTTGTATTTAGTCATTTGAAAAGAAAAAGAGCTTTAAAATATACCAGTACTCGTAGTTCTAAGAATTTCTCTTAGGTTAAATAACCTTTACGTCACCTTGTTTGAACTAGAAATGTCTAAAAACTAATCAGCCAATTCGATGAAACTATAATAAATGTTCATATTAAGTTTCATTAGAATCGTACGAAGTGTTTGAGAATAAAGTTATCGTTGTATAAAAAGACATGACCGTACAAATGTTTCCTAACTTCTCTGGTTGTGGTCAAATATGTCTTTTTTTACTGTTCCCCACGTTTGCAATAGTTTCCCCAACCACAGAGGATAGAAAAGGTTAATATGGCCATGGCTCGATTGCTTGGTCGGTGGTCTCCAATCCATGTGATAAATAATGATATTAAAAGTAGACCTCAATTTTGGGAATCACAGCTAATTTATATCTATACATTGTACACTGATCATGGGTAATTCTACAAAATTACTGTTTATTGGTAATCCTATTAAAATACTGTTCATTGATTATTCTATAAAATTACAGTTTATTGGTAATTTTATAAAATTACTGTTCCTTGATAATATTATAAAATTACAGTTTATTGGTATAATTCTATAAAAATACTGGTCAATGGAAACTCTATAAAATTACTGGTATATCTGTGAAATTTGGAATAATAATGAAACATTTACCAGTGACTTTGGTACTTGTATAAAATGATTTTTGTTGTTATAACATACATTATCTATGTACATTTACTATATTGGGGTTTGGTAGAGTTATTGTCTGTGAAAAACTTTTGTCATTGCAACCTAAAATAGTTATTTTGTGTTTGCACCTTTGTTAATATAAAAGGGATCTAATCCCTTGATAAAATTTAAGATCCCCTAGGACCGATTTTCTTGACATCGTTAGGTGTCCTTTATGACAAGCAGCTCCACATTCGCAGAGGCGACACTTTTGGTTTTCAGTTACAGTTGTTTTTTTTATCACACATTACAATGTTTTGCCTCCACGACTTGTTTAAGAATTTGCAATGTCTATAAAGTTAATAATTTTGTGCATAAATATATTTATTTTTTCATTCGAGCTCACAACTTGATTTTCCTTAACTTTTTAATTATTTACGGCCTTGTCGTGAGCTGGTATTCGTCAACCAATCATATTGGTGAAGTCAACATTAATTGTGATATCATGATTAACGTTTCAATGAGCGAGCGAGTGTTTCAAGATTCAATCACTATAGCTAGGTACACCTATCGACGTAAAAATGTGATCATAAATATTACTCAGACTTATGATTTCCTTCATTAAAGTGAGATATTACCCAATTATCAAATGGTAGAAATATCTGTTTGATATTTGAGTGTATGGTGTAGTAGTGCTAAGACGCTCCGAATGGTTAACAGTAGTACCAAATCCATAAGATTTTCAAATAATAATAGCACCCAAAAATACTAAGGAATAGTGAGATTTATTCGAGGAGTATAAATAAGGATTATCACGTAATGCGTTTCGCAGGAAACCTTATAGTTACTTATCTTTTTGCATAACACAAAAATTCCGAGGGAAAAATATGTATGGGAGTCCTCATGTTCTTACGGCAGACCTTATCGAGCAATTTGCGGACTTCCATAAGAATATAAAGACCTATTTATTTTTCCTTTGCATATACATATAAATATTTCCTTGTGCTATGATGTCACCACATTTGTGGTGTGGTCATCATACTAATTTCAGAGATTTTTAACACTCACTCCTTAGGGGGCTATGTTTCACCCAAATACTACCAGACAAAGCAGAAAAGGAAGAAAAAAAATCTTTTTAAAGTTTTGATAGTAGTCATAAATAAACAAATTTGTGCTAAGGAAAAATATAAGTTGTCCGTGAGCATCCGTTTGAATTTTCAAAACAAGTAGTATTGAATTCTCAAAACAGTTTGAATTTACTAATTATATAATTATTTATATTGTACAACTCACGAAACTTACCACAGATTTGCTGGAACATATTACGGAAAAATTCAACTTTTTGAAGGAATATGTTATTTCGTGGATGTAACCTTGAATTTCCGTTTTTTTGGTAAATAGTGGGAGAAGCACGCGAATCCTTCAAGTATTTTTATTTTACAATCTAAAGCTTACAAAATATCATGACTAAAGATTTCCATCTAAAAAGAGAGAAAAATAAATTTATCTTCCAAATAGATTTAAATAAATTTTCATCGCTAAGTAATAGATTTTCTTTTTGTATGTTAGGGTTGGAAAAATTAAACCCTTCTTCTTCATCTTGATAATATATACAGGGTTGAACTCCAATTTAATTTTGTTTACTGGACAGTCTGGATTTACTAGTGCTAGACAAATGTGTAAATGTGTGTTCATCCTGACCCCATGGAGGCTGCTATATAAAATCCAAAAAGTAATAATATTTATAGGTAGGATCTATGGTTTGTTACAGATATCTCAAAAATATAAAATGAAAGTTTTTTGGACAGTTGTTTATCCATTAAAATAATGCGTTGAATAACATCAGCACTTTTGGACCCATGTAAATTATCAGCTTGCAAGAATAGTTGTATCAAAAAAATTTATCACACAACATATTAGAATTCATCAGGACTTCACAATCCGATCGCTTGTTCTACATTATAACTAATCCACTTGAATTTTCTTCGACCAAAGTTTAGACATCTTTCGTTTCTACAAAAAAACAACCGGGACAACGATCATACCACGTTGAAAACACCAGTTCCCGTTAAATCACTGAAGTTAAGCAACGTCGGGCGTGGTCAGTACTTGGATGGGTGACCGCTTGGGAACACCACGTATTGTTGGCTCTTTTTTCCGGCCCAACCCAGGCTGGGTGAGGTCAATGTGGGTAGCTGGTTTAAAATTTTCCAGAGAATGAAGGGTAAAAACCCCGTCTTCAATGACCAATAGATGTTAAAGAGACGTTAAACAAAATTAAAAAAAAAAAAANAATCGTTTTAAAATATTCTACCTCTATATGGCAGATAAAATAAAAAAAATATAATCTTCTCTTTACTTTGAAAAGTAAAAGTATGGTAATCAGAGCTGACTAGTTTCATACTCTCCTGAGCACACCATCAGGCGAGCTAGATGGACCACTGAAGATTGGTAGTATCTTAAAAAGACCTCATATTAGAATCTCATATTTCTAAGGCTCAGGAATATATTGTTTTTTTGTACACCCTATGAAAAGTTAATCATGAAAAAAGTATTTTCATGTATTTTTCTTTCTTGCACAATGGAAAAGTTTTCCCCTCCCCTAATGTTGTTTACCTATAAATAGTATATTTAAATATATTATTTCATTTTATTTATTTAAGTGTATTATTTTGTTGATAGATTTATTTATTACAATGAGATATACCTAAGAATAGATCGATAGCAATTGAAAGGCATCAGTTGTAAAGGGTGAACTCCATGTAGGTACTTGAAATTGATTAAAAAAATCATGTACATATTATTATTATTTTATGAAAAATTTCTTGATATTCAATAAAAAAAATCAAAGGTGAATTCAATGTTATACCCTACAAGAAAAACCTATTTTTTTTACATACCAAGTGGGGAAAAATACACTGAGATAATGACATATTCATATTTCTTTATGTTATTACTTATGTTGTATTTTTTTGCGGAAATAATAGCATTACATATTATTTTTAACAATTATTCCAATAATACCAAGCTGCAAGTTATGTTTAAGAATTATCATATAATGCTACAAGTTCTTGCTATTGCTACTCAATTTTCCTCAGGAGCTAGGCTTAGTTGCCTCGTTTAAAAAAACTATTTACAACTTTTCGCTCTGGCCAGGATTCATACTCAATATAATTAGGTATAATGCCAGCTGAGGGTTGTGTACACACTGCCACGGATAAATATATTGAGATAAAGTTTACAGCAATACGATAGTTTTTCCATACGAATTGCAAGAACAAAAAAAAAATTGTAGTACCTATATACATAATTAAGTGGACCCCTAACATTTATCTCAATATGATATAATAGAACACCATTCAGATAAAACTATGGAATGATTTGTGGTTTTGATACTTGTTGTTGAGGCCTCGGAACCAACATTTCTGTAAATTTACGATGGCGCCTGGTATGGTTAGCGGAGCCTGCCAGCAATTTAACTGTGTGAAGAAAATTTCATTTATTTTAATAAAATTTTTATTAAAATTAAACATTAACATATGAAGTACGGTTTATTCAAATTAGTAAAATACCGCATTATCCAACATTTCCATTTTTACCGCTGCTGTTGATGTTCTTCTTCTTCTTGAACAACCTAACCTCAATATTCATGAAATATACAAACTTATTTTTTCTTCTTATTTTGGTGTGTAACCAAGTTTTCCTTTAACACAAAAGAATAGAATTATTAAAAAGTCGTAGAATCCTCAAGAGAGAGAAAAAGAAAAGAAAAAAATATGAAACAAGACCTCTTTTTTGGAGCAGATATGGGACCTATTTTTACAAGTATAGAAGGTTAGATTCAGTTGAATGGAAACTGCTACAATTGTACAACATGGTTGCGTGGCAAAGCTCCGGTTAATGCCCACCATCACAAAAGAATGACTGTGGGCATTTTAGTTTTCAGTAAAATGGCAACCATTTGTAGCCCAATAAGGCCGAAACACTAATCAGCCAATTCAATGAATATATGTATTTTGTTTAAAAGAGGAAGGGAGTTAGTAGTCATAATGGAATTATATTGCAAAATGACTTATGTATCAACTACTAAACATTTTTATAGAGTTACGGAGCGCTTTCGCAAATTATTATTGCACAGCAAACATCTTCGCATATAGGTATGCAAGAAAAAACAAATACACATGTTCTTATGGGAGTTCGCAGATCGGGCAATTCGGAGACTCCAATGAGAACGTGTGTAGTTGTTTTTTCTTGCATATAATTATGTGAATATGTTTGCTTTGCAATAAGATAAGTAATAATGCTGCAGTCTGCGGGCACCCTAATACAATTTTCTCTACATAACTTATGTTGACAATAATAGACAAAAGCGCTCCGTAACTCTAATTAAAATGTTTAGTAGTTGATACACAAATTATTTTGTTCTACTCCTAAAATCAGTGTTCGAAAATTATCGTAGTACAAAAAAACAAACAGAGAAACAAAAGTAATTTTGTCGTGTAAAAACCAGACCTTCATTTCCCTCTCCACTGGGTCAATATGTAACACCAATAAAGTTTTCAAAATAGCAAAATGTTAAGAGAAAAAATGGAACTAAGTACAATTATATAAATCTAATATTCTTAATTTTTGGAGCACCTGTTTTTGGGGCGTATTTTTACAATAAATAGTATCTCCTTTATATTTTATTAAAAAACTTAATTGACAGGAATAAAAGTGGTGGAAAATAGTAAATAATGAAAACATTTAAATATTTAATTTAACTTTTTTAAATTAAATTAAAAATGAAAAAAATTAATAATGAATACGTATTATCTACTCCACAAAACACACAACTACCCTACCTATTAACCTATTGGATACAGAAACATTATACCTATTTGAAGATAATATTTTCAACATGGCTGCCTGCGCTATACTTTATGATCAGAAGTTGGGAGTTGCGCAGTTGATTGAATTTATAATCTTTGTTTACATTTTACCATTCATTTTTTCTTTTCCTATTTATTGCTTGTATATTATACCTATCATATTATATATAATATACCTATCATGTGTATTATGTGAAATTGAAAAAGTATTTAATTAATTGTCCTTTAATATTGATATTTTATATAATTATCCTTGAATTGCTTTTAGAAATATTTTTAATGTAAATCAGGAAGTTTCCTTGGAGTCACGTTTTTCTGTGCAGTTTTCCTTTAGTATATATTATTTTATTTTTGTGTTGGAAGATTCCTTGAACTCATTTCAGATTCTAGTGTTGTGCAAATTTTCAGCCAGTAGGCTATAAATATTTTGTCGCCCTTACCGACCTCTACAATTCGATAACCTAGTTCACAATCAATAATCATATTATAATAATTAAAAAAAAATTGTGAACTCAATGCCACAACGCAGCGTATGTCCACAACAAAACGCGATTGCGCAACTTGTAAAAAATTGGCCCTAAACATGCCGCTCCTAAAATCTGCCGCCATAAACTCCAGCCTTCTCAGCCTACTGGTAAATCCGCGATTGGCCCATGAAAATTATGCCTAATATTAGTTGTGAAGTGTCATTGTATACTGCTATTTAATTCTAATTGTTCTTCTGTCTGCTCTTCTGTTCCAGGTAAACTCTCTGGTAATATCGCGCTTCTTATTTTTATTTTTTGCAATTTTTTGAAAAAAAAAAAAAAAAAAAAAAAAAGGTTTTGGTTAACCATCTTCATCAGTCTGTGTAAGTGTAACATTTTAACAAACCATTTTTGGGTATTAATTATGCTTTTTAACTATTATATTTTCTGCTAATGCTTCTATTATTTTTTAAAAAATTAATTTAGAATAATCTTATATTGATTTTATTTATTTATTACCTATTATTTTTATTCTAACCAAATATTTTCTCCTCATTTAATTGGGAGGAACCTTCTTCTGATATGAATTGCCAATCATTTGGTGCCCCCTGAAAAAACGGGCTGCGCCGGTTTAGGCAAAAACCTGGCGCCCGGATCAACAGAAAATAATCATCAACATTTTAATACCTAACTACCAGAAAAAAAAAACAATCGAGAAAGTTTAAGATATCAAAACAAGTTTATTGGAGAAGATTTTAGTTTTATCTTAGTGGTGCTCGCAGACTATCGCATACTGACTTATGTCATAGTCATATTAGTCATAGCATACCTAAAATCTAAAACACATCTTTGAAAATATGCAATGAAAAATTAAAATACATATCCTTATGGAGTCCCTCAGATCGAGCTATTTACAAGTACATATACTTATTTGTTTTTCATTGTATCTAAATATATATGCAAAGATGTGTGCTAAACAATAAATAATTAAGTATGCTGACTGCGAGCATCCTTACACCTTAAATCCTTTGACAGACGATGACACATTTCTTTCTAGTGTTTTTATTATTTTAAAAAGGGCTCATATTGTAATTAAGTTCATAATTAATCTGTGAAACATCCAGGCTTCCTTATATGTATTCCCGACAGTTCTCATACCGCTATGGGGAAGGATATACGTTCTACCCCCTTTATTTCTTCATTCCAAATGTTAATTCTTTTTATTTTTAATTTGTAATATAAATGAGTAAGAACCGTTCACTTCAAAGATTCTCTCTTTCACTTTAAGTTCACTGGAGTGAACTGTTCTACCATATAAGTTCATAGTCCTTTAAGTTTTAGTTCCTTATTACTTTTGAATCTATTTAAATTGATTTTGTAGGATTCAGAAATATTTTAATTTTTGCTAAATTTTGATTCTTTTATTATTCAAAATATTTAACTGATTCCATAAATTCAATCCCCATGGCCATTCAGATTATAATACACCAAAAGAGACTTATTTTTTCGTTTGTTCTCTGCCGTATTCAATCCTTAAAACAAGAATATACTAAGGACCTGCAGAAGTATTGGTGAAAAGTTAACTTATGTATTTATTGAACAGCTTCCAGAATAGTTCACTTAGCAGGACAAATCGTTCACTAAAATTCGTTTCATTCAATTTTTAATTATCCCTGATCTGTAACACTTTTTCTTCTTTCTTTCATTTTGGGAACCCAAGAATTCTGTATATGTTGTTTGTTTTGTCTTCTTCTTCTGTTAGTATGTTATCATGTTTTAGGAAATCATTAATTTTATTTTTCAACATCCTTTTCTAATTCATCTTCTTTTAGAAATTTTTGTTTTCATTTATAAATCTTTCTTTACTTTTTGAAATTTACGTTTTTATTTTTGTGTATGATGTTGTTCTTGTTGTTGTGTTGGTGTGGTTCTGTCGCTGTCGAATGTCTTGTTGTGTTCTTAACGGATTAAACTTATTTATTAGATATATTAAATTGACATTATTTTTAATGTCTTGTAACAATACAGTGAGGAACGTTTGATCTAATTTATATACCTAGTCGAATCATTTTTGTTTTTGTGTCGTTTAATCTTAAAAGATTAAAAAAAGAAATATTGAAACATTTTTTAAAAAAAATTGTATCATTTTTGTGAAGATTTTAGTGATTTCTATTGTTTTCTCTTTTAATATAAAAATGAATTTCTATATTCTTTGTTATATCTTGTTCAGTCAGACACCTTGTATATCCCAGAATGTCATAGACTTCTGTTTACTGCTTCTCTGTAAGGTTCTAAAAATCTCCTTCCTCTGTCGAACAGTTTAGTTCGACAAGAACACTCTGACATCGTTGGAAGTCTTATTTTCAAGATTAATATATTATTTATTTCAATAAATTCATGAAATTCACATTATTTAGTATATAGGAACACTTGAGGAAAAAATAATATCATCTCATAAAGATGTCCCAAAGTCATTGAACTCCCGAATTCATTGAAATTCTATTCAAAGCCTCATTTCGCTCACTTCTTGTATATTTTTTATTTGCATCGTTAGGTCCCGATCTTAACCACTATAAAATGCATACATGGCAAAAGTTCTTGCTTGGCGCGTGATTTCAGATTCCTCTATATTCATTATACCTCTCTTGTTGTAAATCTATTAATGCTCACCACAACAAGCATTAGTGAGCATCCATTTTGATCGAACTTTCTTCGGCTATTTATGGAAATATGTTGTTGATTTTCTTTGTAGGGACGTTTTAATTCTGCATTCATAAAATATAATTAACAGTCAAATTGGATGTGTTTCAATATATGGCCTCTGAAAACAGAAAAAATACAGTTCTAATTTACGAATGAATTGAATTTATTGTGCGGTGATTTGCCAGATTTTCTCGCTACTATCTTCAAATCTTTGTTCCAACGCTTCTGGGTTCTACCAACAGGTTTTTTTCAAATCTGTAGTGCTCCATTCTATCAATGTCTTCATCTATCTTACGTGGAATCTTCTTCCAATATGTCGTGCGCATTTCCGTTTAGCCATAATATCTTCAACTCTGGTCATTTCATATCATATCGGCGGTTCTTTCTATCGTTCTTCTTAACATTTAACATAAATCTTTCTATCACTCTCTGTGCAATAAGTTTACCTTTAATGCATTCACCACAAGTCAGTACAGGGGAAAATAGACTTGTTTTTCAAACTCGAGATGGTCTCATATTTGACTGCAATATGGAATACGAGTTATACAAAATGCTGATCTACTGTACGCATTATAGACATAATACGCACTCTATTTCTCATTATACTGCTATACATTACAAAAGAATTCATTCGGTATGCCCCAGCTATACTTTGAAACGGCAATTGTACATCATTAAAAAAAAACTTTACTGTGAGAGTTTACATATCTACCTCTATATATTATGGCTCTATCTCTATATATTATTTTATAAAAGTCACATACTATGTACTGTACATAGCTTTAAGCTATATATCTACCATTATCATGGACTTCGATGACCCTAAACCAATGTGTGACTCAAAGATATTTATTTATATCCAGAAGTTACTAACGTATATAAAAAGACTTGTATCTATCTCTTTTATTTTTACTGATTGTGTCTACTGACTTTTTAACACTTATAAGTGTAGGAGCATTTCATTTGATCTCCTCATTAGAAACTTACATTGAGTAGATTTTTGTCTATTGAATATTTGTGAACCCTGCCTATTTCATCAGGAGCCCTAGAAAGAGGAATGTCAGATCGCAGGAATATTCACAGCAAATGTCTGTTATCATGTTTGTATTGAATACACGAATACTAATAATATGAGCAATTCTTTTAATTATTATGATTTTTTTTCGTGCAGCTGTGTAAAGGCAAAACTTTATTCCACTAGGGTAACTAAGGTATGGCCCCAAAGGATACTTTTTACATTCGGCTTTATTGGGATTCACTCATCCTCATGAGAAGGTTTGAGCGGTAGGTCTTACATTTTTTTTTAACTAAAAACTCGATCTTCGAGTTTCATTGTAATAGGAAGAATGGTGAATGTTATAGATACAGGAAAAATTACGGGTGAAACAAATATAGTTTTTGGAACCAGAAATTCTTGCCTCAATGGCAGGAATTTCTGCAAGTCTTCGGCAAATGTCTAGGCATAGACAAGATTCAGATTACTTAATTTAGCGTCTCAGTGCAATCGCGCAGCTCAGCCAATAGAAGGGTTTTAGAGTTTACATTGTGCGAGTTCCAAATCCCTAAGTCCGCCCTACAATGCTTTCAGTTGTGATCAGATGGATCAATCTAACGGAAGAGTTTTTGGAGCTTCTTTATTGGGTTGGGTTCAGTTTCCCCAGTTTGCTTTATGCTGTCGCTTTGATCATACTTCCGGGGGCTGGATTAGTTAAAAATCAGTTCATTAACTTTTAAATAAATAAAAACAAAACACTTACCAAAAACACTATTTATAATTATTTATAAAGAAACTAGTTTCGAATCATTCGATTCATCATCAGTCTAGTCGAGTCTAAAGATGGAAGTAGACTGATATAGTTGACTATTTATTTAAAAGTTAATATTTTTAACACTTACAATTAACATGTTATTCAAAGATTTAAAAATCAGTTCCCCCAGATATCCCTAAAGCTTTCAATGGCAGAGAATGGAGTTTCAACACTCGTATATTTCCCATTACAGCAACAACAATAAGGAAATGGACTTAACTATTTGACGCTGAACTTTTAGATGTTTTACTGTTTATAGATATTAATTTATTCCATTTAAAAAAAATCTAAGTAGAGATTGAACAACTTACTATGAGAACTAAATAGAATCAAGTTATGAATTTCAATTGAATATAATAATGATTCAAATCAAATACAATCAATAATAATAATTATTGGGTTCACGAGAGACAGAAGGATTGTCTGGTTAGTTCAGTGGTGTGGTTTGTGAACAGTCCTGTTTACTTATCGAAATATCGTAGGACAGAACAAAAGGGGCAATCAAAATATATTGAAGATAACTGTGGAGATCATATAATTCACAGGTTTGATTAAACAGGTACATGCATATATTGCAAGTTCCCCACAAATCTTTTTTTTTTTTTATAGAAAATCATTATAACAGCTTATTTTTACAGAAACCTCAATTTAAACTGTGTAACTTATTGTGCAATTTTAGAAACATTATTATTTTCAAGGTATCTTTTGAGGACGCAATGTGTTATTGGGTGGTTTGGGGCGCAATTCGAGCCACTTGGAGACAACTGAGTAACTTTTAATAATTTCGGGGAATATTGAGGCAGACTGTTACTTAATTATTAATGTAAACTCTACGAAAAAGCTTCACAAAAGCTGGTTCAACATCAAATCATATTAACTAATTTTCCTGCTAGAAAGAACATATTTATCAGAGTTCGAAGAGTTTCGTTAAAGGATTAATGAATATATTTCCATTTTTTTGTGTGCATCTTTTATCTCTATAGCTTAAAATGTGTGCGTATTCGGACACTTGTCTATATTGTTTCAATAGATCACGCATTAAATTTATGTTCATAAAAGTTCGGACACACTTTATATTAATGCGCTTATAGAATGATCAATTTAATTTCATTTTTGATTCACCTCTTTCATTTGAAAATTCATCAAAATCATTCTTGACGCAACGCTACTGAATTCTTCTTGGTAATTCTTTTTTTTAAATTCCGGAACAACATTATTCTCTTTGCTCAATGAAATAAAATACATTATGGATGAAGCCATTTCTGTCTAATGATCCAAACGGAAAGGTCACTGTACAACATTTTTTTTAATGGAATGGTTAAAAGAAGAAGAATTGCATCAAGTTCGTTACATCTGCCCTTAATATTTGATCAAAGTGTGATATAAAAAAATATGCTTGAGATTGGATTATTGATTTTTGTGATAAGCTAGTTTTACCAATGATCATCACAGATGGCATCATCGAATACGATGCGGTCCCGAATAGATGGAAACTATTCTGGACCGCAGTTCCTAAATAATATCTTGTCTCGGGGTTCCTCACTGGCAAACAAAAAAAAATATGTTGTTGCATGGTATATACAAATATACATGATACAAGCCAGCAATACATGCATTTTGCCTGTAATACAGGACTTATAAGTTTTATGAAACAGGACCCAGTACGTTCTGTCTCCCAATTTGATATTGCAAATAAAATTGAAAAATAAATTTGCTTATCGATCTATTCGTTCTTGTCTAACAGCCAAAATAATATTATACATTTTAAAATAGAAAATATTTTTAAAAAGGTTCCAGCAAAGGCTATACTTTTCCTCACAGACTTTTTTTTTATATAAATATAATAAAAATATATTTTTCCACGAAAAAGTCGTATAATATAAAATTATGATATAATTCAGTCTTCTAAAGAACCATTAAAAGTTTTTATATTTCATATTATCTATAATATACAGGGTGATTCAAGTTGATAATCCAACAAAAGCCGTATCGAGAAATTAATAAAAAATTAAGAAAAAAAAAGTTTTCTAATATTTGGGTCCCTGGAAAAATCATTTTTACAGTATGTTTAAAGAATAAATTTATTTTTTAAATCAAACTTTATCCAGCATATTTGTCCTTTTTCTACAACTTGGATTGCTATTATGGTGCGATTTTTTTTATTATTATTTGGCTTAACGTCTATTTAACATCTATTGGTCATTCAAGACAGGAATTTTACCCTCCATTCGCTGGAAACTTGCAAATCAGCCAACCACATTGACCTCACCCAACCAGGGTTGGGCCGGAAAAAAGAGCCAACGATACGTGGTGTTCCCAGGCGGTCACCCATCCAAGTACTGATCACGCCCGACGTTGCTTAACTTCAGTGATCTGACGGGAACTGGTGTATTAAACGTGGTATGATCGTTGGCTGATGGTGCGATTTTATTATTCGTATTTATTTTAAATTTTGAATACACACACAGCCTTAGTAGCCCAGTTTGGAGACCAGGTAGATTTGTGACCAGAATGCTGCTTCATCAAATCCCAATATAATGATGGCAATAACGGATGATGCACAAACATGGGGACAAGCATATAATATTATTAGCAACAGAATTCCTGAAAATTCAGAAAATTAATTTTAACTCAAAAAATTGGGGGAAAAATCATTGAAATTATGTTTATTTTTTTCAACTTAAAGATAGAAGACCACTCCCTCTTAAACTAAAATTTTAAAATTCAAAGTTCAACTTAAGTTCAGTAAAAAACTTGTGTGTGGACTCCTATATTCGGACCGGTTTGATTTATGTATACCAAATATAAAATATATATTTTTCTGAACATAACAGATTTTTTTTGATAAATGGTAAATTTTTTAGTAATTAATCAATTTGAAAAGAAATAAGAGAGAGGGAGAAAGAAGGAAAGTGAGAGAGAGAGATGGAATATTTCAAAAGTGACCAGCTTGATTTATGTTCAAAGACTATTTGGTATCCTATCTAGGTAGGTACTAACCGACCATAATACTGATGCTATAATATCCATACCAAGTTCAAGGGTATCTTCAGAATTTTGGTACCTACACTTTATTTTTGGTATGTTTTATATTAGTTATTTACAAGGTGGTACAAAGAAAAGGAACAACATTTTTATGATTTTTAGATTTTGGTATATGGATAGCGTCAGTAAAAAAAGGCAATATTTAACCTGGCAGAAATTTTAGGTGCAGCAAAATAAAATCAATAATCAATTTTAGTGAAACCTCGATTTTTAAATTCATCAAACTCTCCGAACTCCCTACCAAATATCAAACACAAGAAATAGAATGATGGAAAACACTTGACTTTATGCTCTAAAAATTTAATATATTATTCGGTACGCCTATTTTTTTTCTTGAGAATGGAGTAAAATCCGAAATACGCATGTCGCATAATATATTAAAATTAGAGAACTTTAAGGTAAGTTTTTCATTATTTACACTTTTTGTCTATTCAAAATCTACATATTTTCTGGTGGAATATGTCTTATCTCTATTCTTTTTTTGTTTTCAATGACAAGATAGATATTTTTTTTGTCTCCATTTGGATATTTATAAAAAATCGATTTTTTTATAATCATCTTCATTGACGACTTTTCGCCTCCTGAAAACTGAAAAGTAGCCTTGTTTGAATACATCATGAGGCAAATCATTCCATTTATACTAAAATGAGTTAAAGTTTGACCTAATTAAATATCATCACCCTGTATATTCTATACAAGATCTCCGCCCAAATACATCAACCATTTCCATTTTTTCTGTTATATATATAAAGAGCAAGAGAGAAAGATATTTTATCTTATTTAAAATGTGTTAAGATTGAAGTGAGTCTATTTTAATATGGAATTATTGTTTAATAAGCCATTCTTCTTTGTAATAGGAATACATTGCTGTACGTTAAGAGTATCTTTTAATTTAAATTTATTTGGTCTAATTCAGTAGGACGTCAACAGGCGCGTTATAATTGTAAATTTAAAAACACTTTTAGGATGTCAATTATTAAGGTAACTACAAAAATACGTTTTTGAAATCCCTATGGGCATTACCTTTCTAAGTAGACAAAACGGTTTACTATTTTCAATTATGAATCTTTAGAACCATCTTGAAAATATTACAATCCCCCTAAAAATTGATATTATAAGTTTAAATGTTGATATAAACATTTTGTCAGCTCTCAAAGTAAAATGGCTTTCCCATTATTGCACAATCTTTTTTCTCAATGATCTTAAAGTAATACCGAATTTACCTAATAAGCGTAGATTCATAAAATACTGCAATGGTAGATAATCTCTTTACAAACGAAGAGTAAATTCGACATTACTTTAAGAGCATTGAGACAGAAGAAAGTGCATTAAAAACTGCAGTGTCGGTTGATTGACTACAACAAGATTTCAAATGCTTAGTTGCAGTATAATAGATATGATTACGTTGGTAGTCAAACTTTCTTAGAATCGTGGTAGAAATCAATATTTTTTTAAAGATTATTTTTAATATCTGTAACTGTTTCGGTGGTTGTATCTTTTTCTTATGGAGACTACAGCTTTTCTATTTCACTGGAAGCCGAAACAAGGAATATATTTGTTTTCTAATATGGCGGAGCGAAATATCAATTGTTAATCCTCCTTCTTAAAAAAGTTATAAATAGAATTTCTTTACCCTTTAAGTAGGCAGGTATCCTAAAACAAGTATTTTACATTTGTAAATTATAAGAACCCTGTATAACTGTTATACAGATTTATAACAATATTATTAATTTGTATATAACAAGATCGTTAAAATCGTTGACCAGAAGTATCATAAAATAATCAACAAAGACCATAAAATTAAATAAAATCATAAAAATAATTGCAATCCCAATCGAACACACTAACAACACATATACCCTTTGTAGTGGTCATAAAACATTTAATTTCCTCAACAAACCCTCAAATATTATACAAACCTATAAAAAGAGTTTATTCCAAAATTTTAAATGTTTTTCATTTGACAATTTGAAGAAGTAATCAATCAAATTTTTATTTGAAAATTTTTAATTTTCTAAAATCAAAATAATTTTGATATTGTACTTGTTAGTTAAAACCAATGCTGTAGAGGCCTGTCAGTGAATAAAAGTACGTCGAACGATTTTTGTTGTTGTTTCGAATCAATTATTATAATACAATCAATGGTACCATCATCGTTTCTGATGGTAACCAGATGCGTGAAACCACAGTTCTAAATGATATGTTTTATGCCTCTGAAATTTATCTAATCTTGAAGGAAATGAGAGTCTGTTCATCTCCACGATAGGTATTTCTTTTCTATTTTTGTCTGTTCTTGTGTTTTTGTACCACAAAAAATCCAGAACGCCTTATCTGATTTTTATGAAAATTCCTATGTACAATCGGACATTTGTTATATTCATAGAAATTGCAGATGAAAATTTTAAACCCTATTGGACTACTCTGGGCCAAAATGTAGTTTAACATTATTTGCCTTACAGTTGTATTATTATTACACTATGAATTGAACTCAAAACTAGTCCCCTAAAACATCACTATGGTCCAATTTACAGCCACTGACGATTTTTCATCCTTTGATATTCCTAACCAGTTTTATGTTTTTCACTATTTTTAATTAATTATATCAATTGGACACCATATTTAATATTGGGGGTTATTTTAAGGGTACATTTTTGATTCCTAATAATTTATGGTGTGTGAATAGAATGGTCAGATCAATTAAAAATCTATTATATTCCTATCCCGCCTCACTGTTATTATCATTTTCAAAAAATATAAAATTTTGCAGATGATCCCCGAATTGTTAATTTTTAGGTGTTTCCCAATTTGTGTAGTCTTTCGGTCACGCATGATTAATTATTTTTCGATTATAACTGTTTTCATATAAATTTAGATTTATTATTCATAATGAAAATTGAATTGTGGTTGCAATGAACATGAAGAATGTTCTTCTGGTCTAATATATAGGGTGTATGGGGTATTTTGATGGGCACAACATCGATCAAAATGATACTAAAATGCTCGTAAATGTTTCCTATCGGTAATATGGAACAAAAAGATTTCGAGTAATATTATTTTTGAACCAATGTTTAAGTATTCTCAGCTTTTTCTTAACTCTAATAGCAAGGCCGTAGCCAGCATCTGGCCTAGGGGGGGATTTTCATGTCGGGAGGGGGGGTCGATAATGTAAATCGGTACTTATTTAATAATAAACCCTCAGGGGTAACTGATGATTCAGTTATTGGGGAGGGGCGACCACAGGGCCTGTGATAAATATCGATAAAGTGCCAAACCGGCGAAATTCAACCAGCAGGAGGAGTTTTACAATGGAAAAATATACGGAAAGCCGAAAAAAAA
>CM022883.1:14627790-14689051 GCA_012654025.1 Pachypsylla venusta
CCTCCAATCTCTATATCTATAAAATTCTCCTGTTATGTCATGGTGTTTGTCACCATACTCCTCCAATCTCTATATCTATAAAATTCTCCTGTTATGTCATGATGTTTGTCACCATACTCCTCCAAAACGGCTTAACCGATTTTAATGAAATTTTGTATGTACATTCGGTAGGTCTGCGAATAGGTTTTAATCTATTTTTTATATACGGGCACGGCCATGCCTCTAAGGCGCCAAGCTAGAGGCCGTAGCAAAGAACTAACAGCTATAATGTTATAAAGATTTATACAAATAAAGAGAATGGACAGTAGTGATCGTCAGATTGCTTAAGCCAAAAATATATATATAAAAAAAAACTGTTAGCACGGGAACAGCCATGCCTCTAAGGCGCCAAACTAGATGCCGATGACGTGGCGAAGCACGGGCAAAAACCTAGTAATTTTATATATTTTTGATATATTTTGGAAAAAGAAATATAGAGGAGGAATGAGGAAGTCTGTCTTTCCTATAATGATTTTATTGTTTCCTCTTTTTTTTTTAAGTAGTGCTGATTAGGTTTTTTTTATTTATTTATTTTAAAAAGTTATGCCCCGGAATCGCTTTCGCATTACTTCAGGGCACTCCTTTTAGAGCCATGCCATTCCGAAACCGAGAAAATTTGATCAGAAAATTTTCGGTCCGGGCGGGATTCGAACTCACAACCTCCGGACCAAGAGTCAATGCTCTTAACAACTCGGCCACGGAGATTGGCTTGATTAGGTTAGAAGCCGTTCCTACGTTATAAAGTTGTTATTGTAAAAACTAGGTACTCGTATATTTTTTTTTTTTTGTTCCAGAAGTTAGAAATTCATACCCATATTGAGTGCAAAAATTTAAAATTCTCTTACGCAATATTCGATATTTTTTATTCTTTACAGCAATAATATTTTTTGCGACCTAAATTTATAACGTTCTGTCTGATCGAGCGATGTGTTGTGTCATTATGCGACGACCTCATCATCTGTTCTGACGATTCTATTTTTCGATAATAATTACCAATTAAAATTTATTTTATCAATTAATGATTTATTTTAAATACATAATTATATTATTATCTCGTCTCTGCTACTTATTTTATATTTATGTTGAGAAAAAAAAAGATTTCATTGCAGACAAAATTTTTACCAGAATATATTTATGGCAAAAAAATTTAAATTATTATTATTTTTATGATGTTTTGGAAATGTTGAAAGAAAGAAGAAAGTTAATAGTAGGCAGCTAACCACAACTTTCATCTACGGCCTTTATAGGTTTTTATATTATAAAAATTGTTCCAGGCCTCTTTTGATTGATTACAACTATCACTGCGACATTTTATATAATTTCAGATAGTTATCATTTGAACTCTTGATGTGTTTATTTCTTCATCATTACCCAGGGCCCAGGGTACACCACGTGGAGGCGAAATTAAAATTTTACCCATCCAACATTGTAACCAACATTTCCACAAAATACCTAGTATGACATCCATTTTTTAAAAAAATATTGGGCAATGTAAATGAGCCTATCTGCAACCCAAATATTTTTGTTTTATTCTCCCCTCCTTGCTCGCAACGGTATTACTTCTTTAGATATAAGTTGTGTAACCAAGGATAGATAAAATATACTGAATTTTAAGGAGCATTATCCCTGACAGATATATTTTAAACTTAAAAAGCGATTTATAGAGTAGGTATTGCGACTAGAGCTTTCTTTGTAAGCTTTAAGAGTGATATATATTTTGTTATATGTTGCATACAGGGTGGTGCAGAGAGAAGAACTAACTGGTCCTGTTTTGATTATATTTAGTAGATAGTTGCTTCAAAAGAGAAAATATTGCAGCAGAATTATAAAGAGGTCAACTTAGCATATTGGTCAATAATTGGTTTAACAATTTAATGTTTTTGTATGAGGAATCTCCTTGTAAAATATTCCTGGGGTTTGGCGGATGAATATATACTCCATACGGACCCATCATTGCCAACTTTGTTGTATTTTAATCATACAAAGTTGCAAAAGTTGTGTTAAATATTGGCACTCGTACATTAAATTTGTAGAATATATTTCGAAAGGACTTAAGGAGCGTTCAAACTAACCAGTTGTCAGGCCTGGTCATAGCTATAGGCAAATAGAGCAGCTGCGTAGGACGGAACTTGGTCGGGGGTGGCATTTGATATTTGATGGGACTACATGAGTTCATCTGAACGGATTTTTTCTTATCCGTATATCGAAGTATTATATGGGGCGTTTTTTTCTCGTTTGCCTAGCAAGGCAACACTCTGTGGACCGGTCCTGGCAGTGACAGTGATTCCCGCTTATTGTGAGATCTCAGTTATGGACTGTCACGTGCCGGTCTACTACTAAAATGTTCCTTTAAATGCCTAGTATGTTTAGTTTGGCTGGGCGGATCACTTGCCGGTCAGGGCATCGCTACTTTCACTGCTTAGGTTGAATGCTCCTTCAGGGTATTTCTTTTCTATTCCCGGTCAATTCCTTGGGTTCGTTCATTATTGAAAATCATGAAAACCATACCACCTTCTTAGGACATTCCCAACGAATTGGATAGTTTAAAAATTATTTAATTTTTTTCAAAATTTCTTATATCTTAATAAATTTCAGTTTGTGGTTTTCATTTTATAGAGTTTTTGGGAACATAAAAATGGTGTGATATTTTTCAATTATTGTTAATAATTCTGGAAGTTGCAATAAAATTAATGCCATTTTTTTTCTTCTTCTTCTTATCACATCAGTCCCTTACAGTTTTAGATGTAATTTAAATTTTCACGTACCCACGCACATATCGTACATAGAGATTCTGCTTACATACGAGTCATCATCATCATAGGTTAACAGCCTTGGGGATGGTTTGCAACAATTCGCCAAGAGTAGCATACAAAAACAGACTAAAGAATCTAAATACTAAAGATACTAAAGAATCCTTACTTTTAATGCAGTAGCTTCTCCTTGCTTTCTGCATGGGCAAAGGAAAAGATATCGTTTCCGACACTTCCTTCGTCTCTTACGACTGGCATGCACTTGGGTGCTTTGGAAGTATTCTTTTTATGCCCCCCTATCCACAGGGGACATACCTACAAGTACAAAATTATAAATTAATAGAGATATTAAATCACCCTGTATACCAAAATATATAAAATCCTATAAGGGTATGAAATATATTCGTTATAAAGCTCCAGATTTTCATACTATATTTCTTGTGACAATCTCTTCCTCTTTTACTTTTTTTTCTTGAAAAATAAATTTTGCACCAATCTTTTACGTTTGGTTTCCATCCTATCTTTTAAAAATATACCTTTTGAAGTCAAGTAGATTCTTTTCTATGTAAGTGCCCAATATAGGCAAATATTATTTGGTGAGAGGAACTTGATGGCGCCCGTGAAATCACCATAAGACATAACATTCGTAAGCCATTATATTTTTCAGGTGTCATAAACCGGCCCAATACCAGCACATCAACTTTTTTGGTAGCAATGAAAGTGTAAGAATAGAATCTTTCGTCCAACTCAACTTTAGCTTATATTGCATTTTTCAGTACGTTTTCAGTCAGTAGGTTCACCTAAAAATCGTGGAAACTGCAAATATATATTTATTTGTTCTAAGGAAACAATTTTATCAGCTTCAATCTATATTTGCCCCAGAATAAATAAGAACACATTTCACAACTTTTCCACCCTTTTAAATATTTGCAATCAGCACACCCGTGGATGGGCACTCATACCGATATCACCTATTTACAGGAAAATACATTATAGGAGATACATAGAATAATCCCCAAATTCCATTAATATTCCATCCTTTTTGGTTTTAGCACCACTAGTCAATGAGCCATGACTAAAATGAATTCATTTTTTCTAGAAAAGAAGGACATAAATTTGTACTAAGCTCAGAACTCACATTAATAATTATAAGATACGAAGAACCAAATGAAACCAATCATATTTTTTTTTAAAAAAAACATATCTTAATGAAGTCATTGAATTGAGATACCATAATTCTATATCTTTCTACAAATTTTCGGTTCCACCATAAACCCATAAAGTTCCAAAATTTTGAAATAGAGAAACGAAATGAAAATGAGATATCTATTTCTGAACTTTAATTTTAAATTTATAGTTTTGAATTATTACATCGGGACTGAATTTTACATTGCATGCAGTTTTGTTTGGAAATTTCAAAAGTTACATTTATCACTTTGTGTGTTCTATTTAAATTTAATACATACCTATCTTTTAGATCTGTTATTTTTTTTTTTTTTTTTTTTTTTTTTTTTTTTTTTTTTTTTTTTTTTTTTTTTTTNTAAAAAGAAATCGGTGAGTTGTATAAGAATTCGTGCAGGCCAAAATGTCATGAATTATAAATTTTACGAAATTGACTTTTTGATGAAAATCGATTCTCAGAGTAAATACACAATTCTATGCAAAATGCACATCATTATCAATTCTTTCCTTTGTAACAACTCATATCTAAAATTTTCTAAAATTTTAGATATGAAAGAACTAAATCCAGGGATTCATAACATTTATTTTCAATTCTTTGATTTCATACTAAGACAACATCATTTAATTTTTTTTGAACGTCACTGGCTGCGCAATAGTCTAATAATAATAATAAAAAAAAATTCTAACCGCAGTGTTCGCCCAAAAATATATGGGACTAAAATTTTACCAAAATGAATTTATGCTTGTACATTCATCGTCAATCACAATCTCTTAAGATATTGGAAATCCAATTTTAAATGAACATTTGTCTACGATTAATTGCAGGTTTGATTCTTTTGTATTCTTCTGCCGTCGTAAATGAATAAGATTATCAGTTCTATCTGTATTGAAAAAAAATCAGATTCTACTGTGACACATTCTGTTTGGTATACTCCAAGATTCAAAGCTTTAAAACTGTGTTTTGACTTGTATAATATCTTGTGTGTCGACCACCATTTCATAAAATATATTCTGAGAAACCCCTTATAGTTTTACAAGAATAAAATCCATTAATCAAAAACAAGAATAATCATAATAATTCACTTGACAAACTTAATACATATATAAAATGAATGAACCGAGCTTCATGAATAATTACCATTGAATATTACAATACATCTTATATGAACCTCACAAAAACCCTCTCCATACCTACTATGTCCAACATATAAAAAATAATAAAACAATTGAAACTATTTCTATTCATTTGCTTGAAGCAACCACAAAAGTAACAATAACAACAACAAAAATAGCAATAACAACCACAATCACTACATGAGCAACAATAGATAGGCAAAAAAACAAAAAAAAAACTAAAATGCATAATCTTATGCTCATTACAAAACAATTAAACCGTCTGACATTTCTATTATAAGAACGGTTCTATAATAAAGTTATAAATCTTAGTTCTTGCTATTGACTATACCTTCGGATTATATAGTAGGAGGAATAAACTTAACATACGGTGAACCAGAAACTTTGGCAAACTTAGTGATTTTTTTGAAACTTTGGAAACTTCGAGATTTTTTTGAAAATTTGGCTAACTTAGAGATTTTTGAAACATTGGCTAAATTAGCGATTTTTTTAACTTTGGCAAACTTAGATATTTTTTTCATACCCCGGCAAACTTAGAGACCGTTTGGATTTGGACGCTTTGCGAGAAACATAAATTAGAAAAATAAATAAGAAAAATAATTTTAAAGGAATTATTTTTGAGGTAGGTATTGACGCTGGATAAATCATGTAATTTACAATTACAATGTTAAAATATAAAAAACTAAGGTCGGATAAAATAAAAATACCTAGTTATTGAATTCATCATTGATCAATAATTATCATTGATCCTATGAAAATTTTGATTCTGTTAATGTCTTCCAAGTTATTGATAGAATTGCAAACTCTCTGCAACCGTCAAATCCAAGGGTTTTCCGACATTTTAGATAGGAATATACTTTTTCCCCTGGAAAAAATTGAAAATAAATTGGACACAAAAAGATATACCAATGGAATGATCAAGGGGATGGTCAAACAAATTGAAACCCTATTATCAGTACGATTGCAAATGAATGGGTCAGTAATGGAATCAATCAAATAAAGAAGGCAACATAAAATATAGAGATGAATAAATACGAGTATGTCAATAAAACAGTACTTTTTGTAATGATCGATAAATTGATCAACGATGATAGCCATTGGAAACGGAAAATGAAGTGTAGAATAGGATAAATAATCACTAACAGAATTATAATAATAATTATAATGAATGAATGTCTTTGGTGACTTTAAGTTTTTTGTTTGAGGAAAGAACTTTAAACATTTAATTTTAGCCGGATCGACTTTTTCAAAATAGATAGAAATTGGTTTACATATATTACTCTAAAGTAAGAAATCAGCGAGAACGTTTTCATAGATATAGATTACAGAACCGATATTGAAGAATTACATTTAGAAGAAATTTTTAATCAAGTTGATAGGAGTTGGAAGACCCAAAAATGAACATTACTTCAGTCATAATGTCACTGAAGTAATTCATTTACACGATCCACTTTGCATATGAGTGCATCTAGAGCCTCAAAGTAATTATAGGCACACAAATTTAAAAAGAAGTGTCTCATGAATTTGGGAACATACTTGATAATGTTCATGGCTCTGGTCTGGTCTTGTAACAAAAAGGAGGTATCTTGCTGGCATGAAACAAACTCAGAAACTTCCAATGTATGCAGATATATATTATGGAGGTGGGTTGCTATAAGTCAATACACTGTGCAACTTCTTACAGGGTGGGTGTTAAATTAAATGTGGGTGAAAATAAAATTCGAACAAATTAAAAATGAATAATTAAACAAAACTCCTGCTGTTCTTTTTTGGACTCTGAAGAAATTATGCCCTCGTTTCATTTCAAATGTACATTATATCCTCAAACTAAATACAAATTTGTTCAATTGTCAAATTTTGTTGTAACTTTCCTTCTTGTGTTAGTGATAATGTTCCAAACTATAAATATTGTCATACTTAAAATTGTTTTTGGAAAGGAACATTACATCCAGAAAAATCAAAACTATCAGACAAAATTAATGCAGCATAATCTTTGAAGGAAAAGTAACAGGGAAGAAATCCGGAGGAAGACCTAGAAGGCAATGTATGGAATTATGAGATGTTGTCCAATTAATTTATTTAACACGTATAGCAAGAGATAGGGATGCGTGGCTTCAGCGATAAGACCTATAAAACCGATAAGACCTACCATATAAAATATATGGACTTACATCTTGAAATTATTATTTTCAAATTTACTTTCCTGTGTAAAGTGAATATTACATATCAATATTATTTAATCTATTACCAATACGTCACCCTGTATATATTTTACTAGTACAATTGCATTTCGTGCGGTACCACCCTTCTCTCTCTCTCTCTGCTAAAGAGAAAACATGCATTTTATATAAAACGTTAGGTTAGCATCAACACTGAAACATGCCATTATTAAAAAGTAAAGCTAGATTACTTAATCAAAAACTTAGAAAAAAAATGCATCTACAATCAAGAAGGTAGTTAGTTTTAGTTTAACTAGGTAGAGTAATGAGTATAGGCAGCTTTGAATCAGAAGGCGAAGAATACATCGTGTATGTGGAGCAAAATGACCGAATATATCCAAAATTGATAAGAATGCAGTTCGGACAGTTCTAATATGTACCAGAAATCAATAATAAAGGATACGCCTTGATGAAACAGCCATGCTCATTTTTTTATGTGAGTTCTTCAAATATGTTTTTATTGTCCGGCCTGGTGTTTCCCAAAATTTTACCCGAATAAGAAAATTTGAATGGAGCAGATTAAGTTGGTTTAAATATGCAGATGGAAGAGATAGAAAAATGTTTTAAGTCAGAAGGAATTAGAAATGTAATTCCTATTTTTCTTAAACGTTAAAAAAGGACAAAAGTTTAAAGATAGAGGAAGACTTAGAAAAAAAAAAAAAAAAAAAAAANAAAAAAAAAAAAAAAAAAAAAAAAAAAAAAAAAAAAAAAAATATTGAAAAGGCAATAAAAGTTGATTATTGGATATGATATGTGGTCTGGATTACATGAATTTATTGGTGTACATACCTATGACGAGGAAATCTCCAGAGTATACCATAGTAGAATTCAGGAGGAAATTACAGAACCCAAAAATAAGTATTAATTAAGAAAAGTGCAGAGAAATAGAGATGATGAAAAATAGCCAACGAATGCAGGGTATTAGAATTTAATGCTAAGTGTGTAGGGAAAATAACCAAATCGGGAAAAATCAATTATTGATTGTTAATATATATTACATTTATTATCGAAGGCTTTATCATTTTAATTTGTTTGAGATCTAAGTCGGTAGGAAAACTTGCGCTCTCCAACAGTTGCTCGTAATAATCCAACAGTTGCTCGGTACTTGAACATATATTTAAAATCGATCATTAGTTATGAAGATCAGAAATCCTAACCTAAACGTTTTTTAATATTTTCCAATATGAAATCTAGCCGACAATTTATCAAAGTTCATTGTAAAAGCTAGGTACCTTACTTTGTAATAAAAGATATCTAATAATCACATAATAACCATTCATGCAAAAACTTTTACCTTTGATTATCTAAGTACCTACTCATTGTTACTTATTAAGTTATTTTCTATTTCGCCGGTGTGAGAGACTTTTACAAATTTAACTATTATTATTAACAGATGTAAAAATTATTAAGTTCTTCCCATTTCATGATAGTGATTTATTGTACAGGGTATTGCGAAGTAGAGGGCAGACCATTAAGAGGTCTTTTAATGATCTGTTTATCGCTGAACTGATTAAATGAACATCTGTTTATCACTGAACTGAACAGATTATTAATTGTACCTAATATTGTTGGAGGAATCTCTCTCTGTAGAAAATGAGAACAATATTTGTGCCTTAATGTAGCTAGGGATTCTCCAGCATTGTTTGGGGTGTGTCACTTGTTGAAACTTATCCCAAAACCCTCCTATGTAAACAAAATTCTTGAGCAGTTTTTTTTTATATTTATTCAATACTAATAAGTCAATTGTTGTATATACCTAAGATACATCAGAAGAGGTTAATCCGAAGAAAATAAGTCAAGAGGAGACACTTGCCTTTGAAAAAATGTATCTTCACTATGACGTCATTCCAGGCATACACATTTATATCAAGACATTAGATTATTCTGTAAAATAATCTGAAAGAGCGATGTTGCCAGAAATAATAAATGAGATAGAATGCAGTGATTTGGACATGAGAAGTTCTGAAGATTATAATGAAAAGAAGAATGTAGCAATTGAACATGGACGAACCCAAAATAGATCAGAATAAAACAGGCTATAATAAGTTTTTTTTGTTTGAGAAAAGATTTTAAATATTTTTAAATTTTCGTCGTATCGACTTTTTCAAATGTAGATTTGAAAATGTCATTCTACATTTGAAAATGTCGATACGACGAAAATTTAAAAATATTTAAAATCTTTCCTCAAACAAAAAAAAACTATAGTCATCAAAGACATACCTTCATTTTAATTATTATTACAGTCTATAATAATTAACTAATAAATAACAGCTCACGTAAGTTACCTAAATGTACTAAAAAAACATGTGTTATCATTAATATTAAGCTAGAATCATACGCTATCGATAAAATGCCAATATACAATAAAAGAATTCCTATATATATAGATACGTATATGGCGACACACTTACCATTGAAATCCGACATGTAGATAAAGATAAAGGGAAATTATCAACACTGTTCAGATCAGGTTTAGTTCAAACAGAATTACCAGTCTCCTTGCCTTATTCCGTCATATTAATCGATCTGATTACGAAATGAGTCTCCATCGATCTATCTAGTATCCTTCAGGCAAAAATTGTCCTAAAAAAATTATCAAAGGAACTTATGATAGAACGGTCCTAAATTAAAATCTCCAAAAGCAACATTATTACCGATCTTATTCATATCTACTTCTGTATGAAGCTTATTTAAAGATATACTTATAGACCAAACTAGTAGATTAGGAGTTAGTCAAGAGACCACACAGCAGCATTTAAGATAAAACTTTCTGATCTTTGTACCACATTCATATACGTGACATTGTACTAGCTATCTATCATCACATGTGTGCATAATAATTTCATATAGTATTATTATAATTATTATGTATCCATGCAGTGCATGCTCAAGCTTATGCCCAATGACCGGATGATGAAAGTTGTTCTTGGAATATTGGTATTATCTTATTGGAAAGGATTATGGAATGTCGGATTATGGTCTCTTTAACCGGATGTAAATTTAAACCAAAATCATGCATGTCAAATAGAATGAAACAGTGCAATAATAGAGAATTTTTCTTCAATTTATTGCACTTTTTTTTTTTTGAAAATTCATGTCTGAGTGAGCATAAAAAAATATTAAAAAAAAATTAAATTTAAAAAAAACTTTAATTTCTCTTAACTATAACATATTTTAGTCAAGGGAAAACACAGTTTTTTAATTTTTATCATGTTCCTTGACATAGTAGGTATCCCGTTTTGAGAATATAAAAAATAATGTTTTTTTTCGAAAAGGTACTCTCAATATGAGGTCTTAAAACATACCAAGTAAAAAAAAAAAAAATTTTTTTTCTGCGAATTATTCTGTTGAATAATTCGCAGATTTTATTTTACTATATTACATTGTTTGAAGTATATTACAAAGATGTTTTTGTAAAATTATTGATTAGGTTGAAACTTGTGTCATGATTGAAGCATATTACACAGAAGCAGGGGCGTCTGCTCCTTAAGGGCAAAAGGGCACAGCCCCCCAATAAAATTACAGAAAATAAAGCATAAAAATATTTCGTTTGTAATTTAATTTTATACCTACCAAAGTATTCTTCTTCTCCCAAAAAGGGAAAAAACTTGAAAAAATATATCCCTTTAAATTTATAAATAATTTATCATGTCTAAAATATAAAAAAATGCATAATTCCACATGTTGTGGATTTTTTCCACAATTCCACATGTTGACAAAATGTTATCAGTGTCTCCTGGGTGTACAAAATTTTGCATCGGACTTGGGATTTTTTCCTCCTTTCTCTATCAAGTGCCAACTTTATAGAGGGTTTTTTTTCGTACAAATATGAAGATTTGCTTCCGGGGAGAATTTTCTTTTGGATTTGTTGAGGTTAGGAAACGTTTTTACGGCCATGTCTTTATTGCGTGTGCACAACCGTCCAACATGTACCCATGACGGCCAATAAAAAAGGGAGTTTAAAATTTCTTTTTCGATTTTTTTAAAAACTTACCTCAACACATCTCCCCAGTGTAGGACCCTAAATATTGTAAACAAACCTCATAGACTTGGTTTCTTATCAGTATCTTATCATAGAAATACTTCCGATTTTTTTTTTTTTTTTTTTNCTCTTCCGATTTTTTTTTTCTTCTTCTTCTTAACTTTGAAAAGAACCCTAATTAAATAAAAAAGTGTTTATTAATTTAAATTCTGTTAGAAAATAAATGATTTCTCAATAAAATAAACATCGAAATGAGATTTCTCTTGAAAAAATAAAAAAATCTGTTTGGTGATGTGATTTAACTTGTGCGTTAACTCAGCCTCCTGAGGACAATTTGCTTTACTTTTTATATAAGTATGTATCTGGAGTAGTGTGAAAATTGTAAATAAAATACTTTTAATGTACTTTTTCTTTTGCATTGTATGCACAGACATGCAAATTTATTTGAATGTAGCCCCAGGCCAAATATTTACGGGCTGCTACTGCACAGAAATAATATACTTCAATCCTGACACAAAGTTTCAACCTAATCGATAATTTCACAACAACACTGTAATGGCAGTTAATTGGCTGCCATCTTCTCTGCAAATTCCATAAAATTGGCCTCTGAAGGTTCAAAGTAGGTCGATGGAAATGGTTCGAGGAAAACAGATTACGTGAAGAGGCAAAGTTAAGGAAATAGAAAAAAGTGAGAAAAAAATTTTAGGCTTTAAAATCAGAGTGTTGAATTTTTTTCAAAAGCATGAATACTGATTGAACTTCCATACATGTAACCAAGATTATCGTCTCAAAATCGTCAGCGTAAACATGGCATTGTTCTGAAAGACACACAGACACATATAAAGATATTCATTGATCTTGATCACACACTTATTTGATTGGTAATTTTCTAATCCATTGTATTAAACAGGTCATAAACATTCTCGATAATACCATAAATTTCTTTTAATGAAAAACAATAAAATGCAGGGGAGTTAATAGGTAGGTAAAGGCATCTAATGATATCTTCTAATGTCCTGTAAGAGAAACTACAATCAAAATCATATTTGCCAAATAGGTCATTGCAATTGCTTTTGTATTGTTAATAATATATGAAATAATATGGTAACCAAATAATCAGTATTTAGTTCTTCTTGGCGCCGTCATGATCGGCAATATCATCATCTTTTCTTCTTCTTTGAAGTCCAATACAAATGATATTTTAAATCTTCTTTCTTAACTTCACATTTTCCCAATTCTATTTGTGGTCTTTAATTGTACCATCCCACAATCTTCTTTTCTGTGCCTACTCTCTTTAGCTGTATCCTTTCCTAGCATGGTACCCCTTGCTTTCTTCTCATAGTATCAAGGCGTAGTAATTGTAATTTGCTGATGAATGTCCATCTTTGATTTGAAGCAGAGTTTTCTTTAAAGGCAGGATGCCCTTCCCAATATACCAAATCTTCTGTATTTACAGAATATCGGTGGCTATACATATTACAAATTGTACTATAAATATCTTCATGGTGATAATAAAATAAATAATACATCTCCCTTGCTTATCCCGTATTAGCTACATATTTCTATTGGGATCGGTCCGCCTTCTACGCAAATGATATATTTTTCGGTAGAGAAATTGATTTTTTCTAGTTTCACTTTTTATTGTTTGGCCTTCATGCAAATATGTTTTGGCCTTCCCTCTTTACTTCTAGGCTGTACTGTTGTCATGTACAGATCGTGGCTTCCTTTTCCATATTATCTTCTTTTTACATATCCAAACCATCTGAGTTGTCTTTCTTCCATTTTCTTTTGAATACTGATAATTCCTAGGCTGCTCCTAATATGTTTGCTCTTTATTCGATTATTCAGCGTTACCCCCGTTGCCATTCTCAACATTCTCATTTCTCTTGTTTCAAACATTTTGATCCATATACAGCATTGCTGGACTCACGAACAAGCCTTGTAGATTTTTAATTTCTACTTAGGTGGTAGTTTTCTGTCACAAAGTAGTCCTGCCAAGTTTTTGAGTTTACACCAAACAATCTGTATTGTACTATGAAGACTAGCCCCATAGCTACCAACTTTGATCGCAGACCCGCGATATTTATAAAGTTCCCATTTAGGTAATTACTGTTCTTGAATTATTATTTTCGGCTAAATAATTAATTAATAATATTATTTCTTCAAGCATCATTTTAGTTTCATGTATGATAAATATGAATCTAGGTACAATCCAGGATTAATATGCTCACAATTATTAAATCACTTTAAACTTAATGTTATTCTATAATTGACCCTTAATTTCAAACCTAATATTCAACCAGTTTTTCATATAAGTTATAGTAAAAAAAACATGTCCATATTGTATTTATTCCAAATGAATCTGAACGAAGGACAACCATACAACCAAGTCAAAGTGCATATTGCAATGAAACTGCATTGCATATAGATAGGATTACACCTGCATATGAACTAATTACACTGTAGGCGTGGCTTATAATTTATTCTTAACTTTTTTTTTATTAATTCCCCAAGGTACTAAGGTTAACTTTCAATCTACATAATTGATACATTACTAATTTTATTAAGTGTAATTATTGGATACTAATTAATGAATTACCCACACCAATTCTCACATATACCTACTGAGAATAGTATGAGAAAGTTGCTTGTTCAATGTTGGGTTTGGATTACATGAATTTGTTGATGTACATTCGACGAAAGTTTCGTTAGGAAGAATGCAATTTAAATTTTATTTTGAAGGGATGGATCCAATGAGATGACAAAAAAAATCTCCTTGCCAAAAGCCAAAATAAAGAACTATGTGTGTTGAGTTTCGTTGTGGTAAGGCTCAACGACCTCTTCACATATTTTGTGGGTATTGAAGGGGCTGTGTTTCGGTCTTTCTGAGTTTCACTCACAGTTTCCCAGTCACAGATGCGTAATGCTACGATTGAGTGGAACTATTTGGGCGGCTATAAACTATAAATTTTAGCTCATGACGCAAAATTCTTTTCATTAATGCACAACCTCATTTTTTTTGTAACCATCCGACTACCTAAACTTAATAAAACACTGACATGAGATTTGGTCTCTCCAGGTAAAATCACTGATATATATTATCTTTTCCACTTATTTGTCATTCTGAATAATGTCTAATCGTGAGCCATGTGTTCGGCAGTTGGCAGTGGACTTAGACGTTCACTATCAACTGAAATATCTTTGGTCGATGATAAAGAAGGCTCAGGCACCTAAAAATAAGAATCATCCAAGTGTTGGATTCCGATTTTTTTTTTCTTTTTTTTTCGTCTATTTACTTGATTCAATCTAAACTTTCCGTAAGTCGAACTAATATAATAATTTTAATAAGCCCGATGTAAACAAGAACTATTTTCCACGGATGGATTCAAAGTTATTTTTCTCTTGATGGTTAACTATGAAAGCATTTTAAAAATTCCATAAATATATGGAATGACCTTCCTTCATATTGTGAAACTATATTGTGCTATATACAGGGTAGAATAGAATATTGTTATAAGCCGACATCTCCAGAACTGGACTTTTCTTAAGGAAGAGTGTTTATCGAAAGTTTAAATGTTGCAAAAAGCATTATCATCATAATGGTGTAACATTCAGANGAATGACCTTCCTTCATATTGTGAAACTATATTGTACTTTATACAGGGTAGAATAGTATATTGTTATAAGCCGCCATCTCCAGAACTGGACTTTTCTTAAGGAAGAGTGTTTATCGAAAGTTTAAATGTTGCAAAATCATTATCATCATAATGGTGTAACATTGAGACAAACCTCTTTTTCTTTCTAAAAAAAAAGATTCGTTTACACAAAATGTAAACGATTTCAAGGGGAGGGGGTATTTTTTTGAGTGCATTATATGAATTGTTTACATTTTGGTTTATTATTTTCAATAATGAACCTTTGGAATCGCCACGAAAAAAAAAAATTGCACCCCCTCAAAATTTGATATTTTTTAAAAGATATTGATAGTAAAAGGCGTATGATGGGCTAATTGGCCATGCGTGGCTATTTGGACACAACTGATCTAAGTGTGGAAAAAATATTTTTTTGACACTTATTAGGTTAAAAGTTATGTAATCTTGTCTTCATAATTATGACCGAACGAATTCAGATCCAGTTTTAACAAAACAAATTATTTTTCTCTGTCGGTTTGTCTTTTAATACCACTATAACTCTCAAACGGTTTTTGATGAAATTTGGTATGGACGTTAATGGAATTTACTGTTTAATCCTTCTGTGCCACCCTGGGCCTTATAGTGACTTTTATAATCTTGTGCTCTGTATACTAGTTAATAACTGTTATCTGATACAAAATGTATTGCAACCCAGGAACAAACGTTAAAACTATACCAATATGATATTCACAGAATGAACTGATTAGACTGTGGGGCAAATAAATGGCCCTTTATGTGAGATCTAGTCCACAAACCACTATTCTACTTATATATTAGTATTGTAACACTTTAAATTGACAACCCTGTATAACGCATACATTTTAAAAGTATACGAAACAAAAAATCCCACTTGTAATTGGACTTAAAAATATTTTTTCAAAGAAAATCAACATTTTGCGGTCATTCTAGAAAAAAAAAAAAAGAAATGATTTGTGGACTGAATGCGTTGGTATTTTTTTTTTATATTTTCTTATTTAATTTAAAATTAATTAGTCCATTTTTTTATCAAGTTGGTTTTATCTATAATGGCGCGGTAAAGTCTCTTTTATAAACACAACATAACTTTGTAACAATGAAAAATAGTTAATTTATAATTAGATATTTTATATTGATGATAGAGCCAAAGATAAAAAATATCAAACGAAAAGAGTATAGACGGGATTGAAAAAAAAAAATCTGTCTTCTGTGTGTTGTGCTAACTAGGTCAGTATAGCTTCCTCACCATATTATAATTTGCAAAATGCAAAAAAACCTTATTGTGGAGAATTTTATATTATTTATTTATTTCAATTATAATATTTTGGAATCGACCACACATACATACGTAACAAAAAACTCGAAATTTCATATTTTATGTGGAATACAAAATCGAATAAAAAATAGCTGTCCGTTCGCCGAAAGAGTCACTTTTGCCCCTTTTCAATTTCATTGCTGACCACCTCTTTGAAATTTGAACCAAATCGGAACAGTCGTTTCTAAGATAGTCTCCTACTTCGTTTCGGGGTGTACCTAAAATTCTTTATATTTTATCTTTGTGTTCGGTACATTGTCTGTAATTTTGTTTTTGTCGATTAAAACTTTCTTTAATTTTTTTTTCTTTGTAATGGGGAAAAGAAGTGATTGGTCAAATAAGAGTAGATGCCGGAAATAGGAGTCGTACAAAAATTGATGGAACTAAAAATTTATTCTCTCGGTCAGCGAAAAATGATTTCCTATTTCTATCTCACATTTTTTTTTCTTTCTTTTTTGGTAAACATTGGAGGATATCATTAAATACGACACATGGACAAATGGATATATTTGTCATTGTTTATCTTGAAGACAATACCGTTTGACTTGAAGGCGTGAACTTTCCTGTTATCTTTGAAAATTCAAATGTCCGGAAACACTAAAAAGATTCATTGTATTGATAGCTTTCTTTTTTAGACGTTTGTTGTCGCTCTTGCTGTATGGAAAGCTAAACAAGCAATGACTGTCTGAGTGCCAGCTGACACCAGGAAATTCCTATGAGTTTGGAAATATCGAAAAATCTGTTATAGCTTGTAATCAAGGTGCAATGGAATTTATATTTTGCTGGAAGTTTTGGCTATCGTTTTCTGGGGCTCCAATGCGAGTTTTTTTTTATCTCTCTTTAGAGTTTTGGATTCCAGATTAACTTAAGTTTCTTAGTTTATCCATCGTTGTGGTGCGTTGAGTCAGTCAGTATACCAACTGGGATTTGTATTTTATAGTTTAGTATAGAGTCCTCTGTGGCAATTCATACAGACAGCGGTATAATGGACACATGCAAGCAGAAGAGGTATTCATCTAAGTTACTCGTGTTTAATATAATACTAGCATCCCCCGATCGCGGCTTCGTCCGCGCATATTTTAAATGATGCTATCTCTCTCGCTCCAATGTATTTCTTATGGGGATTGTTTACTTTTCGCGATATCTACCACATAAAATTAAATTTTGCAAAATCCTTTCTTAGTGCACACTTACATGGTGCAACGAAAGTTCCTGCAAAATTTCAAGTCTGTAGCATTAATAGTTTCGGCTCTACGTTGATCAGTCACTCAAGATATTGCCTTTTATATATAAAGATATTCGCCACATAACTAGGTCTATCGTAGATGTTACTCCTTTATACTTTCTACAAAAAACATATATTAGGTATAGTAATATAGTATAAACAGAACTAAACATTCATCTAAACTAAAAAAATAGATTTTATTTTATTTTTATTTGAGAGCCAAAAAAAAAAAAAAATCAAAACGATATACTGAAATAGAGAAAAGGACGCCAGAAACTTCCTGACGACAAAATTTTGGCGTCAAAGCGCACGTTCCAATGTTAGTTGAAGCCATGCATTTATTGTATAGAACTAAAAATATTTCATCCAATGCAATTTTTTTTTTTCAAACTTTATGATTGTTATTTTTTGTCTATTTTTTTTTTTTTTTTTTTTTTTTTTTTTTTTTTTTTTTTTTGTGCAATTTTTTAATGGTATTTGCTGAAACGAGTTATAGTTTGCAACGAGAACTATGATAAATTCTTTCGAAACAAAATAAAGGATGATTTCTAACGACACGATTTTTCTTTTGTTTAATAGTCTCCAAGATTTGGTGTATGATGTCAATTATAAAAATCAACAAACTAGTATCGAAAACGATGACTATTGATTGTACCTTTGTATTGGTTTATTATTTTCAATTATGAAGCTTTGGAATCGTCACGAAAAGAAGAAAATTACCCCCCCCCCCAAAATTTGATATTTTTTTTCCTCGATATTTCTCGAACGCCTCATCTGATTTTAATGAAATTGGGTAGGAACACGTTCATTTTATTCATAGAATTAGCTGATTTAGGTCTTATTAGGTCACCCTGGTCCTCATAGTGTGTGGGGTGTACAGTTTAAACTAGAATTTTATATTTTAGAAGAGGGCTCTTCCCATTTCAGTGTTGCAGATATGGCACTAAGTATAATTGTTACTAGTTTGGCGACACAACGTTACGTTTATTATTTGTGTATTTGTGGCTTGCAATTTTCAATATTTTGTGCAAAGGGGAAGTCACCATTTCACTTCTGAAGACAAAATTACTGAAAATTTTAATACATTTTTAACTGTGTGTCAAAAATGTATTAAACTTTTATCGACCAAACGAAGTGAAGTCTTTTGGGATATATAAGTCCAATTGGTACCTCATGGTGGCCATTTGAAATGAGTGAGGCCATTTTGGTAACCAATTCAAGAATCCTAGATATTCTTAGGCATAATTATATGCCTAAGAATGCCTGTGATAGGATAGACAAAAGAATATGCCTAAATATGCCATCTAACAGCATTTCATTTCATCTCTTGAGCAGTATTTATCTTAAATATTGTATTTCTAACTACATTTTCTTTGGTTTCAAGAATTGTTGCAAGATGATTCCCTTCAAAAAAAGTAAGAAATCCCAAAGGTATGGGATTGACTTTTGGAATAAACAAGGGGAGTTCAGAAATCTGAGATATAATTGCGTTCACTATGAAGAGGGGAAGAAAATGAATAAGTAAACCAGACGGAGTGGGAGTCAGACTGGATGAGGGGAGGGGATGAAAAATTGCAGAGGCATGGAACTCGGAGAAAAGTGGATTTCTCTGGTATTTATGTATTTTCAGTTTTAACTGAAACTTCCACAGATATTTAACATATAAAATATTATATTATGGTGTCTTGCACCAGGGAGGTACCTGGTTCGAATCCTGGTCATGGACGGTTCGAAAATTTTAAAAAGTTTTTTTTTCGAAATTTTACTTGATCTGGTTGTGTTTGGGGGACACTCATTTTTCGGGGGGAGATTTGAGTAGCTGTGGTAATAGCGACATTTTAGGGTAATTGATAGGTATAGATTGGTGTATTGAAGTGATTGTTAAAAAAATACCTTGTAATGCTATGATGTCCACAAAATTGTGATATAAAAACACAAAGAAAAAATATACATTTTTCTATATAACACTAGGTGGCTACGCCCCATGCTCGCTTCGTTCACCAATCCTGATCTCATATTCCGATCGCTTCTCGATCTCTTTATCAAACTTATCTTATATAAATGTCAAAAAAAAAAAAAAAACTTTTATATATATTAGAGGTATATTTTTCATATTATTATACGCTAAGTTAGGGTACCTGATTTTTATTTATCACTAAAGTTTTTTGGCCCCTTCAAAAATTTATTAACTGTATAAAAAGTCAAAAGATAGTTCGAATTGGGAAAGTTGTGACACAAAAAAAAACCGTTTTGTTTACAAATATGAGCAGCTGGGAATGCAATGATTTCTATGTTACTTTTCAATACATGACAGGACGTATTGCTATCATCATCTTTAATGGTACTTTTTGACAATTACTTTATCTCAACTTTCGAAATTCGAACTATTAAAAACGGCAATGATTTTAACATGAGCTGCATCCAAATTTGGTAATCTCCCAAAGGCTTCCTTCAATGACTCCAGGTTAAATATAAATATTGATTTCTTCTAAAATAACGTTTCTTTACCACTGTAGAAGGAAAACCCTTTTTTTCACAAAAAAAAAGAAAAAAATCTCCTTTGCTGAATTTCGAGGTTTGTGAATTTGCGGTTTCCAAATCGTGAAATGGTGCTTTGTGCCTAACATACCTATAATAAAAATAATAAAAAGAAAGAAATATTGATTTCCTCTAAATAACGATATTATTCAAAAATTATTAATTATTATTTTATATAATTAAAGAAAAATTTAAATAGCACTCAGCCTATCGCAAATTTATAAGTTTGGTGGGACGTCATCGAAAAAATAAACAAAGAAATTTTCTTTTATAACTCGAAAAATGTATGACCATAAAATATAATTTCTAATGTTCAGAAAAATTTTGTGTGCCAAATTGAAAAATTCCACGCAAATTTTCTCTGGCATTTTTCATTTCTTTTTTTAAAATTTATGTTCCTTTCAAAATGTCACATAACAAGATTTATTTTCTTCGAAAAAAGTAATGCAGGAGAACCATTTTTCACCGGGGGTAGAAAAGTTTTTTTTTCCCTTTAAAAACAAAATATACCATGCGGGATAAAAAGTGGAGGGAATTATTTATGTTCCCCAAGGGAATTTTTGAAGAGGAGAAAAACTAGGGAAGAAAAAAAATATTGGGGAGGAAAAAAATCAGTCATGTAATTCTCATTGTTTTCTCCTGGAAATGCGAATAAACATGGCGGTCGGTATTGATGAGATATTGTAGAGAATTTTCATTGTCAATCAAGGTTAGTTTATGGAGAGTGAAGAGGAATTAGGTACATACATAATAATTATGATTTCACTGTAAATAACTGATCACCTCAGATATGAACCGTTGACAGAATCATCAAGAAGATGAGACTCCATGTTTAGTACTTCAGTTGCTTAAGTACTTCAGTTTTTTTTTTTGGTGGAGCTACTGGCTTTAAATACTTTTGTCACTGTGGCCTATACTAGTTCTTCTGTGACTAGCCCCTTTGTTAACGCAGAAGAAATTTAATTCCCTGATGAAATTTAGGACCCCTCTATGGCTGATTGCTTTGAGTTCTTTAGGTGTTAAAATTATCCTTGAGAAGTGTTTTATGAGAGAAAAACTCCGCATTTGCAGATAATAATATATGTTCCGCTGTGTCTGGCACCCCTTTAGAGAGATGATAGGTAGGATCTTCAGTTATATCGATCTTGTCAAGATGAGAGTACTTCAGGCGGAGGAGATTCTGCAAATGAATGTCATACAAAATTGAATACAAAATTTTATAGCAGTTCTGTTTACTCTAGAATTCACTCTGTCAAAAAGTGGACCAGATTTTCCCAATTTGGGGTCTTGTATGTTTTCGAAGCTTTAAAAGAATTCCCTAGTTGCTATAGAAAAATAATAAATGCCCACCTGTTTGGCAGAGTTTTTCAACTTTTTTCTTAATTTGCTAAATTTTTAAAAATTAAATTAAAGGGAAAGCAAAACTAATTCAAAAAATGGGAAGGTGTTTTTAAAGCGATTTCCTTTTTAAAAAAATGGAGTGAGAAAGTAAAACAAATCAAGAATGTTATATTGTATCTAAGGTGCACGTTGTATTATTACCCTGTCCCCCCCCCCAAAAAAAAAGAATTTCAAAGTTGACTTTGCAATCAGAGAAGGGGAAATATAAATAGAGGATGGTAGGTATTATTTACTTCATAAACTTAAATTTTATTGCTGATATTTTACAGCCCTTTTTACCCCTAACGTATCCATTCCTAACACTTCATTCAAAACTTTCAATGTTTTTCTCTTTCCTGTCTGTCTGTCTTTTTTGAGATTTCATTGGTTTCATTTATTACTTTGTCATTAATGAACTAGCTGGGACACACAACGCCATATAAAAGCATTTTCCCGTGGCTGTCGAATTCCTCCTCTGAAAATCTGCGATAGCTGGTATACGAACCACAATATAGTGGATTTTTCCAGAAAGTTTGAGTTACCTCCTACAGTTAGTTTTGTATGATTGTACCTGTAAAAAACATCAGATTTGCCGATAACTCGCTGTCAGGTGTATTTTTCCACTTCATCACCAGTTCCCGCTTGGAAGGGGTTGTCATTTCTCGTCAATATTTTTAAATTATTAAGGTTATCTTCTATTCTTTTCTTAAACATTACAAATACTCATTTACACAATTTTTCGTCTTTTTTTCCTTTTCTTTGCAACCTTATTTCTCACGTAATTTTCTTCCTTTTATTTTAGAAATGGTATTTAGTATGTTTGTAGTCATTATGAAATATAAATTTCAATAAAATATTGTGTATCAACTACAAATAATAAGACGAGTCACGAGCGCTTTCGTCTGTTAATGTCGTAAAAGACGAAAGCACTCGTGACTCGCCTTATTATTATTTTGTAGTTGATACACAATACTTTAATGAAATTTATACCTCTTCCTCTTCTCAAGAATTTCATAACGGTGGTGTGGATATGATATAATAGAGCTTAAATTTTGTCGCAAATTGTGTTTGAAAGTTTAAGTTTTTGTTTTTTGCCAGCATATACGTTGAATACACCAGTTCCCGTTCGATCACTCAAGTTAAGCAACGACCAGCGAGGTTATACCATGTGGATGTTCACGTGCGTTCGTGATGCTGGCTATTTTTTCCGGCCCAACCCAGGATGAGTGAGATCTATATAAAACCCCCGTCTCGAAACTCTCAAATGACCAATAGATGTTAAAGAGACTTTAAGCCAAATTAAAAAAAAAAAAAAGTTCTAGTTTTTAGTATACTCAAATATTGTCCCATGGGTTCAAATTATCTGCAAGCTGGATCAGAAAAATCACGTGTCCTACAGTGGTATTCAATCCCGGAGCCTTTGTAACGTACGAATATCATGTATGATTCCCAAGTGGCAATGGAATAGTACATTCTTCATATTTATTTCTATATAAATATCTACTTACACTTGTGTTTTATATAAATAGATAAGTAAATAGAAATGAACTATTTCGTAAATAAAAACAAAACAAAAAAATACCTCGATGTAGCCAAACAAGCAGTACTTACAGAAGGACATGTCTTATTGTAGAAAACATAGAACCATTTTAATTAACGCTCCAATGGAAGGTTCTGCAATACACATTATACCGTGTGTCTATGGAATGAACACAATACGGTATACAAGAGACCAATCACTTTAGAAGACTTATGTCTTTATCCTATGGCCCATCATGCTCTCACAAACTAAGTGAGAGCATGATGGCGAGACGGATTTTTTAACTCGCACGGAATGATACTGTAGAACATTTCCCAATTAGGAAGAATAGGGAATTATGAGCATTCTATGGGGATTACGTCATAACTTCTGATGTGAAAGGCAAAATCTTGACATTTGTGGAAGCTGTTGTGCTAGCGATTGAAGATTTAATCATAAAAATGATTTTAACCTAAATTAGGAATTATATAAGCAATATAGAAAATTGTTTGAGGTGATTAAAAGTACTTTAGAAAATGGAGGAGAATGGTTTCAGACAGCCCAAGATCGAATAACGTGGAGATTCGTTGGAGTAGGTTTTCAACCCTCGTGGCCTGTGTAATCAGATAAAAAGGTTTGGTTCATTATTTTCAATGATGTGAATATTTAAACTTTCCGTTGGTTATTCGAGGCGGGTTTTAGCCTCCATTCGCTGGATACTTACGCCAGTTACCCACTTTGACCTTACCCAGCCCAAGCCTGCATCCTACAACCTCGGCTATGTAAGTTAAATCTCGCTGTTGCGTAACTCCAGTCAGTGTATGCAGACGCTGGCAAAATTTTTCTTTAAACATTTGTTTTGTAATTGATCAGTTTTACCATATTAACAGCCATAGCATTGAATGAGATAGGTTCAACATTAAATTACCTTCCATTTTAAAGAGCATTTTTTTCTTTCCTGGAAGGCGCGTGACTTGTGTCTATACCATCTTGTATATGTCTAACATTACCAATGAATGTGTATTTAATTAAATGTAAAAGAATCCCGATGACATTCTGCAAAGACAGTGGCTTGAATGTAGTAGTCTTCTAGTTAATTAGCGCCAGGCACGGAATGAACAAGAACCGTTCGATTGGACTAACTTTCTATTCAACAATCTTGAGCAAGGCTTTTGAGAAAAGGACAAAATTTTAGGTTGATTTTTGTAAGAATATTTTTCGATGTTTAACTATATATTTTAAGTTCATATGGGAAAAAAATAAAAATCAGATCTACCCATAGGTTAAATATTAGATTTCATAAGGTCAATGGCTTTAGGTGCATTTGCAATGTAATCCAGAATAAAGATAACCCTAAACCCAATCATCATCCCATACTTTAATAGCAAGATCTAGTTCGACAATTTACGAGTGATTCCCGAAAATCTTTATTGTGACATGCACATAAATCTAGGAAGTCACAGTTTTCTATAGGTGGGTTCCTTTTCCTACAAGTGTCTCTTTCCTCTATCGCTCAGTGTCATGCTTAGCGAACTTCTCTTTTTTAAAGGAAAATTGGATTACTCCTCGCGTAAATCTTTAGAGATGCATACATGCATACGCATAGATTTACAGACTCGAGTTGTCTGACCTCAACGAAAGAGACAATGGATACTTACTTCTAGGAAAAGGCAGCTCAATTAAAAATCAACTTATTTGGCGTAACGATTTGCAGTTTTCAATCATTGCAACGTGTTTCCGTAGATATGGCAAGATAATTTTGCTCTGTATTATCCTCTCCAATGTCATCTCAAAAGGATATGCTAAATTCTTTTAAACTATATTCAAAAACCTTTAAAACAGATTGATTTGAAAATACCTACGTGCAAAATTTCAGTTCAATAAAAAATGTTTTGACACATTCCTTTTTGATTCCGTTATCTTTCGATAGAAAAAAAATTCACCACTGTCTAAAACTCCAAGGAAAATTTCACTTTTTTATTTTGATTCACCTGGTGACTATCAAAGGAAAGGTCCTTTGGTCCTTTTTTAAATCAAAGGATAAAGTATTGTTCTAAATGGATTATTGTCAAAGAAAAGAGAATACTTAAACCTTAAATTAGAAAGTTAAATTCTTTTCAAGCGACATTTTGAAAGGATTTATTTATAATTTAGGATTAATTTATAGCATTTAATCGAACTGAAAAGAACGTTTTTGTTATTGATAAAAACTACTAAAAAGACCTTTTAAGCCTTTTAGAGAATGTTGATTTCTTTCTTTTTATTGTTTTTCTCGTTACCTAGATTTAGCAGTTTGGGGATAATCTTATTGTGAATTTTGTGAAAAAAGGTTTAGAAGAAGTTGTTTGTTTTCTTTTTAAGGTTCTTTAATTTTGAATACTTTCTTTTTCATTATTTTGATTGAAAGTGGAATTTTGTTATATTTTGATGTATTGTCAATTGTTATTTAATGTATAATGTTTAATGAATTTCTATTTTTTTACATAGGCTGAACCAGTTGGTCTTAAGATTATTGACCTGGATTGTATGCATAATAGGTATCATTGGCCATATTGCAAAAACATTGTTCTTAGAAAAAGTTGTGATCAAAGTTTTTAACGTGGAAATTATGCTATCTACAGCTGAAGTTATTGCTACAGAATATAAACAACATGAAGAATTGCAATATCCCCAAAAACTGTTTTTCATATGAAATTGTAATAACACTCTATAAAATGGGCAAACAGGTCACAAGGGAAGGATTCACATATCGTTGTTATTGTGTCCTCCTTAATATCATCTAGCACCTCTGTGCTAGATGATATTAAGAAGGACAAAATAATAACGAAACAGAGATTTCTAAATTTAGGTTAGAAAAGTAGAAAATAAGTTGATAATTATTTCGAAGGCGTAATTTCTTCCAATCCATTTTTTACTTCCTAACTTCCATAATGAAAATTAGTTATACTTGAAAATATGAGAACTTGAGTCATATGTGAAATTGAGGTTGAAATCCCCGCGGCCCCAGTCCACATAAGCTAATGGTGTAAGATAAGAAAGAAACCACTCTACAATATTATTTTGTTACTGGCGGAATTATATTGCATTGTTTAACATGGTTCTGAGGGCACATGCCAATTATTGGTAAATCCCTGAATTTTAGATGTATGATGACAACTAAAAACTTTTAGCCAACGATCATACCACGTTGAATACACCAGTTCCCGTCAGATCACTGAAGTTAAGCAACGTCGGGCGTGGCAGTACTTGGATGGGTGACCGCTTGGGAACACCACGTATTGTTGGCTCATTTTTCACACTTCAACAACGTCGATAAGGCTGCACAATCAGAAATATAACATAATTTTATATTATTGTTAAAAAAAAAGGAAAGACATAAAAAAAGAACATGGCAGCATTATAAGTCATGGCACAAAATAAAAGATAATACTGTCTGCCAGAATGAGATACATCTTTAAATCCTATATCTATATGTACCCATTCTTGTGCCATTAATCATTTTGACAGTTCTTGAAGAGGGACAGCGCAAGATACATGCCCTCCATATTGTGTACCTCCTAGAATTTTTTTTTTTTTGCAATGATATTAAAGAATAAGAGATAGAACTAGATCTGTGTCTCGGGCGTGTGGGCATATCCTGTTTTTTTATTATTTCTTTTGAAAATGACGAATGAGTTCAAGTCATCAAAGAAAACAAAAGGTGCATAGATACGTTGGTGCATAGTATACTTAAAAGTTTTAGAATATGACTTTTCCAATTATTGGAGTGCGTCATTTGACAAGAAATCCCAGATATGAAAAATGGGATTTTTTATATCTTGTTTGAAGAATTACCTCAAAATTTCCTCCTTTTTTACCGAAATACCATATATCATTTCTCAATTATCTCTTGGCTCACCCTATGTCAGCATATGAGATTTCATACAATAATATCAGGGGCACAGCAGAGAAAACTTTTCCTAACCTCTCTGATTGAAGTTAGAAATATTTCTTACGTTTGCACAATTTTCTCGAAAACCAGGGAGGTGAGGAACTTTTATACAGCCATCCCTCGATTGCACGATCATTAATCCAACTTTACCTAATATGAAATACGTCATAATCGGTAAAAAATGGGAAATGTGAAGGATTCTTTCAAAAGAGATTTAAAAAATCCCATATTTGTTCTGCCAGATTCGCTGTCAGATGCCGCACCTTTGATTCATTGCCCAAATCATTGACACCAGACCTAGCACTTTATGTTTAATGAAGAAACATAACGTTCTGAGCCAGCATGTCTGGGACAGTGGGTTGCTTTTTAGGGTTCAGTGGTATTGACAGCATTTCAGCAATTTATTTTTTACTATCTACCAATTCAAATTCGATTATCACGTAAACTATGTTCTGATAAAGTATTATTATATTATTTCTTGAATAAAGGATAGATACAAAAATCACGTGCGTTACAGTATTTTCAATATGGGTGCCACAGAAGGGCTATAAATCTTTTGTTCTTTAGACTTCTCTTTTTTTTTATTTTTTTTTTCGATAGCAACATCTGGGTATCTTCCATCTTATTCCAAATAAGTTTTCTGTGATTTATTAAATCTAAACTACTTCCCATTTTCTATCCTGTGTTTTTTCTTAAAATTTTGTGTTTTCGTTCTTCAAATCTTTATAGTTGTCCCAGTGTACCATTACGTTGAAATTATGCCTTTAAACGGCTATCTTCTATTTTCGATGTGATCTATTTTTTTTCTGTTCTGTCTTAATCTGATACCATTTTCTTCTCAATTTATATTTTCATTCTTCTCTTTATAATTATGCAAAATCACCTCAAACAAAAATGTCTTGATTTTTTTCCCAGTAGTCCCACTTTCTCTTTTTCTCTAATTATATCTTCTGCTTCTTTAATAACTTTTATCAATTCTATATGGGCCGTTTTCGCATTCCTTCATTCTACCACAACCATGTTAGGTACAACTTTTTATTTTGTGCCTACTCTCATTAGCACTGTCTGCTCCAGTTTAAATAACTACTAACAATATTAGTAGGACAATCAGATTTCATCGTCCGCTATAATAGGTGGCTTAGACATATATTTTTCTCTTTCCGATGAACGCCTGTAAATGTCTCTTCGTTTGTTCGTTGCATAACTTTCGACATTTATTATGTCTTAAAATTCGTTTATCTTTTTGTACTACGATAAATCTCGAACGCATTAACTGATTTAGATGAAATTTTGTAAGTATGTTTATACATTATATTCATAGAAAGTGCCATCAGGGGTCTCCTTGTGAAATTTTTATATTATTATTATCCACAATTCACAGAACTGCCAGTCATACTCAAATAAGACATTTTCTCTTTTCCTTGTGTTGATCTTTACAATATGGCCATTCTTATTGAATGATCAACTCAATATTTACTAAGAAACTTATTTCTTGATCACATACTTGGTCTTCTCTCTCATCTCTATGATTCTCTCTTCTTCTTCTTTTTTATCAAAAGACATTCTTCTTTTTTATACATTTTTAACTGGTTTCCTGATAAATAAACAACCGGCTTGTAGCAATACTTACAGGATGTTCAAGCAGGTGTTTAAGAAAACATTGTTTACAGGCAAGTTTATTGCTCGTCGTTAATAAAATATAAAAGTCAATCTTCTGAAACAATAATGTTGTTGTTGAGATGATATTTCTCTTCAGAGTAATTTTATTTAATTATGGTTTGATCTGAGTAATATAGTCACCGAGGGGAGCAAGCCAGCTTCATTAGGTGACGGTCCTAAGACCGTGTAAATACAAAAGGTTTGGTGTTAGGCTGTTAGGAAGGGCATACGGCCTTTAAAAAAATTTGCTTCACACCAAAGATTGAAAATCACCAATAAATTGCAGTTATTACGCATTGATATTGTGAGTACAAAGCGAGGTTTATTGTGTCAGGAAAGACTGCAGCTATAGAGAGTAGACACTGAAAAGAAATTTGTGGCTCGGTAGGATTACGGGAGGCAACGACCCCAAATAGAATTGGGAAAAGGTAAAGTTAAAGAAGATGGTTTGATCAGAGCACCAGAGGAATTTTTCAACAATAGTTTTGTTAAACGATGACAATGATTTGTCTCGCATTTATAACAGAAGCAGTTTTTATTGGAAAGATATGCACAGAAGATGATAAAGGATTTTTTTTTTTTTTTATAGGTTCTCCTCAATTTTTCCAAATATGTGAATTTTCAATTTGGTTTCTGTGGTCGATAAATACCGCAGGAACCAAATTATGCGCCGTTATTTTATTATTTTCAATAATTATTATCCTTTGGATTTTTCTTAAAAAACAAGTAAGTCCTAATTTAATTTATAATTTTATTTGGATTCAAGTAATTTTATTTGGATAGAAAAATGTATCTATCTTTCCTCTAAATTTCTCGAGAAATCTACACTTATCAGAAAAGTCATTTCTGGGGTTTGAAGTTGGCTCTCGCTATAACTACTAGATTGTCAATGGCCGCTTTTCTATTTCTAGAGATTAACAGTTTAAATTTAAAAGATAAAAGTTGTGGTTGAGGGGTTGGTTTATGTTTTTAAGCTGAAGTTTCTTTTTTCCGTTCTGGAATTGAATTTTTTCTTTCAAAAAATATTTTTGAAACATGAAGCAATAATCGAAAATAATCAGTTTTTGATCAAATTTTGAAAAAATATCTGAAATTATGAGTGGGTTCAAGTGACTTAAATTGAATTTATTGACTTTAATTCCCATGAGTTTTTCCATTACTGATGAAAATAACGGCACTTAATAATGTGAGAATTTGATCAAAATCAGATGAACTATATGCGTAAGAGTTATGTCGAACATAAATATACCCCTATATCAGAACTGTAACACCAAACATAACTAATCTGTTATTTTAATCCCCCGAATATATTTTTTGGGACACCCTTATTGAATTGTAGTCAGTCTTATATAAATATATTTATATAAACCAGTTTTGAGATTTTGTTTTCCAATCATGAGTCAAAGTTATAAGCTGCTCTTCGGCTGCGAAGATATACGAGTTCATGTTTCCAATAATATACTGGGTGCAACCAAACACAAAATATATTTATATATGCCCGGGATCAACTCATCATTATACCCATTTGATATACGAGTTCATGTTTCAAATAGCATACTGGGTGGAACCAAACACAAAATATATTTTTATATGCTCGGGATCAACTCATCAATATGCCCATTTGATATACGAGTTCATGTTTCCAATAATACACTGGGTGGAACCAAACACAAAATATATTTATATATGCCCGGCATCAACTCATCATTATGTCCATTTGATGTACGAATTCATGTTTCTAATAACATACTGGGTGGAACCAATCACAAAATATATTTATATATGCTCGGGATCAACTCATCATTATGTCCATTTGATATACGAGTTCATGTTTCAAATAGCATACTGGGTGGAACCAAACACAAAATATATTTATATATGCCCGGCATCAACTCATCATTATGTTCATTTGATGTACGATTTCATGTTTCAAATAACATATTGGGTGGAACAAAACACAAAATGTATTTAAATATGCTCGGGATCAACTCATCATTATGTCCATTTGGTATACGAGTTTATGTTTCCAATAATACACTGGGTGGAACCAAACACAAAATATATATGCCCGGGATCAACTCATCATTATGTCTATTTGATATACGAGTTCATGTTTCCAATAACATACTGGGTGGAACCAAACACAAAATGTATTTATATATGCTCGGGATCAACTCATCTATATGCCCATTTGGTATACGAGTTCATGTTTCCAATAATATACTGGTTGGAACCAAACACAAAATGTATTTATATATGCTCGAGATCAACACATCATTATGCGTTGCTATAAATACAGACAGACAGAAATGAAATTTCATTTAAAAATTAAACATGACATCAGGCACATGGATTCCCTTAGGTAGGTAGATAGACACAAAAGGGGGAAAATCCTAACTTTAAATGATAACAATTATCACAAAAAAAAAAAAAAAANAATAAAAAAAAAAAAAAAATTAGCGGGACAATTACATACCAAACGATTTCTCACCAGTTTTATGCCAATTTTTTTATTTTTTTTATTTGAATTTAATTAATCATTCCCGAATTGATATTGTAATTTTTTTATTTTTTATTTAACTACTCTCCGACCATTTCTTTAGGTATTATTATTCTGCTGTCTATAAGCAATCAAATCAATATTCATTTTATATATTGTCATTTTTTTAAAAAAATGTTTTTCAACCATACCTACCCTGTATTAATAAATAATAATCATGACGAAATGTAGGATTTAATTCGTACATCATACACACTATATACAAGTATGTCTTTCGGGGCATGTTCTTCTCTGAGCGCTTCTCCATTTAAAATTTGAATATTAGCTACATTATTAATAGCTTGCACTTCTAACTGTATGACTGTATTAATTTCACGCATATTATTCATTTAATCCTCATGATTTTTTGTAACAGTTTTGGGGAGCCTTTTTTTCTGTACAACTGAGCCCCACGTTTTGCTGAATGAAAACATCATTTTTTTGTCCTCAAAAGGTTGAGTTTACTTCAAAAATGACAACCACATCTGGCGTATTCGAGTGTCAGTGTCTTTGCAACCATTTGTTGTTTGATGAATCTGTTCGCTGGAAAATTATGCAGTGGTTTTTCTACGACTGAATTATGTTCTTTTAATTTTGTCCCATGATTGGAATGTGTGATAAACTCCGAAGCTGGATGGTCAAAAGGGGGGTCATATTTTTTTACCGAACGAAATCTCTTATTTGATATTTTGTACCACGATAACTCTTGAGCGCTTTGTCAGATTTGGATGATTAGGATTTGGGGCCTATGAGGAAAAATTCTTAGGGCCCCAGGTTGGTCATAAAAGTGTTCTTTATTGGAAACGATGAACCAAGATTATAAACTCTATTCAATTATCTTTTTTAGTTCTGATGTTGTCAGAGAGGGCCAAACTAGTTAGTTAACATGTATAATAATTTTTAGTCAAGTGAAGATATAGTATTATTTAACCTTCTTTATGGCATTACTTTTTGACAAATAATCCCAATTTAACGAACCTTTTTGAGAATTTCGGTCCATCCAAACACAAATTTTTGCTGCCGCCATGACCTATAATTGCAAAATTACCCAATATTTCTTCCTAATACTTTTGTTTTGAATTATTTTGATTTTTTCTCCATTTATCTTATAAATAAACATTCCCCCATGTTTTTCGAAATGCTTTTATTTTATTTTGGTGTCCCATTCATTACGGAATCCTCTTTCTTTCTTCCTTTCAGGATTTATAAACCAATTAAAAATTATAAATTTATAACCATAATGGCCAAACTTCTCCTTCTCACTCCCAGCCAAATAAAAACTTCTCACTTTTTTCCCCCAACGATTTTTTTTTTTGCTACTATAATATTCTGAGTTTTTTTATCTGGTAAGAAGTAATTTTTGAAAGATTAAGTGCTTCATATTTTAAGAGAGATTACTTACTTCCAAGTACATAACTTTTAAATTCTAATTATGATATACAAGGTGTAATAGAAAAAAAGTGCTTTCCTTGAAATATCATTTTTATAAATTTAATAAGACTGAGTGAGTAACCCACTTATATTCATGAAAAAAAGAAAAAAAATCGGGGACGATAATTGAGGAAGACAAAATTTCAACGAAATCATAATAACCGGAAACGGTTGCAAATAATTAAAAGAACATAAATTTGGGGCGTTTTCTTCTTTTGGAAGGCACTTTTGTACAATATCTGAATATCTTTGACTTCCTCTAATTTCAACCTTAGAACATTCGTGTATCAAATAACGCATTTTTTTTTTCTTTTCATCCTGATTTTTGTATACGGTACATGATTAAAATTCGTCTCGCTTTAGGATTGACCGTTTACTTTATGTACTTGAAGATGTGTATTGGCGTAACTCAGTCTCCTGAAGACAATTTAGTAGTTATGGCAATAGCTACATGTAGTATAATTATGGAGTATAATTGTTAAGTATAGGTTATAGCTTGGTGTATTGGAATGATTGTTTAAAATATCTTGTAATGCTATGATGCCCACTCAATTTAATAACACAAAGAAATATACAATTTATTTACTTGACTCTCAAATTTTTAGAATATATAAATATTATTTATGTACATTCAATTTAAAATACTTGAACATAAGATAGCATTACCATCTGAATATATGTAACTTATTTTAACTGATAAATAATTTGCAGAATACGTGGACTATTTTCAAATTTACCTTATCTATTATCTAAGAATCTAATTTTAGGGGAAACAATAAAAAAATAGCCTTTATAGGAAATGAATAATAAATAAAAATACATAATAATTCAATTGTTCTAAAAAGCAAAACAAAACTCATTCTATTTCCTTGAGTCCTTTTTTCTCCCTTTATTTCCTTTCCTGGACCAAGGCCTAGTACCCATTGAGTATTGAATTAAGGGACCTGAATGTATTTTAACTTAATGTTAATATATTTTGTAAGTTCTCTGTAACATCCGGACCATTTGAATCAAACTGACGAGTTCATCATCAAATATAGATAATGACTTTATTATATTGTGGTATTTAGTCTATACATCAGAAACTAGAAATGTTACTGAGTCTACCAAGTACCAAGCAAAGATATGAGGTGTTTACAATAAAATGAATAATACGCTAACCTTGGGGAGGTTGTTGCGGTAAGCCACGGCTAGATGATATAAATTATACATTATCATAATAATTATAACGGGTGGCTCACAATTAAGAGAATCTTTATAGAAAACGGACATTTAGTGGCAATGGAATCTGTGCGGTTAAATGTAAATCTAGACACAGTGATATATATCATAACAACTGGACTTTGAAGGTTAGTTTGTAGAAATAAAGCGGGTACAAACCAATTGAGTTGTCTCCGGATAGCCAAAAGAAAAGGGAAAATCTACTCTGAGTTGGGAGAGTTACGAAGCAAGCAGATGAGTACCGCCGCTGGTAAACTCAACGCTCTTTATTACAAAAGGGATATGACAATGTGTATAAATATCAAGGATTAAGAATAAAACAATATTTTCCATCTGAGCAAACACTGCTTTTAGATTGTGTATTAGGCGACACCCTAGTACATGTACCAGAGACAGCAGAACATATAATATGCGAATGCGGACCTGCCATCTGCCACTCAGGAAAGACTGAATCACTCCTCAAGGATGATCATAACAACTATAGAAGTGAAACCAATCAGTTCTAGGGAGATCCTAAGCTTCATCAGGGGATTAGATCTCTTCTAGGGGGAAGCCACAAAAAACCATTATAGGTCGTAGTGACATTATTTTATAGCCTGTACCCTACTAATACCAATGCATATCATGAGATTAATCATGTTGTAAAATTTTGTTTAACCACCTCTTCATATCAACACACGAGATGCAACATGTTTAGTTGTGCAATTAATAAATTTCGTATTCTCTCTAGTTATCTACCTATAATGCCACGTCTCGCAATGATAATGATAAAAATTTCAATGCAACATTCTGATTCACCCTGTATATATATTTTTTTTTCTCTCTCTCTCTCTCTCTTTGCATCTTATTATGAACTGCACTGAATAAGTTTAATGTCTTTATTATTAGAATTTCAATCATGCAAGAAACCTTCTTCTGCCTTCGTGATATCATAATGATCAGATAGATGCATGGTGCATAGTGCATGCGGTTAGAAAGAATAATATTACAGATTCAGAGATAATATTGATTGAATTGGCAACATTTTTATTTATTTGTGGGAGAAATAATATTACACAAACAGTATTTGAATTGGGTAAATATCTTTTTTGGATTTGTTTATGTAATATAATCCAACTACCCGAGAAAGATGACTCAGATTCTATTATAAACAATGATGTTATATCAAAGAAGGATAGAAAGACAAGAGGAACAAGTCCCATACTAATTAAATTTTAAATAAATTCTTAAAGAAACTAGTTTCGATTCATCATCAGTCCAGTCGAGTCGAATCAGTGAAATTATTTGGTGTTTTGTTTTAATTTATTTAAAAAATAATATTTTTTAACACTTATAATTAACATGTTATTCAAAGATTTAAACATACTTATTATCTTTTCACTGAGTCGAACTTATACATCTTTATACCAGAAAATATTTATATTATTCCTTTGATTTAAACTTCCACATAGGGCCAGCACCCATCTAAGGAAATTCACATACTAGGTTCAGTCCTTTTCTTATATCTAAAACAAATTCATTTATCCAACCCGCATACTAGTTCGATTCCTGTCTGTTTCACAAAAAACTTTACAATGACCTCTTATTCTGGTACAAAAGTATCAGTACTTTTAATATAGCATTTTTATAATGATCCGTCGAAATTTAGACATTTCTCTTTTTTTATATTATTTTAATTAAACCTATATCACCATTGTTTCGGAATCACTTTGGATACAAAAGTTACTAAAAAAATAACAATATTGGAATATTTGGAATAAGACAATAACAAGCCATTGTTCAAAATTTTCAACCCATTTTTTTTTTATAACACTTTGTTGGACCAGTGGTTTATTTCACAATAATGTACAAGTCAGGATTACAAGTACCATACTTGTATTTGCATAAATTTTTAAAAAAAATCAGGTGCATGTCAAATGACAAGTCTAGTAATATTAACATGTATATTATTGTGAAATCGGGCTCAAAACAATATTTTTTAACATTAAAATAATAATATAGTTATTACTTTTCAATAACGAAAATGCACGGTGACCGAATAGTATTTCCGAAATGAACGACCAGCGAAAAATTGCAGAAACCATATATGTTTAGTAGAAATGAAATATAAAATATTGTAGATGTGAATGTGGACACAGATGACGAGGGCCAGTTGGGTAGAAAGAATATGAAACGAACAGGTGATGGCAGATATTGGAGTAAAAATAAGAAAGAACTATAGAGAAATAACAACTTCATAAAAAAGATAGAAAAAAAAAAAATGGTCAAGAGAGTTCGTAGTCAAAAGGATGCTCTGTCATATTTTACAGGACACGTGTGCAATTTGATCTGCACTTTTTACAATGACAAAAAGCAAATAGCTTCTAATAGAGGAACGTAGTTATTTCCATTAGGCGTTCTACTTTAACTTCACCTTTTCTCAATTTTATTTGGGGTTGGCATTGTTTTCCTTAGTTCTACCATGCCACAACCTTTCGTTCAGTGCCTGCTCTTTTTAGCTGTATACTTTCTTGGCCTCATTTTCTTCTCTTAGTGTCAATGCAAAGTAACTGAAATTTATAGATGTCTTTCCATCTTTGGTGTGAAGCAGGTTTTTGAAAGGCTGGATGTCATCCCTAACACCTAACCTTCTGTATTCACACTGGCTTGGGACCGTCACCTAATGAAGGCGGCTTACTCCCCTCGGTGACCTTGTCTGATGAGAATTATAACATCGAAGTGAAAAACGAAGCATAGTGAAAGTGAACGCGGGTTAAAATGTTCAAACTATTTTGGGTTGAACTTCCATTGTAAATATTTTTATTTATTTTGGTTTATGGTGTGTCAGACATTGCAGGAATTCTTATTTATTTATTTTTCAAAATTAAGAACCATTCTTCTTAACATTTCTGGGTTTCCATTTTTCTTGAAATCCTGAACTTTTAGGTATGTTTGCATATCAGAAAGTATGTTTTTTGCTGTACCAAAATTGTTGTTTTGACAACTTAATTTTCTTGTTCAAAATAACTGTAAGTTGATACAACCAAACAAAAGATTTTTTTTTCTCTCAAAAAAGAAGAAGATATCATGATTTTTTTTGTTTTATTCAAGATTAATATTTAAACTTTTATCAGTTTGAAATACAAACAAAGTCCGACATCAAAAAATGTTCAACTCATTGTATGCGAAAAAAATTATTGATCTTTACTGGAAACTTCAGTTATTTCGACAAAGCTCGCTCTCTTCTGGTAAAACGGAATTCCCCCGTGGTCTTTCATTTTGGCCTGTCGTTGCATATACGATAATTTTCAGGTTGCTAAATTTCGTGGTACAGATGTGAATGCGCTCTTAACTTCAAGTTTTAAAGGCAAATCCTTGTCATTGAAGCCACAAAAATCTCATGACTTTCTGGATTTTCGAAAAAACTCCATTCCGATCTCTCTCTTGCTTTCTTTCTTACAAAATTGTTGAAAAATTAAAAAACTAACAATTCGTTATTCAAACTAACAGTTTCGTAAACACTTTATAGACCTCACATATTTTGGCCCCGGTTGGCCCAATAGAGCCTAAAAACTAAACAGCTAATTCCATGAATATAATAGTCAATGTCTATGACATAATTTCTTCAAAATTGAACAAGGCGTTTGATAGTTATAATAAATCAAGAAGGGAGGGAAACATATTCAGGTTCGAACAGATCAGACTGACAATCAGACATTTACAGCAGCATCTTGGAGCTGTAACTTTCAAACGCTTAATAATAATGAATTGTCTACTTCCTCCGATTTCTTCGAAAACTTTCTGGTTGGTTATTTTTGCGTGAACCTCGTCTATGTCATTTGTCTTCACAAACATAGCAACAGAAACTTTGCAAAAATATGAAGTTTTGAATTGAGTTTTATAAAATATGCAATTAACGCTGATAATCCCAAAAAGAGTGAAAGGAGGTTACGAAAATATAAAGAAATAGAAATGCATGGGAGAACTCTCATGGGAGTTTCTGTTAACGTCAATAACCGCCAAAGGAGTACAATTACCATATTTCTTCTCTTGACTCCAATCAGCAACCTTTCCTTTGTAAAAAAAAAGATCTAATAAGAACGATTGGTTTTGTCTTGTTGTAATCTACAAACTTTCATCTATTTACAGGGTGGAATCTTTATTTATCAGAATTCTTCATTCAAAAAATGTTCTCCCAATTTGCAAATATTGGAAAAAATTGCCAATAAGTTTTAATCAAATACTTAACAAAAGAAAATAGTAGAAGTATACTAATAATGGACTCTATTTTTTATAACGCCCTAACTGGAGGCCTGGGGAAGGTGATCTTAAATATTGACAGATTTCGATTGTCAATTATACCTCCAAAAATATCTCAAATTTAACAAAGTCAATTTTCGTCAGTAGTTCAAATCCTATTTGAACCCATGTCTTACTTCAGTTTTCTCTATCTTACATATCTTTATTTTGTTCTTAACTGGCTTCTATTTTCAGCTTTCTGGTATAGATCCCTAGAAGTAAATGTTGCTCATTTAGAGTAGCTGTGGGAAGGCATCTCTTTGTAGAACTAGTTGAACTATACACTAGGGTATAGCCTAACTTACAGTTTCGCTGTAATCAATAAGAGCGACTCAATTATCCCTTGAGTGGCCGGGTTCCTATCTATCTAAGTACGCACTACGTTTCATACCTTCAATGATCTTATGGGAACTTATAGGTGTATCCAATGAAATCATTTGGCATTGGAATCAATATTGACTTTAAAGTAAATTCTGTAAAATCTCTCGTCGAAATTATGAGTTCTTTTAGAAGGCTCATTGAATTCTCAGGTCACCCACTATACTAGTTACTCCTGTGTTCTGTTGTATGCCTGACATTGTGACTATCTTCATACAGAGCTGTCCAAAGTTTATCTTTAAACTGTCGATCTTCTCTTTCCTCTATCTTGCATATCTTTAGATGTTAGGTTTTTTTCTTGGTTCGCTGATTTGGTTTGTTTCCTTGTTAAAGTTTAAAAAAATCCTACAGGTCAGTTAGTCAGTGTATTATTATTACTTATATATTGAGGGGTTTCCAAAGTTGTTATAGTTAGACTTGAGAGTTGGTTACCAAGAGTAAATCAAGCTTTGTGACATATGCTATTAGCATCTATTGCAAAGTAATTTAATAAAAAGTAGTGACAAAATGTACCCTCTAAATACGGCCTCAACCGGACTAGACATTTTAAAGATATGTTTTGAATTTGTCGAGATTTTTAATGTACTAATTCTCGAATACAATCGATATGAATAAACAAAGAAATTATTCAAATTCGATTCAAACAAATTATTCAAATCAAAACAAATATTTTATAAATAAAAATAGATTGAGGAGTATTTAATCAACTAGTTTGCAGTGGTCCTTCATTTCGTGTAGGAATTAATTGAGATAATGTATAGGGTGGTTTCCTGTTGCCTTCCTCTTAATAATATTTTTCATCCCGCTTTTGTAAAATTAACTGTACAAATAACAAGAAAGAAGTTTACATTATATTTCAACACCATCTCTTCAGGGAGACTCGGGCCGTTAGGAGATCACCCCCAAATATCAGCGAGTAATAATATCTTGTATTATTCCTTCTCTTTAAGGAAGAGCTGGAGAAAAATCTCTTGTCCTTTGTCTTCAACATCATCAACTCTTCATTTTCAGCCGAACTGATTGCCATTTTGTTGTGTCTTCAAATTTCTCAGCCTGGTATGACCTTAAAATTCTTGGCAAAGGGGTTCAATTCCTCTGGTGTCCGTCTCATTGCGGTATCAAGGGCAACGAGACAGTTGACTGGGCAGCTAAAAATCCTAAATCCAATTTCAAACCTTTAAAAATGTGTTCTGCCCTTGATTTTAAATCTCTTACCAATAAGTTCATTAAAGATGAATAGCAATGTGCTTGGAATAACATCCCAAGTGTAAATAAAATTAAGCATATTAAACCAATAATTGAGACCTGGTCCACTAGTAGCAGGAGGACTCGAATGGAAGATATGGTCCTCGTTTGAGGATCGGCCACACTAGGATGACGCATAGCTTTCTCTTTCGGAGAGCTCCTCAGCCAACATGCCGTTGTGGTGAGGTTCTAAGTGTTGCTCACATCCTGGTGTGTCTTCTTCATTCTTCGGCTCTCTCTTCCCTCCCCTGTCCTCCTGGCTTGTACTACAATGAGGCGAGTGTTGACTCCCTCTTTGTATTTTTAAGATCACCTGATCTAGGTATTACACAAAATTTAAAATGAGGTACCGGCGCGAACGACCTGTATAACACAGCTGTTAAAGCGGCTAATTGAAAAAAAAAAAAAAAAAAAAACTCACAAACTCGGGATATTTAAAATGTCTAAATATTAACGATTTAGCCGAATCCAAGCATGGACCATATCACATTGACACAAATAATTTCCATTACTGGGACTATACAGAATATAAATAATATTTAGTTAATTTTTCCTCCTCAGAACAGATTTGTGGCTTACAATAACATTAACTCCTGCATTTCCAGCGAGGGTGAGCAGGAGATTTATAATTTCTTTCTCATTTGTCTCTGGCAGAATGATTCATGTTACACTTGAGGTTTAATGTTATCTTTGAGAAACGTTTTTTTCCTTCTTACTTTCTTTTTTTTTTTAAAAAAAAAAGGTAACTTGGAACTAGCATGGTGGTAAGTTACATCCAGAGGAGAAAATTAATTACTTTCAAGTCCTACAGGATGTATTCGTAAAGAATGAGAAGAGTCTATGATGGGTGTGATGAACTTTCCAAATAGCATTGCATCATACACAGTGATTTAAATTAAAAATACTGCTAAACTATTTGAAACAAAAGATGAAATAATCCATTAGAACTAAAATTTAAGATTTGTTAATAGCCAGCGCCTATGGTACGTTTAATAAACCAGTTCCCATTAGATCACTGAAGTTGAGCAACGTCAAGCAAGGTTATGCCACGTGGATTTTCACGTGGGCTCGCGCACCTCGTGATGCTGGCTCTTTTTCTGGCCCAACCCAGGCTGGGTGAGGCCAATGTGGGTAGCTGGTTTGCAAGTTTCCAGCGCATGGAAGGTAAAACCCCCGTCTCGAATGACCAATAGATGTTAAAGTGACGTTAAGCCAAATTAAAAAAAAAAAAAAAAAAAGATTTGTTAACATTAACAATTGGTATTCTGATAAGTAACGTCAAGTGTATTCTAAATTAATAGCACAGATATTTGAAAACAGTCCAAAAACATCGAATATCAAAATAAATTAATAGAGGAAAAAATAATCATCGACACAAATGAGCCATTTTTTTATCTATTCATTCAACTTGTAAGACGATAGAATCACAGAATGAGAAATGTCACTCTTGAGTTAAAATATTAAGAGATCATATATACAAACATGCTACAATTTATATTTCAAAAATAAAATCTCTTATTTCTTTTTTTTTAAAAAAAAACTATTCTTACGAAACAAATGTTCATTATTTGAGCATTTNTTTTTTTTTTTTTTTTTTTTTTTTTCTATCTCTATTTATTTCATAGAATAAAATCATTCATGCAGAATAGAGAACTCTTTTTTTAAAAAAACAAAATATCTTCATTTTAGTTTTACAATTATTTTAGCAAGTATTTTATTCAAGCATAAAGTTAAGCTTTTTCAAAATTTACCAGTGGTTTTTATGATATTCCTTTCTTGTAATTTTTAACATTTTATGTAAAAAAATAAAAAAATGGTCAAGGTCGAGTCAGTGAGAAGATGAGATCAACAGCGAAAGATAAACCTTCCACTGTGGAAATGAAAGAACCATTGGAGGAAGAAATTTCATGAAAATAGATATATGGAGAGAAGCTATGAAAATGATGTTCGGAAGAACGTGGTGAATTTAGAAATAGAAGGATTTACCAAAATTAAAAAGGAAAAATAAAATTGAAGGGCACTTAAGAGGGAAGAGATTGGAAAAGGAGTTTTGGCCTACTAGAATAAATCACTACATAAATAAAGATATCACTATCCCCAGAAATAGGTGCAGTGAAAATTCTAGATATTATGTAGAACCTACTGTTAAATGCCTGTCATCTTTTAGATTCTTTCAGGACTACGTCTATCAGTCTTTCCTTTCCCTTAAGTTCTACTTTCTGTTGTGATCGAAATCAAATTTCTGAAAATTACGCCCCAAGTTTTCTAACAACATAAACTCTAACAACTAAAAACATAAACTTTCTAACAACAAGTAGCTCTTGAAGGTTAAGTTGTTCAGATCTTGCTTACCTCTAATGCTTGATGATTCAGTACAGTACTAGTAAGAACTTGGAATTAATATTACTTAAGAATAAAATATATTCTCCTTTTTATAAAAAGGGATTTTCCAAAGAAAGAAAATTAAATAAGGAAGCAGACACCAAAAATGCAATAAAAGAAAAAGACACAAGAGAAAATAATTCAGACAGGAAATTTAGTCTATGGAGAAAAATGAAGAAGAACAAAGAGACTAGAGAAGAAAATAGTCAAAAGCGGAATTCAAATAAAAGTTTCCAAAGTGTGAACAAAAAACTAGTCGAGATGTTTATTACTGACTCCTATTCACTTCTCCTGACTCTCCACTGACTCTTTCTCTATTCTATCCCCCAACTTCAACTGTCTCATTGTCACTTTATTTTGGTTTGTGATTATTATTTTAAAGTATAATAATATATAAACATTTTATTTTTTATTATTTAACAATTATACTGGGTTCACTGAGCGGACATTTTGGTTTTTATTTTTGAGCGTCATCTGGAAAGTTACTTTTGTTTAATCTTATTTAATGAAATTTGGATTTTGTTTGGATTTTTTTTTTTTTTTTTTTTTTTTTATCCATATTTAGATTCCGCGTCCAAAAATAATAATTAGGACAAGAAATTTCAATGTTCTCACACGTAGAATATATTTTCATTTCGTCTTATAAGATCACTCATTATATAGATTTCCTCCAACTGATCACAATTCAAAAGGTGCTCTTCTGAATATGTGTCCGCCCGTCCCTTTGCAAAACGACTCTCTAAATCGAAGATGATTGATCGAATTCCAGATTGATTGGGGAAGATACGCTCATGCATCATAAACAATATCAAAATTACAATTTTCTACCACTAACAGATTCTGGTCAACTCTAAAATCTAAAATATATTTTGTGTCTTGTTATTGGCTGCTACAAATAGGAGCGATTCGGAAAAAATCTTAACACAATCATTATAAACATTTTTCTTTTTAATTCAGCTTGTCTCTTTAACATCTATTGGTCATTCAAGACGCGGGTTTCACCCACCATTCGCTGGAAACTTGTAAATCAGCTACCCTCATTGACCACAGCCAGCCTGGGTTGGCCAGCATCACATGGGCGCGAACCCATGTGGACACCCACATGGTACAACCTCGCTGAACGTTGCTTAACTTCAGTGATCTGTTGGGAACTGGTGTATTCAACGTGCCATAGACGCTGACTAAAATTTATAAACATTTGGTAATTAAACTGATTAAGTATGAACACTTTTGTTTATAGAAACCGACCATCTTAGCAGAAGAAATCCTTTGCCCTAAAATGGAATTACAAATAAAGTAAAAATACCTATATGAGGATTAAATAACATTGAATTGCTCTCAATCAACTTTAATCATGATACCACCCTGTACTTTTTAAAAAATACATTTATAATTTTATTGTACAAAACTGCATTCATGATGATGCTAATATTTACTGAAGTGCATCCAATGAGCAGAGTGCATAAGGGATTAGATTTTTCATGCATAAACTTTTCGTCGAGAATTTAGTTTTTGCAACTTTAGGTTAAAACTGATTTCTTGGTTGTGATGAGATAAGATATAATCAATGTTTTAAATACTACTAACTATTAATACTAGCCAAAAATAATTAAGACATGCCAAGCGACTCCAATATCACGCTACTACGAGCCATTACACGCTACTGCGACTGACTTTAAGCGACAAACTCAATTTGAAGCTTGTAGCGCGCATTCGCTTGAATTAGCTCGTAGTAGCGTGACCTTGGAGTATTATTTGATATAAGAAATTCGATGGATCTATCCATTCTTCTTAATAGCTCTACATTCTTGATTTTCATCACTTATCAGTTTTCAATATGCTTCAAGGTCATTGGAATCAACGCAAAGGCATTTTTTATCTTTTTAACAGCGTATTATAACGTTACATGCAAGATCTCAGAAAATCCGAAAATTCATATTCTATATTATAACCAATAATACTAAATTCGTTCTATTAACAATTCCAAAAAAGAGACATAAATATCGGGGTAGAATAAATTAAAAAAAGGAAATATCAGAAAAAGGCAGAAAAAAAACGAAAAGAAAATCAGATCAAATGGTAGAAAAAAAAAGTAAATAAATATATTAAATAAATTAGGTATTTCCTTTGTGGGGGTATAACTAAGTAGGTAAAAAGTACGACATTTTGTTTTTCTTTTGAACTGGGAAGGAAGAAAAAAACTGGTAGCTTGCTTGGTGTTACTGATAAAGTAAAGCCATTAAATCATTCAGACAGGTTTCCTCCTCCCCTGGCCTCTTTTTTTCTTCCTATATAGAAATAACTAATCTTTCGCTCCATGAATCTCTCATGGTCCCTTGGGAGGCTCAAGAAAAATGAAGGGGGCAGAAAAAAAATAGGAATAAAAAAAAAAAAAACTTTGTTTTTGTTTTAATAAGTTAAGGGGGATTTGGTAGGGAAAAAATCTTTGAATTTTTAAATTGAACTTAAATTTTAAAAATCAAAATATTTGTAAGAAGGAAATTTTTTCGAGTTATGTATTTATGTGTTATAGAGAGGTACTGATAACTCACATGATAAATGATTAAATAAAAACATGTTCGTTAAATTTGTGCGATCCGACGTTAAACCTTGGTATGAGTAATGACTCACTAGTGGATCAGACAAAATGGAGGTTTTCATTTGAGTTATTGTATTTTTTCTTCGTAAATGCTTTCACTTTTTTTTGTAGTTACACATTTGGACTTCCTGTATGGAAATACTGGGAGTCCTTAAGAAAATAAAAAATTCTTTACGTTTTTTGTTAAAACACCTAGGCCAAATTTCATCAAGATCGGGCAAGCGGTTTGGCTTCTAAGGCTGTACTCATGTTTTCACGGACGTCGCGTCTTGCGTACGGTTGAATAACTTTTTTGGCCCTCCTTGCTTTNTAATTTGGGTTAACGTCTCTTTAACATCTATTGGTCATTCAAGATGGGAGTTTTACCCTCCATTCACTGGAAACTTACAAACCCAACTTGGATTGAGCCGGAAAAAAGTGCCAACAATACGTGGTGTTTCCAAGCGGTCACCCATCAAAGTACTGACCACTTCCAACATTGCTTAACTTCAGTGATCTGACGGGAACTGGTGTATTCAAAGTAATATTATCGTTGGCAAATTTTCAAACTTTAAAGATGATCCAAAATTGTGATTACATGGCTCAAAAGCAATAGGAAATGACATACATTATTTGATCTTTATTTAGGTTTTGGGTTCTCGTCAGGCACTTTTTTAATCGAAAAAAATACAAAATTTACTACAAGAATACTCTACTTTATCTTTATAGGTATGCTATAGTATGGAAGAGTAAAAATATATAATAAAATGCTCGTATCTTGAATATTAATTCATTTATTCCATTTCTAAAACCGTATAATGTTTTTTTATCAGATATTAATACCACTATAACTCTCGAAACCTTTGTTTAATTTTGTTTAAAAAACTCGGTACCTATCCGCTATGAACTTATATTAGTTTCATAGAATTAGCTGATTAGTCCTCTTGGTGGCCATTTTAAATTTTAAAGTCTAAAATTTGCATAACTTCTAGTTCAATTGGTGAGACTGATAAAAAAAAAGATTCATCTTTGATTAATCAAGTACCAAAAGCTAATTCCAAGGAAGTCTATTTTGTGTTAAAAATAAAGAATGCGAGGATGATTAAATGGTACTCTGCACTGAGGTCCTGTTGAATTAAAAGATATTCAGTTGTTTTAATATGCTTGTCACAATGTACTTCCCCGGGTTATTGTTAAATTTTCATGCTTATCTTTGAACCAACAACTTCCTGGTTACGGATCTACCGCCTTCACCAACTGAGCTATACAAAAATTTATTTATGACAAGAGCCGCATTTTATTGTTTTTCATTTCGTTACAAAAATATCTTTGAGAAAAGTCTTCTGTTAAGTCCCATGATAAATAAAACAAATTAGATATTGTGTCTTAAATTACTTTATTAGGCTTCATAACATTTTATACGATGGGCGATGGAGTGGGCAGGGAGTTCGATATTGTTTATTGGAAAGAAAATATTTTATCTTTTACTAGAGAAAGCGTCTCCTATTAGATTTGAAAGAGGTATGATTGGAGGTACAGTTAGACATGGCTGGATATGAAGGAAGGTATGGCTTCAGATTTAGAGTTTATGTGTTCAGTAGGATATTAAATCTCAAATTAGCCAGCGTGTCTATGGCACATAGAATACACCAGTTCCCGTTAGATCACTGAAGTTAAGCAACGGCCAGCGAGGTTGTACCATGTGGGTGTCCGCGTGGGTTCGCTTTCTCGTGATGCTGGCTTTTTTCCGGCCTAACCCAAACTGGGTGAGGTCATTGTGGGTAGCTGGTTTGCAAGTTTCCAGCGAATGGAGGGTAAAACCCCCGTCCTGAATAACCAATAGATGGGAAAGAGACGTTAAGCCAAATTAAAAAAAAAAACATCACAAATCAACACAAGAAATGTGATTTTTTTACAAAAAAATCTTTCTCTAAAAAGATTTATTCGTCCAATCTGGTCTAGCTGTCTGTAGAAAGTTCCCCGGCAAAATATCGATTTCTTACACTGATGATTGTTATGGCTCAAAAACATTCAAGGCAATATTTGGGTGCGATTACAGGCTCACGCTAATACATGTTTCTTCAAGGGACTACGCACTATCAGCTTCAAACGGATTTTGTCGCTAGATGCCAGTCGCAGTAACTTGTAATCTGACTACACGAATCCCAACCTTACAGACCCCTTTAACAAATGAAACGACTGCATTTTCTATCAAGTAATAAACCCTTATAAATAGAAAATATTTTTTCTACTTTATATTATCAGAAAACCATCTATATAATGAAAAATTATCCTTATTATATTTTTATATATTAAATTAAATATATGATTTGTCTTTTTTTCCAATCTTACTAATACAACACAAGTCATGTTACACCCTTATCTTACGGTTAGATATGGAGGAGACCATCATGAATCATATGCATAAGGGGACGGGGTGAGATTGAGTGTATAACATCATGGACGGATGGACAGAGTGCGAACCCTTTGAATGAAACACAGAAATAACAGGTGGAATTATTGGAAATATATATCTAAATTGTATTTGTACTATATTAGATATATTTATATAGATTACTTATTGAAAAATCTATAGGAATAAAACATATATAGATTAGGTATATTGTAAGTAGCGTATGTCGCTATTGGACCCATGATGTTTGTCGGTCTAGTCTGTGTAGAAACCCACTTCTGCATTATTTTAAATGTTAGTAATTACAGCCTCAGTAGCTCATTTGGTGGTGGTGGATTCCTAACTTGAAACCCACTTCCACATTATTTTTAATATTAGTAATTACAGTCTCAGTAGCTCAGTTGGTGGTGGTGGTGGTGGTGGTGGTAGATTTGTAACTTGTAGGTAACTTGGAGGCCGTTGGTTGGAATCTAAGCATGAAAATAGTATTAAAAATAAATAACATGGCGAACTACATCTTGACAAGGATATCAGCTTAACAAAACCATGTTACTGTTATAAATCTATTAGTAGGAAGTAGGATTAAAATAGGTACTCTGCCTTCTTTACCAGGTACCTTATAAACATTATTTTTTTGTCTATGATAAATAGAACCTATCTCTATGTACAAATACATTGCGATCTGTTTTTCCATTCTCACTTTGTCTGAGTATCAGGATTCGTGTTTTCAAAATAATTCAACGGCGGCACAATAGATATGTTTAGACTGCAACTAATCCGAAGCTATGATGCCTTTTTTATGAATTGTTTGAAAAATTCAAATTACACATCCAAATGGATGTGTAACATAATTTTGTATTTATGACGAGGTTTCACTTTTTTTTAATTTGGTTTAACTTCTCGTTAATATCTATTGGTCATTCAAGACGGGGGTTTCACACTGCATTCTCTGGACTGGACCGGAAAAATAGCCAGCATCACGAGGCCGCGAAATCATGTGGACACCCACATGGTAAAACCTCGCTGGAAGTAGCTTAAATTCAGTGAACCAACGGGAACTGCTGTATTCAACGTGCCAAAGACGCTGGCAGAAGTTTCACTTACATTTCACTGTAAATCTAGTTTCGTCTACTTCCTAAACACATTCAAGGAAAGTGGCTGGTTGGTGTTGTTATTATTGTTGAGAGCAGCCAGCGTCCATGGAACTTTGAATACACCAGTTCCAGTTAGATTTCCGGTCCAATCCAGGGAATGGAGGGTGAAACCCCCGTCTTGAATGACCAATAGATATTAACGAGAAGTTAAACCAAATTAAAAAAAAAGTGAAACCTCGTCATAAATACAAAATTATATTACACATCCAGTTAGATCACTGAAAAAAAAAAACCTTTAGTTAGGTACTCAAAATGTTGAGAACGTATCTACAATTCCATTGTAGGGTCAAGTACCTAGTTACTTGTATTACTATTCTACTTGTAAAAAGTATCTTATTGAAAGCATGCGAGTACTCGTATATTGTGTATCTTACTTGTACACTTTGGTTTTTTAAAAATGGACCACTTTAAAGCTGTACTCTGATAACAAATACGTCACGATTCATGAAAAGCACGACTTTACAGGTTCGTTATATCCGTACCGTACATTATTTCTTTGGGATCCCTAATTAAATTTTAAATAAATAAAGTACAAAAAACAGGTGCTAAAATATGTTCTACTGAGTTCAACAATATTTAATTTTTTAATTAATTAACGTATAATTAAGGTAGAACATCACAAGAATAATGTTACTTCTGGATGCGTGGTTGATCATGCATGAAGCCAAAAAATAAAGGGTGACCAACGAACGACTTGACAAATAACAAGGAGTAGGTGGTCTAATAACAGTTGCATTGTATTCTGAGGTGACCAACGAACGACTTGACAAATAACAAGGAGTAGGTGGTCTAATAACAGTTGCATTGTATTCTGAGGTGACCAACGAACGACTTGACAAATAACAAGGAGTAGGTGGTCTAATAACAGTTGCATTGTATTCTCAGTCGAATTACCTTTCGAATTGTTCCATGGAACGCATCAGTAGAGGTAAAGTAAAAGAAAATGTGCTATTTCGAATAAACTTTACATTACTTATCAGGGGGCATCTTTTCTGATAAGTATTGTGAAGTTTATCAATAATTAAAATTAACATTTCTTATATGACCAGGAAAATTATACTCTAGAACTTGATAATTTATTGAATATGTACTCACAATAAGACCCTCGGTGAAGCGTAGAGAAAGATCCTATCAAGGAAGTTCGGGTACTTTTCCGAACAATACACCAAAAGCTCAGCAAACCCGCTCGTTTGCATTAAATATTTTATAATATTCCTTATAGTATGTAAAATATTTCATCCAACGTGCTAGATTACGATACCGTACACATCACTGCCTCAGTATTCTCCTTTTAGATGCAAACCAAAAGGCGTTTTATCAAAAACGATGCCCACCGCTTTTAACATTTCTCAACTTTTAAGTCAAAAGGAATATCCTGTTACTTGGAATGGATTTGTATTTAAATTGGATTTAGGGATTATTTTTGATAAAATTAGGAGAGTTTCTTGGAGGAACATTTTTCTCAGTGGACATTTTCTTTTTATTCTTACAGGATAGGCATACTTTTATTGACTTTGTTTTCAAAATCGTACCCTTTGGAATCTTTCTATCATGTGATTATTTATATATTATGTTGTCAGGATTATATGTGGATCACCCTGTATATTATTGGCAAATGCTTCTCTCTTAGTTGACCAATTTGGCGCTCTTAAAGTAAATTTAATTAACAACTATAAATAATGAGGGTGAGCGTGAAGATTCAAAGAATACCAAAATGGGAATATACTTGGAGTACTGTTGTACCTAGTTCAGATTTCTAATTAAAAAGATTTATGATTGTCTTGTAATGTCAGAAGACAATCAATATTTTACATCCGGAATAAATTCAGAATTTTGCTCAAGAACGAATAAAATTTTTAATATTCGCTAATTTTTCTTGAGTAAAAATTTGGCGCATCCACTAATATCGCTTAGGTGTATATTTGGCAGATCCATTAATTTTTCTTGAGTATAAATTTGTCGCATCCATTAATTTTCCTATTCAGTGTAAATTTGACACTTCCACTAATTTCTCTTTCGGGTAAATTTAATTCATCCAATAAATTTTCAAGTATTAATGTAAATTTGGGATATACATTAAAATCTTTTTTTTTTTNTGTAAATTTGGGATATTCATTAAAATCTTTTTTTTTTTCTTTTTTTTGCAAATTAGGTCATATCTCTAAATCAGTGTTTCCCAATATTTTCAGACCATTTTTAGTTCAATTTAGTCCATTTCAATGCAGGCAAATATCTGTCGTTCTTAAAGAGACATCTGTTCGAGGGCCACTTTTCTTTCCATCCTAAAATTTAGGAAACGAAGAAAACTTTAGTAGAAATTTTTATAAATGAATTTTAAAACTGTATGTAAAATTCTCTAATGATTAAAAAATCACTCCCAAAATAAGAAGTGAAAAAGCAAAAACAAATTTAAGAAGGGATAAGAAAATTGGGGCCATTGAAAAATAGTTCAAATAATAATTTTCTTTCAACTCTTTACCCTTTTTTATTAAAACTTTCTTGCTTAGGATTTTCTAGAGACAAATGAATTTCTCATTAAGGTTTTTTTTTATCTTTTTTGTGCAAAATATAAAGAGAATTAAGGAAAAGAACACTAGCTTTTAGGACGAGCTTTTAATTTATCATAGTGAGGCTCATCTAAAATGATCTCCATGAGAAATAATTAGCTAAATAAATAATGAATAGAATTAATGTATTTAACAAATTTCATCGGAAAAAGCTCCCCAGAGTAATTTTCAAAATCTATCGACGGAACTAAACGTTTGGTCAATATGTTGAAATTTAGCAGAAGGAGACATCTTCGCTGTAGCGTGTTTAGGTTTATAAATCATACCAGATAAATTGTCTGCGCACAAAACAGTACATCCCCTAATAATAATACTGAAAGCTTTAAGATGTTACTCTACCATTTTCTTTTTACTGTTACTTTGAATTTGATAGTAAATAGGACTGGAAACCAATTTACGTTAGATGGTATTATAGGTTTTAAAATGTTTTGTTTTAATCGAAATTGAACTTTAATTAAATAAAAAGGATTTTCAATTGTCTCTTCCTTCCCTCACATGACCTCAGTATCACCTTTGTTTTTAAAAAAGGATAATATCTTCTCTAGAAGGGTGTTTTAAATCTTTTCCTTGTAGGACTTAATGGATATAGAAAGTGTAAGAAAATAAATTACATTTACTGGACTTGAGGCAAAAGGAAATCAGATTAAAATGGGAGTGATATACTTGATTAAGAAATCTGGTAAATGACTGGGTGGTTGCCTTTAATGTTTTCTTAAACTAATTTGTAAAAGCTTCCAATACGAATTTGTGCCCGAACATTTCTCTAGGTGATCGGTATTATGAAATCAATTGCCTCATTGTTACGGCAATAGTCAATATTGTGTTTTATCTAAAACATTTTAAGTAAATTGATACGTACTTTACTTCCCCTTTATTCTACTTAAGATGGAAGTTTATGTCAGTCCCTTCAAGCTAGATCGATTCCCAGATTGGTATGCAAGAGGCATATTATATTACACAATCCAGTAAAATTTAGAAATATTTGGTCTGCACTCAAATACCTCCTTTTTTAAAAAATATTAATATTATCATAGCACGGAGCCTTTTTGGGAAGTACCCTATTTTTATATTAAGGTCGTTCTTTGGAAGCGACTGCAAGATCATATTACTACGAGCTACACGCTACAACGAGCGACTTACGAAATATCCGACTCCAGGAGTATTTGAAGCTTCTAGCGTGTGGTCGCTCTTGTAGGTATATGAATACAAAAATTCATATCCAGCGTGTGGTCGCTCTTGCAGGTATATGAATACAAAAATTCATATCCATTTTCAAGGCATGAAGTGATAATTAATTTGATTTTTTCAATAATTTACCTACCACGAAATTTATTTATTTTTAAAGTAGCTAAAACTATTGTGCATTGCCCTTTCCTTTTCTGTTTCCTAGATTGACATTTTAAATTCAGACTTTCATTACTGCTCTCATTTTCTATTTTTATAATAGCAACTTAACAACCTTTAACTATTATTGATTTTGTGAAAATAACAAAACAAAAGCTTTCTATAGGTATTTTACTAGAAAAGTTTTAAAGTTGGTAATATTTATGTTACCTTTCAACATATTAATTGTTGTTTGTCTACACTTATCTTTTATCTTGTAATATCTTCAAGTATCACTTTGTTCAATAAGAACTAATATCTCTAATTCATTACTATCATCATTTTTGGTATTAATCCATTATTAGACCGGGTTACTTCAAAACAATCTGTTTTAATTGTCGTTTGCCAGATCTGAGTTCGAAGAGGATCAATTTGTTTTCCGAAAAATATTTTCCTACATATGGAGGAAAATTCGTCGGTTTTGAGCCAAATTGGATTAGTGATTAAGGCATGATCGTATAAAACTTCCTAATATATCTGTTTTGGAGGGAATTGTGAAAAAATAAGAAAAGGTTTCACAATGAAATCAGATCGGATCCCCCCCCCCGCATTGTGGGAAATACATGTGGAAGAAAAAAAAATGAAATTTAGGGATAATTGTTTCTCCCTGGAGGAATCAAATCCGTTGTTTGACTTTCACAGATCTGCTAGGTTTCAAAATCCAGCAAACTATATGGTCGTTTTAATAAGAAAATCAATTTTGTTAATTAATATTGGATCTAATTGAGGAAAATATTTAGAGATCTAGAGACATGCTTATGAACAATAATATTGTTCAATAATTTACGTTCATCATGACCATATTTCTTGGGGTGATATAGAAGTCTAGAATGCATACCATCACAGTTCTAGCCGAAGGACTTAACGAAATCCTTTCAGTATTCTTATACTAACGTATCTATTACTATTATTTCTACCGAAAATTATCAGAATTAAATTACTACGAATATCTGGAATCTTCACGAAATAATAAGAACTATATAAATAACTTAATCATAATTATGAAGGGTGTACTTTCCAAAATTGTTAAACTTACTATTTCTCACGTGTTATCTAGCTTGGTATCTGTCTAAAATCATGAAGATGCATGAGGATAATGAACAAATAGTAAAAAATTCTTTGATAATTTATAAACATAGACTAATGTTTGTTCTCTTGTTTTGTTGATTTCAGGAGCCAATGGTTTAAGACGGAGAGGTAGACAAACATATACAAGATACCAAACATTGGAACTAGAAAAAGAATTCCATACTAATCATTACCTAACAAGAAGGAGACGGATAGAAATGGCACATGCACTATGTTTAACAGAAAGACAAATTAAAATTTGGTTTCAAAATAGACGAATGAAATTAAAGAAAGAAATTCAAGCAATTAAAGAATTAAATGAACAAGAAAAACAAGCGCAAGCACAGAAAGCAGCCGCGGCAGCCCTGGCTGCAGCATCAGTAGATCATTAGGATAGCGTGAAGATTGAAACTTGTAAACTAATTTTGTAAATAGGAAAAAATAAAAATGAATTGTCATAAAAATGAACATGGATTTGGTCCATTTCAATAATGAACCTTTGGAATGGGCCAAATCAACATTTTGATATTTTATGTTTTAAACAAACAATACGCTAGTTTTGAAACGCCACGAAATGTAACTAATTGGGCGTGCTATCCCAAAAACCGCATAGAAAAAATAACCCGATCTTTGCTTAAAAAGTGCCCCTTTTGCCTCACAAATCAAGAAAAAGAAAGTGGCTTTTTGTTATTCTGATTGTTACGAGTATAACATTCGAATGTAATGAAATTCTGCTTGTTTCATCGATTTGAAGGGAGTAGTTTTTCTTTCATAATTTCAATTAGCCTGGAAAAATTTAAGATACAATTTTCCGCGTGTGGATATGTTTATGTTCAAGAGATAAAACTAGAGCTGTTTCCGTCAATAATTCAAATAGGTAAATAAGAATGTCATATATACATTTCTTAAAAATATTATAAATAATTAATAAACACATATAACATATACAAATAAGAACAAGGTTTCTTTCTCATTGTTAAGAAAACTGTTCTGCTACTGTTGGAAGGCATCAAAGAAAAGCGAAAGTTCTATTTGTAAAATAAATGACAAGATCTAAATGTAAAATACAATTTCTCATAAAATATTTACATCATTGTCATTATTAGACATATTATTTTCATTAAAAAAAAATTGGTATTTATTTAAATATATTAATAATTACGGCATATTGTTTAATATTGTTGGAGGACACATCTCTTAGTGTTATTCATTAGGTACTAGTACCAAACCTTCATTAGGTGCCAATTATATTCAATCCGTAAAGTACCTATCTATACTTTCTAAATGTACGTAATTTTCTTTTGGGTTAATTATTTATGTATTTCTTATCTAATTATTAAATTGCATACAGCGTGTCCCACAATAAACGGTCACACGCCAACATTTTGAATTTTGAAAAGATTTAGGGATAGGAAAAGGCGGTCCCGGTTGTGAATTTTATTGAAAAAAAGGTACGAATTCTCTAGAAATTGAAATAGAATGCTACAAATATTTTTTGTTCAAATTAAACTAGAAATAAGTGTCGTAAGTGGACAAAGTCTAATTTCATTTTTCTATTGGAAGTTAAAAATAAGCCTTTTCGAAAACGTCAATTTTCGGGTAATAAGTGTGAAGTAAGGTGCTTTTTCAAGATATAAAGAGATAACTAACCTAAATTAGGAACCTTTTAGAGAAAAAAGAAAAACATTAAACTTTTTATTTCTTTTACAGCGGGGCCAGGGGAATGAAACATTTAATGCAATTACATAGGAAATAAGTCCCAACTAAAACAGTGGTATTTCCTGTGTAATTGCATTGAAATTTAATCATACTTCTGGCATCGCTGTGAAAGAATTGAGAAGGTGAATGTTCTTCTTTTTTCGTTGAAAGGTTTCCTTATTTAGTTTAGTTATCACTCTTTGTCCCAAATAACCACCTTACTTCAGACTTTCTACCTGAAAATTGCCGCTTTCTACACGGCCTATTTTTTACATCCAGCAGAAAAATGAGATTTGACTTTGTTCTCTTACGACACGGATGAAAATAAAAATGTACTTTTTGATGTTTTAGGTTCATGAGAAGAAACCTTTCTATATAAAGGATAAAGGAACGCAATAAAGGAAATTTTACATCAAATTTTAAAATAAACATCGTTACACAAGTTAAGAACTCTCTAGCTTCGCGCCTGATTGCTTTTTTGAAAAAATTGAAACGAAAGTTTTTTTTAATTTTATTTGTAGTTTTATTTGAACAAAAAATATTTGTACCATTCTATTCAAATTTCTTGAGAAATCGACACTTTTTGTCATTAAAAGTCACTCCCGGGATCTCACCATAAACGTTCGATTGGCCATGGCCTTTTTCCTATCCCTAGAGGTTTTCAACTTTGAATTTTTAAAAGCCGTTTAGAAGTGAAATGGTTATGACCGGTCATTCTGGGTCACGCTGTATACTTATAAATTACTTTTCCTTCTAAATGTGCGTAATTTTTTAATCTAAATAAATATGTTCTTATGTTTTATTTGATGTAATTACATGAATTAATCTTATTTCTTTAGGTATATATTTGAATTCCGTGTGTGTTTCTATACGTTTAATTTTAAATATATATAATTAGTTATTTTTATTTATTTTTTTAATGTTTTATTTTTATATTATTTTAAAATGGATCTCAAAATAATTATTGATTATTATTATGTTCTATTGAAATGTGTTTTATTTTAATTTGTAACAATTATTTACTTTTTTTAGAGATATGTGAAGAAGATGATAAAAATTGTGGAAAATTTTCTGCATTTTTAATCTGAATACAGAAATTAATAATGTTGTTTTAGTTTGGGTACATCTGCCAAAGATTTTGTAATGATTAGTTTCTTCAAAAGATTGATAAGTGTACCAATAAAATGTCAACAGGTTCTTTAATACACTTTTTGTCTGTCTAAGTCAAAAGTTTTTCTTATGGTTCCTTTCATATTTCATCGCAGAATTAGAATCAGCAAAAGTTTTTATGTACTTTTTTGTATTTCTACTACTATATCTAATTTTGTACATTCAAAATCAAAATTTAACTACTAAAAGGGCTGAAAAGTTCGTGATCGCCTCAATGAGAATTAGTAAGCACAATATAAACCTCCCTCTATAAGATTTTAAATCGGCCGATTGCCTTTTGACGATATATGTTTATCGTTTTTTAACGATAAAAATATCAAAAGGCACACCTTTCCACAAGGTGCCACCAAATGAGAGATCATCTCCGATCAATATCGTTCTGGTAAATTAGGCCCTGTCAACGTTCAAGAAGAAGATGGAGGTTTTGTCAGTAAAAAATGACCAATTTGAAATGTCAAGTAACAATTTTTTTTTTTAATTACCTACTGATTTTATCTCATCATCTACCCATCTGACCCAAACTATAGTCAAACCACATATTTTTCCCCGTGTCTGTTAAGAGACCTGAAAAGTGCACTTTGTGATGTGAAGTATCACTTGTGAAACGATCAATACAATGTCTTGAAGCAAAATATACAAGACATTGATTGTAACAATATGAGCATCCTTTTGAGATTATCCGAAATTACTCAACATTCTATGATGGTTCATTTCCATATTCCGTTTATGACACTACCCAAAATTAATCAACATTCTATGATGGTCCATTTCCATATTCCGTTTATGACACTACCCGAAATTACTCAACATTCTATGATGGTCCATTTCCATATTCCGTTTTTGACACTACCCGAAATTACTCAACATTCTATGATGGTTCGTTTCCAAATTCCATTTTTAATTCTGAAAAAAAAAGCATTACTTTTTGGTTAACTTTCGAAAATTATGTGCAAATATTCAAAATATAATTCTCAAATGAACTTTGTTTCCTATTTTAATCTTTTATAAAAGTTTGGGTTGAATTTATTAGTTGGTATATTAGTTTGATAAAATTAAAACAAAATAATAGAAAGATAGGAACTCTAATAAATCAGAAGAATGAAGACAAAGAAGGAGCATCAGAGAGGAGCCTAAAGGACATAGTAGAACAAGGAATAGTATTAGTAGAGGAAAGAAAATTATTAGTGCAATGGGAATTATTTATATAGAATATGTTGGCAACGAGGACAGATAAGTTTATGATCATAAAGGGGATACTGGAACACACAAAACTTAACAATATGCATGCAGAAGGTAAAGTTCATGCTATTGTAAAGGGTGTTGTTAGAATTTTTGGACGACTTGGTGTTTGGACAAGTCAAGGCGCAGTGCCCATTGAAGGGATAAGGCGAACATTAGATGATGGGAAAATAACAATGTATATATGCTGATGATAATTTTCATGCCATTTTAAAGCTTTCTGTGAGAGTTATTGGACGATTTAAGACAACTCAAGGCTCACTGACTACTGAAGCGAGGAGGAGATCAACAGCTGGACAAAACCTTAACAATATGCATGCAGAAGGTAAAGTTCATGCTATTGCAAAAGGGTGATGTTATAATTTTTGGACGACTTGGTGTTTGGACAAGTCAAGGCGCAGTGCCCATTGAAGCGATAAGGGGAACACTAGATGATAAGGAAATAACAATGTATATCTATATATGCTGATGGTAAGCCATTGTAAAGCTTGCTGTGAAAGATATTGGACGACTTATTAGAACAACTCATGGCTCACTGACCACTTAAGCGATGGGGGGAAAAACTCAACAATATGCATGCAGAATGTAAATTCCATGCCATTCTGAGGGGTGTTCTCCAAATTGTTGGACGATTTGGCCTTTGGACGACCCCATGCTTAGGATTCAATATAGTGATTAGGAAATACTAGCTGAACAGAAATTTACAATATGCATTAAGACGGTGAATATAGTGCTATTTTAAAGGTTATTTTGAGATATTTCCGACTACTTAAAATTTGGAAAACTACATTAACTATCAAAAGAAAGATGAGGCGAAACAACAAAAAACATGAATTTAGAAATGATTAGAAAATTTATTTTGAGGGAAGCGACAGCAAAATAATTACATTATCCTTTAAGCGTGCTCATTGATCTTTATGGGTGGGTCTTGGTACCAAGACCAGGATGACCAAAACCCCGTAAAATGTTTCAGGTAGTGGTCGGATATCAACCTTTTATGGCCAGATTTTAATACCAAGGAATATTAGAATAGAGAAGAGAACCCACTTAAAGAGGTTAAATCAAGCATTTGAAATCAATATTCCATCAACTAAGTTTTTCCTCGTGATAAGTTCACTGCATATGATACACCCCTTATATGATTTCATAATATAATGTTAGGATAGGAGAGTATATTAAATATATTTAATGAGGAAATATTTATGCAGCTCCATATGGAGGAGATACCAAACTAGCTGAAGATGAGGAAGAAGAGAAAACTAATGGCAGTGTGGAAATTTTCATCTACGAAAATATTTCATGTTCAATATTTATAGGTTCTGAGGTTTTGTACAGTGTTTTATAATTACGAGTGCAGTGCCAGGCATTGTTTAGGTTTTCAACAAAATTACGATGGTGGGAGTGCGGGATTTGTCGGATAGGAGAAGTATATTAATTTATGATCTCCAAGTTTATTGCTCAATTTTTATTTGTAATGAACAGTATAGGTATGATATATTTTATATTGTTGTCATTTTGTAATGATATGGCATATGTCAATAAAATTAATGTGCCCAAGTTTTATAAAGGAGTCATGAGAATTTGTCCATATAGCACCACTGGGTTCTATTTAGCCCCAGTTGATCGTATAAGTGTTATTTAATTGTTTTCAATGTTTGCTTTCAAAGTATCACTTTTCGTATATATTGAATGACTTTATTTAGGATCGGTATGGGCTTATATTAATTAGTAACAGACAAAGATCTACAGTAACACCTTATGTTTTTATCAAGATGATAGGACTGAGAAGACCAAATCTATTCTGCGACCAGACGTAGATTATTGAACTGACATTGACTCTTTTCCCTTTGTCAGAAAGACAGTTTACTGCAAAATCTTTTAAAGGAACTAAATTACAAATAGCTTAATATTTTTTTTTTTTTGTGAATTATCATCTTTCTTTTTTTTTGAGTTGTTATTTAAATAATTACAAATGATAATTTAAATAATTTAAATGTGGGTCCTTCTTCCAATGTGGGGCCCTCTTTCCAATATTCCCAGGAGGCCCCTGGAGCCCCCGTCCGCCCCTGTCTATATCTCAAATATAAAAGGAAATATAAGCACTTAGGCTCTACAACACGCCCAAAAACATTGACTTGCGCAGTAGTAGTCAAAAACTGGTAGAAAACTATTTTACATTGATCTATTTGTCGAAAGTGTCTGATTTATGTTTTTTTGTGGAAAGGTTTTCTAACCAGAAATTCTTTATCTTCGGAAAAAACTGGCAATCACGTTTTCGGTTTTCCGATAAAAGGAAAAGTTTTTTTTACTCTCTCTTCTATTGTACAAGAGGAAAAATTTGAAATTGTGTTCTTAATTCAAGGAAGGTTTTCCATTTATTTAAAAATTCAATTTTAGATTAATTTCTATTTCTTTATTTGTTATTGTTTTGTTTTTTTTAATTTTACTTTTAGGTAGTGCAATATTATTTCCAATTTTTTTTTTTTTTTTTTTTTTTTTTTTTTTTTTNCATTTTTTTTTTTTTTTTTTTGTATACTTCTTTTTGTAAATTATTTGTGAGTTGATATACCTACCTGGGGTTAAAAAAATTTGGGGTGCGGGCCGCCTGCACATTTACCTACAGGGTGTTTGGCTATAAATGCAATCCCGGAATATGGTGGGTATCTGAGATCGAATGGAACATATTTTTCGAATTTCATTAGTAACCCAGACGAAGCAAGCCGAGAAGATTGTCATTTTTGGACAACTTTCAATGTCGCTTCCTTCAAAAGTAAATCCTACTTTTGATGGCCGTGATTTCAAAAGTGGCAGCAAAATTTTAAAAAACGAAAGCAAAATTGAGGGAAAACCTGAATAAATATATTCAAATTCCCTCTACGTTTTGCAACGTTATAGTATTGTGACGTATAATAACAGAGAGAGACATCAATTTGTTTCATGTGCTACCTTTTTTACTGAGGTATATAGGCAAAATAATCTTCTAATGTCGATCTTTTTGTTCAAAATTCAACAATAGCCGATTTTTATTTTTTTCGATTAGAATTTTTTCATTAGAAACAATTATAATACATGTGTATCCAAAAGACAAAATCAAAGGTGCTGATCCTAAATAAATTATTGGGAATCATTATTTGCAAGGGAAAGGTTTCCAAAACAAAAAAAAACAAAAATTAATTTAAATGGATGCTTTTTGGATGCTCCTTTTTTCTCCCTGAAAAATTCACTAAAAATGTTGACTCAGCTTGTCTCCATTTTTTAACCGCCTAAAGTACTTGACTCACAAATAACTTCTCTTTTCCTGTATAAAACATTTCTCATTGTCTGTGAGTTGATTGATTAATCAATTATTACTATTATTACTTAATCGTCCTATATTGATTAAAAACAAATACGTAATTTTTTTTGTAATTATTTTATGTTTATTTCTGTAATGAGCAACTTTTTGAATATTTATTTCAATATTTGATAATAATTTTAATTTTAACAGAATCAAAAATAAAATCTTTCCCTAACATTTTCGTAGTTAAAGCTCCTAAATTTTCAAAAGAAATAAGTTGATTCCGAAGCTTTATTTACAAATTGAATTGGTTAAAAAATCCCAAAACTAGTTTGTAAGTTTCACTAGAAACTTACAATTGTCCTAAGTGGGTTGTCCAGATTGGTTTAGGCCGGAAAAGCCCGTATTCAACGTGCCATAGATGCTAGCTTTCTAAAACTTTAATAAGTGCCATTCTTGATTTTTTTGGGGATTCCTGATTTCATACATTTTTTATTTAAGAAGGAATTATGATCTTGTTTGTTTAGAATTTATTAAAATCTTTTTTTCTTAATAAGATGGCATATTCTTTGTTTCATTTGAAAATCTCTAAAGAGAAATTTTCTAGAAGATTCTTTCCTAATTTAAATTGAATTCTGAATTCATTAAAAAAAAAAAAAAAAAAAAATATGCATTTTTGAATTTAGTTCCAATAATAAA
>CM022883.1:14691897-14709059 GCA_012654025.1 Pachypsylla venusta
TATAAAAAATGACTTTTTTTAGGAAAGAATTTGTAACTTTCATTTTTCGTCGGGTTGACTTTTTGATTTCTACCTATCTAATTTGAAAAAGTCACTGAGATATCATAAAGTTATACAAATAATAGATAAAGAGGTATATGTCCTAAAGTCTATTACGGGCCCAAGCTTCTATCGTCGAAGGTTTCTCGGATAAAAATACTTTACTTTTATTGATTCAGTTAGGACACTTCGGAAGCACTCAATTTTTTGGATCCTGCTGGGACCGCGAACGCTCCTTGCGCCGCCACTGGAACAGAATTTAGACCTTATTCAGCTTGGAATGGTAACAGTGAGTACCTAACTATATTCTATTCAATTAAGCAATGCATACAGAATATAAAATTCTTGATTATTATATAAAAAAAAACTTGAATGAAATGTAAAAGCATAATAAATTTCAAAATGGCGGAACTAAACAACTAAATACGTTTAAAGCTAATACACAAATCATAATTGTATTTTAATAAAGATATAAACCAAAGACTGGTCTTGGATCTTTATAATATTGATCGCTGCGAGTTGGAGGTGCACATTCAAAGTGAATTATTTGAACAAAAAACAGGGAAGTTAGTTCTATAGTACTCCAGAATTATACTAAAAGGCTTAAGATGTCTCTTTGAAACGGTAAAAAAAGAAAAGAAAAACTCAATCTACCTATTTGGAAAAAACTTTAGAGAAATCGAACTGTCCCATTTATTTTTGTTATTTTCGGACTTCCGAATTAATGGATTGGTATATCAAGTCTATAATTGATTTAATTGATTAATAATCTTTTATACTTATTCAGAGAATAGCAACTTAATGTCCATCAAAACTTTTTGGATAACCTCACATATTACAATTAGTTTTTCATGCTGAACATCGTGGTGCCATTAGATGAGACCCTGATACTGTGGTCCAAATTAACATTCGCACACAAAACTTGATCGGAAACTTTTGGGTCACCCTTTTGTTTTGCCCACAGTGGTTCGGGGGCTTTTCTAAAAGCATCATGATGTTCAGCAAGAAAAACTAACGATATTTGATAGATCACAGTTTTACTTTTCATTGGAAAACCAAATTCGAAACTTTTAGATCACCCTGTACACTGTAGTTCACCCAGAATGGTCCGGGATGTTATCTCATTGCCATGTTCAGCAAAAAAAAAAAAAAAAAATGCGATTTAATGGGTCACTTATACGTTTCATTGATGTGAAATTTATCGGAAATTTTGAACATCCCGAAAAAAGTCACTACTCAAAATTAGGTAGAATTGTAGAAAATCCAACTATGGAAGAAAAATTGGTGATTCGTATTTATAAATCAATAGGAGGCACCTTTTTTTTGCTACTTGTGGACCACCCTGTATAAAATCAAAGGTACTAAAAAACCGCAATATAATTCGAAAATGTACGAGTTTTATCTTCTTTCAAAAATTTGTTCTAGTTAAAAGAAATATGGAGTGAACATAAAGTGGAGAACACCCTGTTTATAGGGTGTAAATTCTAAAAGTTTAGGGCACTCCCCTATATATGTGATTGACGGTTACGAAAATTTATTAACACAATTAGAGCCTCAAATTTCAAGAAAACTGGTCATTGCTAAATGGCCAAATTTCCCATCACGGCGGGCAAACGGATATTTTTATTCGATTTTTGATTTTACGTTCGTTGGAACGTAAAATATCAATGGTATTTAGATTGTTTTGTAGTCATTATGAAATATAAATTGCAATAAAATATTGTGTATCAACTACAAATAATAAGGTGAATGATTTTGAGAATATCGTAACAGACAAAAGCACTCGTGACTCGCCTTATTATTTGTATCTAGTTGATACACAATATTTTTTTGAAATTTATAATTATGTAAAATATCAAATAGAAATATTCTTCAAATGAACCAAAAGGTTTTATGAATGATCTCCAAAATTAGAAATATCAAAATGACGTCAGTAAGATAAGAAGGGCATACTGTATGACGTCAAAGACATATCCAGTGTCGAGAAATAATCAAATGACGTACCTAAATGAGATAAAATAAGGTATGTTTTGTGACGTCAAAGACATATCCGGTATCGAGAAATAATCAAATGACGTCAGTGAGATAAAAAAGGTATACTGTGTGACGTCAAAGACATATCCGGTGTCGAGAAATAACCAGATGATATCATTGAGATAAAGAAGGTATACTATGTGACGTCAAAGCCATATCCGATGCCGGAAAATAATCAGATGATATCATTGAGATAAAGAAGGTATACTGTGTGACGTCAAAGCCATATCCGATGCCGGAAAATAACCAGATGATATCATTGAGTTAAAGAAGGTATACTGTGTGACGTCAAAGCCATATCCGATGCCGGAAAATAATCACATGATATCATTGAGATAAAGAAGGTATACTGTGTGACGTCAAAGCCATATCCGGTGCCGGGAAATAATCAGATGATATCATTGCAGATGATATCATTGAGATAAAGAAGGTATACTGTGTGATGTCAAAGCCATATCCGATGCCGGAAAATAACCAGATGATATCATTGAGATAAAGAAGGTATACTGTGTGACGTCAAAGCCATATCCGATGCCGGAAAATAATCAGATGATATCATTGAGATAAAGAAGGTATACTTTGTGACGTCAAAGCCATATCCGGTGCCGGGAAATAACCAGATGATATCATTGAGATAAAGAAGGTATACTGTGTGACGTCAAAGCCATATCCGGTGCCGGAAAATAATCAGATGATATCATTGAGATAAAGAAGGTATACTGTGTGACGTCAAAGCCATATCCGGTGCCGGAAAATAATCAGATGATATCATTGAGATAAAGAAGGTATACTGTGTGACGTCAAAGNACTTTTGGGGTTGAAACTATAAACGGACATGCCTCTAAGGCGCCAAGCGAAGCGGGCGTATCCTGCTAGTATTTTATATTTTAATAAAATCCAAAAATGTTCCGACACATACTAAGACCCCAAATAGGGGTTTCCCTTTTTAGACAGGAATAATGAAAACCACTAAAAGCGGCAAAAGAAACGGCAACGGTTCATTTGATTGCACATAAGCTTAGACTCACATTTCGCAACGGGATCCATATACCAACTCAGTCAACGCTAAATGGCGAAAGTGATTATCAAGCCAAAAGGCGCACAAACGGATTCTTGGATTCTACGTAGGGGGTTATCTTCTTCTGATGATGACTCCAAACGACCATTTTTGAAAATATTAAACCAAAGAGTTTCTTTTTGGCAAGGTCCAACGGGTTTTGCATAATTCCTTGTATCACATAATTACTAAGAATCTCATGTACTAGATAATAATATGCAATGAGTTTCTAAAGTTTTAATATTAATGATACCTACATGAGCTTCGGTTCAATTCTTTTTGGGAAAGTAAAATGAAGAACTCTGAACAAAGCGTCACACCTAAACAGCCTTTAGCAAATCAAATGGTTATTTATAATTTCTTGTTCATGACGATGCAGAAAGAGCTCTGGAAAAAATACAAAGAGGTAACAAGAATCCACGTCTTAATATAAAATAGAAGTTTCAAATAAAAATAGGTATGAACATTATTTATAAAAATAGAAAAATATAAGAAAAAAAAAGAGACAGCATTTATTATAATAATGTAATTTAAAAGTTTATCTATTAGTGATTGGAAAAAAAGTGTTGGCATTGTGACCCAGTATCATACAGAAGGAAAGAGTTTCTACTTGGCAGGGTCCAACGGTTTCTGCATAATTCTTGGTATCACAGAATTACTAAGAATATCATGTACTAGATAATAATATCCTAAATCTTCTTCCAAAATATTTTCTTTTACTCTAGAAATTCTGCCACTGGTCGCTACTCAATCTTCCTCTGAGGCTGATTGAAACCAAAATCACAGAGATTTAATCGAGAATTTTCGGACCCCTCAGGGAATTCAATTCAATGAGTGCAAAAGTTTGATACCCATTAGACCAAATGGACTGTCTATTTTCATATATTTTTAACGTTTCCATACTCAGATGTAAAAGCCCATCATTGTCGATTAGTATTACACTAAATTAATGTAAATTTGAGAAATTCAAAGAAAATTTCAAAATTTCACCCAGGGCAATTAATAGTGGCATCGTCGTTTCCAAAGCTGGCCAGATGTCTGAGAAAGCAGCTCCAAAGAAGGTGTTTTTTGCTGCTAAAGTGTTTTGTCATGTGCTGTAGAAGTATGTCAATCACTGAAAAATATTTATAATTAATTCAGTTAATAGATTAACTGACTTTATTATTATTGCAGAGAGCGACTCTTCTGTATTATTTGAAAACAGCTCAGACAGACTCGTCCCGTGAGAATGTCATCATCAAGTTACATCTACAATCTCAAGTATGATACTTCTTTATGATAGATATAGTAAGTCAAAAGGAGTGATACAAAAAATTAGAGTAAATTAAAAAAAAATGTCCTATAGTCTAACAATGAAGAGAGTTTCAATACCCACTCTTCGAATTCCTAAAGGACCACAATTTATTCGACAAAAAGTGAAGACGATATAAGCGACTATAGGTTAAAGAGGAACTATGTATAATGAAATTGAAACATGTTAAGGGAAAAAATAATATCAAATGCCTATAGGAGGACCTTTTGACATTATTGTTAGGTCATGCTTAACATATTAGTTAAGGGCGACATCCCCACCAGAGCTGCAATATTACGGACGTAATTATTTCCAGTGATTGACATAGTTCTGGGGGCTCATGCTCATCATTAGTCTCCAAAATTAAATGTAGGATGATAATTTAATACCCATACACCTGGCTAGCATCGGAAATGATAATGCCACTATTGACCCTAGTTCGTAACACCCTGTACATATATGTTGCTTCTAAGAGTAGTATACTGTTTCTTGATATATCAGAACTTAAGTTAATATACAATCTCAAGTAACTTCCTTTCCTAACTAACTACCAATCTAACATCGATACTTTATTCTCCTAACTGAATTCTTTTTTTATAGATGTTAATATCTTCTACTGCTAATTATTTCAGTATATGGAATATGATTTAACAGCTTTAATGAAAAGTATACAACTTTAGCTATTTGATGGACGAGTGTACCTTTAATATAATGTCCCCCAGGAATGTCACTTGAGAATAATAGGACTTAGTTCCCAAAATCGAAAGGTATGTATTTATTTCTTTTTATATAACGTCCTTTTAGCATCTATTAGTCATTAAAATTTTACCTTCGATTCGCTGAGAAATTGCAAACCAGCTACACACAATGGTCTTACCCAGCCTGGGTTGGGTTGGATAAAGGCAGCATTAGCACGGCGCGAATCTACGTGATCTAACGGGAACTGGTGTATTCAACGAGTCATAGAAGTTGACTAATTAAAAAATAATAATAAATAAAAGGAGGTTAAGAGCATTGCTATTTTGGACCATGGATCTTTATAAAGTATACCACTGTGGGATTCTGAAAATTTCGCTGAATTTTTCTGCCGTCATTACGAACGTTGTGTTGGCAGAAAACCTGGTCAGGTATAGTTCTAATCTGTCAAAAAACAAAAATGAAAAAAGGCCAAGTTCCAATGCCCAAAAAGTTTTGCCATTAAAAGTACTGATATCTAAAATGAGGCCAAGCTTTTTTTTTTTTTTTTTTATTATTATTATTAATGACCAGAAATTAATGTAACTAAAATTATATCACAACTTGTTTCCAAATAAACGCAAATTAATGTGTCTAATGATCTAAAATTTCGAATGTCCAACTATCAGAAAATTCTAAATTTTACGACGGGAATATTTATGTCATTTTAAAAAAATCAGGAAAATTTTCACATTTACTTGGCAAGTGTTTTTTTTTTTTTTTTTTTTNTTTTTTTTTTTTTTTTTTTTTTTTTTTTTTTTTTTTTTTTTGCGAAAAACTCAAGACACAAAATAAACTGTACATGTGAAAATTTTCACTGATTTTTTAAAAATAACATAAATATTCCCGTCGTAAAATTTAGAATTTTGTGATAGTTTGACATCCATATTTTAGATCATTAGACACAATAATTTGCGTTTACCTATTTGGAAATAAGTTGGGATATAATTTTAGGTACATTAATTTCTAATCATTAAGAGCATTCCTATTTTGGACCATGGATCTTTATAAAGCAGGTATACTAGTGTGGGATTCTTGAAAATTTCGGTGAATTTTTCTGCCGTCATTACGAACGTTGTGTTGGCAGAAAACCTGGTTAGGTATAGTAGAAAAGCTTGGCCTCATTTTAGATCTCAGTACTTTTAATGGCATACATTTTTGGGCATTGGAACTTGGCCTTTTTTAATTTTTGTTTTTTGTGACATTATTCTTACGCGGAAAAAAATATTTCTTGATTTAAAAGTGGTTTAATAAAGTTCACAGCCCGGGAAAACCTTTAACGAGATCGGACGCAGTTTCTGAAGTCTGCGAGGTTGTGTAGGAAGATCCGCGCGTTACGGTAGATGATATTGCCGAGAGCTGAAATTCATTTTGGCGGCAAAAATATATTTCAATGTTAATAATTTTTGTGAAAGTCCTGTAACCGTCATTTTCTTTAATCGTTGTACATATACAGTATTATATGAGTATGAAATATACCATCTCTCTATGATGAATATGACATACAGTATATTATATGAGTATGAAATATACCATCTCTCTATGATGAATATGACATACAGTATAGTATATGTGTATGAAATATAGCATATCTCTATGATAAATATGATAGTTAAGATTCTCATGAATCAATACCAACCTACAACAAGAACTACAACAGAAAAAATAATAATTAAGACATCTTTTTCTACTTGAAGAAGATAATTATCTCCTTGAAGAAAAATATTTGTAAAAATAGAAAAGTTCATTTCATAGGAACTTTGTAGTTGAATTCATCTTTTTATCTTGATATATTTATTTATGTTTTATATGCATCTACACCCAAGGTTATAAAGGTTGCAAATATTACAAAAAACACTTTTGATTCCTTTCATAATCTTATATTGGTTCCTAAACATAAAACATAACTTTATACTTTATGGATGTAAGACACACGGACAAATGGAAAATAATATCGTAAAGATCCTCATTTATTTAGATACACCACACTGAATGTAGAAGATTATCATAATATTAAAAAAAATGGATAGTGCGCTAAAAGAAACCGAAGATAAACGAAATAGTGCTGTGAAGGAACAAATGAAAATATGGCAAAGAAAATGGAAGACAAACAAAAGAGTGCAGAAAAATGAGAAGAAAGGAGAAAGTTGTAGACATGAAAAAAGAAAGACAAATAAAGAAATTCCACAGGAAATAGTAGAGGAATTAGGAATATGTCGATGTGAATGAAAATAATAAAAGGTCATGGACTAAGGAAAAAGATCAGGGGCATAGCTTATTTTAATAGTTGTACCCCTCAACTAGTTTCTCATTAATTCTAGTACCAGAGATCCAAAAACGAAAAAAAATTCGTTTTATTTAATTGTCTTTTTATCTTGAATACAAATTTACCCCATTGGATGGGATGTATTGAAAAATGTGACATAAACAATTTATGTACTGCAAAATTTAGGATTTCACGAATCTCCAGAGAAAAAGAATTTGCACCTAGATTTGTGAAAAAATTAGGAAAATACAGAAATTTTCACCCTACAATCTTGAATTTAAAAAATCTACCCTCTTCTTGTTCAATGAGTATTGAATTTCCTATTGTATTCACCCGGTATATGCATGTGTATGCAAGAATATTCATCATTTTAATAAAGTTATTATATTCATTATTAAAAGGCAAGCAAAAATATGTGCATATACATTCATTTACATTGCAAGCTAAAAAAAATCACTTAATTTGAATTGCCCTCAAGTCAAACTAAGGGGAGTAAATTTTTTAACTTCAAACATAAATAAATTTTCTGTTCCGTAGGTTGAAAACATCATGGTAAGATTCCAAAGACGTTAAACATGTTCAGTTAATTATTGATCAATAATTAGAAATATATTTCAGTTAAAATATATTCCCTTTGATGTATTTGAAAAATGTTAGGGAAACCACTTTTTTCATCAAAATTGGCAAAGTTATCGTATAATCGAACAAGAGTTTCTTCGGCAATTGCGATCTGCGTATTTGGATCAAATTTTAATTCTATCACGAAACAATGCTCTTTATTTGAACAATAATCTTTCCATCCCATGTAGACTAAAAAATTGAAAAGTCTAACTTTTATTCCCGAATACAGATTTACTTACAGTTTCGTCAATCAATTAAATAAATTTAATTTTGTTAAGTCAAGAGAGCGCAAAGAATATACTTGAGTGAACTCAGAACCTACCAACTAAGAAACAGTGGCCTTGCCAATGAGCCACAATATTCTATGGATATAGAATGAGAAAATACAATATTTAAATTTAATTCTAATCATTTTTTCATAACTAACTGCCTCTGTGTTATACTGATGCGGTGATAATTTTTTGTTACGCATCTTAAAATTTCACTCTCATCATTTTTTCATAACGCGCCTAAAGAAGAATAACTTCAAAAATGTACGGTGATTTTTTTTTTTTTTTTTAAATTATGAGTGACCAATAGTGTCCCTTATTCAGTACTTTCTGATACAACAAGGCATTATTATATTCTTTCTTAGTATTTTCCTAATCAGTAAAAATATCTTTTAAACTGATGTCACACAATCATCCGATTCTGATAATACGAGCGCTAATAGTGAAGAAAATCATTTATCAAAGGATTAAGTTTGAAATATTTGCCCTCGGCAGTTCTCTTCGTACATCTGGTAGAAACATATTATACATTTCCATACAAATAGAATATTGACGAAGAAAATCAAGCATGAAATTATTAACAATACAGGTGTACGTGAGACAACTCTAATGAAAGAAATCGCATCCATCTATTTAACAGTTATAGGTACAGTGGTCCGAATGACTTTTGTTTATGGTACAATTAACTTTTTAATAGAAAGGTACTATCGATCAACAGGTGATTTGTTTTTGTTTTCTATTGAAATCTCTTTTAGAAATTTGCAGTGTTTATTTAATTGGAGTAACCAATTAAAAAAACGTCAGCAACAGCGCACATTTTTTCGCACTCATTTTGTCCCATTTTCACTTTTGTTTTTTTGAATGTCGAGTTTTCAATCCCAAAGCTTGTTTTGAGGTCCCCAAAACTGTCTTTTTTATCGTACGTCATATAAGTTTCAAGTCAACATAAGAGAAAAAATATACCCATGTGTTAAATATGAAAAAAAAAAAAAAGATTTACCACTCTAAATGTAGAGATTCTTTGTGGAACGGCCCCTACTCATGACAACTTTTGCGTAGATTACAGGAATAATATGTTACGTTGTTTAGTTTAGTGGTAAAATTACAAAGATTCCGTTCAACGAAATCAAACAAAACGCTAGTTTTGCAACGCCAAGAAAAACAAAACCAGCGTGCTCTCTATATTAGAAACAGGAAAAGGGTTCTTGACATAACTGCCGCTTCTTCTTCCTTCAGTTCCAATAATGCAGGACGACATAAATCAGACGAACCGTCTACCTTAGAATATATTTATAGTTCGTGGTATCTGGTGCTGACAAGACTCAAATTATGTTGAAAATATTTTTGGTGGAAATTCTAAAGGTTCAATATTGAAAACAATAATCCAAAAATGTCTTTCTTATTTGTTACAAAAATTTACTATCATAGTAACTGATACTATTTTCAGTTTTCACTCAACAAGTGGAAATTAGTGATTTTCAGTGCAATTTGGAAATACCTCATATCCCGTTAGCATTCCAGACACCAAATATCAAAAGTTCCCACCATTATCTTCTAAACATTTATTATATTCTGCTATATCATGCTCCAGTTTCTCGATTCTCATGAGTTCATGAACAATTTTCTTGCTCTATGTTTGCACCATACCGCGCCGTACTAGAAGTTAGCAGGTTCAAAGTCTTCACTAACATGGCACCCCTTGATTAAGTCTTTTCATGTAACCTTGGATTGAAACCATTATACTGCAAGTATCCTAGACATGAATTAAATATTAGCGTTAGGCTCACTGCGTTTGGTGTATATTATCCTATACGGGATGGTATTACTGTTTCCGATAGGTAAATTGTTTATATGCCACAAGGTTTGGGGTTTATTATTGTAAATAATAAACATTGGAAATCGTCACGAAAAAAAAAAAATATCTACCCCTTCAAAAATTGATATTTTTCGTTTCAAAGTATGTAGAATTCATAAATCGAACGATTTTGATGAAAATTAATAATTATTATGAATGGCTTCTCTCCTGACAAAAATAAACCCGAATGAATTAAACTGTATCAACCAAATCAACCATATTTAGTATTTGTACAAAATTTGCTGGAGGACTCGTATGTGTCGGCTTTGTATTTGTCACACTATGATGAGCAACAGAATTTTATTTTAAAGAGCTCCACAACTTATCATTTTAGAGTGTGGGGAGGTATTCAGTCCAGGGTTTTAAGGATTCACCCCCCCCCCCCCCNTCCCCCCCCCCCCCCAATTTTTTTGAAAAAGTTGGATTTCTTCTATATTCCCTATACTGTAAAATTCCCTCCCCCCCCAATATAATTCTGGATTCGGGCGTTCGGGACTTCTTGATTGTTTCGTTCCAGGATGGTATAAATTCAAATTCTATTTGTGTCTACTCCTGAAAGAAAAATATTGAATATATTTTTCCACAAAGATTGTACCAAAATTTTCCCAAAATTAAAAAAAAAAAAACAATTCTTCCAAAAAATCTACTTTTCAAACCAAATTTTCGGAAAAATAAATTTGCTTTTAGTTAAAATTTGAAAGTAAGACTTTCGTTTAGTAATTTTTTTATCGATAATAAATTTAGCCAGCGTCTATGGCACGCTAAATGCACCAGTTCCCGTTAGATCACTGAAGTTAAACAACATCCAGCAAGATATTATCATGTGGGTGTCCACGTAAGTTTGCGCCTTCGTGTTGCTGGCTATTTTTCGGTCCAAACCAATCTGGGTGAGGTCAAAATGAGAAAGAATTCCATTTCAGGCAGGAATTCAGCTCAGAACTCTCCGCTGGACAAAGAATCTTATCCACCCTTAATAAATCTTTCCTGATATAATTTTTATTCTTTGCTAATAAATAATTTTGCACATATATTTTTCTTCTTCTTCATGTAGACTTCATCTTTCTTTTTCTCTCTCTCTCTCTCTCTCTCTCTCTGAAACTTCTCTTTTTCTTGTTCGTAATAGAGTCATTAAAAGTACGTTTATAGAATATCCGCCTATCAACACCACCTCGCTATCTTTAAAGTTAAATGCAATAACATCTAACTTTAAAAGATTGTAAACAGCCAATTGGTATGGATTAAATCATTAGGTACAACCGCAAGTTGATTCAGAATCAGCCGAGTTCGTAATTGATATGCATACACATTGGATGAGAGATAACATCTGAAATATATTTTATCCTTCAAGTGTTGAATGATATTTCTTATAAGTTAAATGAATTTCACTTAACACAAGAAGAAACTCCCGAGTTTGATCTTCAACGAGTTTCTGTAGCAATTCAAGAAAAATCGCGATTCAACGACTACGAAAATTCGACATGATGAATCTAAACTAATAAAACCAAAATATCAGTTGATTTACTAACTGAACGATAATTCATCAACGCCGCTCCACGATAAGTCAATTTATTTTTCTGATTCTCGACTTTTCTGATTCTGGTTTATTTTTTATCATGTTCTATTTTAGTTGTTATGCAGGTATTCAGTTTATATTTTATTATTTTTAGCAATAAAATATTTTATTTTAACCTTTACTTCAANTTTTGGAACCTAACCCAATACTACGCCCAACAAACTTGGTGTTAGACCTATTCGCAGACCTACCGAATGTACATACAACATTTCATTAAAATCGGTTAAGCTGTTTCGTAGGAGTATGGTAACAAACACCATGACACGAGAATATTATATACGAGTATATGATAATCTTTCATGTATGTAAAATCGAAATTTCAACCTAACCTAACCTAACCTAATAATCCAAATGCATGAAAGTTTATCATATATATAATATTGTCGTGTCATAGTGTTTGTTACTATACTCCTACGAAACACCTTTTCCTCCTCTTCTTGAGTGTGAGGTGGCGACTGCTTTCTTCATAAGTGTTCGTGAACTTCCTAGTCCTAGGTGTCCTCTCTCAAATAGGCCTACCAGACTATTCTTTACAGTGTTTTCATGTCTCATGTTATGCTCAACGTATACTAATGGCCTTAAGGTGTTTACGATTTCTTTCTTTCCTTTCTTTCTTAAGAGGATTTCTTTATTTTAAATACAGTTCGTTCCCACAATGTAGATAGGAAATAAGAATGGAAATCTTGCCTAATAACAGATTACAATTGAACTCTTGGTGCTCGCCTGTTGATCTTTCAGAATCAAAAATAAAAATTATCTTGTGTCGTCTGACCCATCAGCCGAAGAATACACTCTACGATGGTTATTCTGCAATATCTATAATAGGTAACCTGTTACAACAACTTTACGATATTTTAAAGGAGTAAAATGACCAGGAATAAGTTTGGTCATAGCAGACTGACTCACGCCTACCTTTTGAAGAAGTCCCCTCCGCCTGTGAATCTATATTCTCTCTTGTCCCTTTCAAAGAAAGTATCTAATGTCTAAAATTTCGATGTCGATAATGTACAATATTTTATTATCAATTGGTCATTCAAGGCAGTGGTTTCAACCTCCATTCGCTGGAAACTTGCAAAACTGGGAACTTGACACTTGGGTTGGAACGAAAAAATAGCTAGCATCACCAGGGCGCGATCCCACGTAGACACTCACATGGTGCAACCTCGCTGGACGTTGCTTAATATCAGTGATCTAACGGGAACTGGTGTATTCAACGTGCCATAGACGCTGGCTAATTTTAGTTTTTACAATAATAATTTGTATATTTATTAATTTATTTATAATCAAAATTTAAATAAGAAATATTATTGACGATGTTTGTAGTCATTTTGAAATATAAGAATTTCTAATTAATTTTGTATCGACTACAATTAAATTGATGAGTCACGAGCGTTTTCGTCTGTTGCGACATCTTCCGATGTCGTAACAATTTAGGTACTTGTCGATACGAAATTATTTAGAAAGGTAACCTTAGACCATCTAAACTTCTTAGTAAGAATCTATTGCACGATGAATACACCGATAACCGTTTAGATAATTGAAATGAAGTTACGCCCAGCCAGCCTTTAGTAAGTGGGTGGACACGTAGTTTCTCGCCGTCTGGATGCTGCCTACTTTTCTGGACCAACCGGGGTCCAGCGAATGGCGGGTAAAACCCTAGTCTTAAATGACCAATAGATGTTCAAGAAACGTTTAGCAAAAATAAACTTAGACTTCTAAGAAATTGACTAGATTACTCTGATATCTCAAATAAAGTTGTTCGTTCAACATCGACGTCACAGTTGCATAGTTTTCGATATTGACTCTATTCCAGACATGGGTCAGACAGGCGATATTACAAATAGCACAGTACAATATTTATGTATTTAAAACTATATAACTAAACTATATACAGAGTGTTGGCAAAAATCCCAAAATAATTTTGCAAAATGGATTGTCAAAAAGTTTGTTAGGAAGGTTTGGTTTTTGTGTTAAATTTGAAAGAGAGAAAAAGGGATAGGAAGGGACAGAGAGAGAGAGATTTGTATACTTGGTTATTGTGTAGTCAAAATTATGCTCTAACTGCAGAAACATGAAAAAATACACCTAGAGACAAAATAAGAGCACATGGGATACTCAATAATGTAATTTCATCGGTGATACTTATGATAGAAATTCAGATAGTTTTGACTTTTTGGTTTCTAAATTCTTTTTTTTTTTTTAGAAATCCTAAATTTTGTTTTACCAATGGAAAATATATGTTATGCCATAAATTTAAAACTGTGTTGTTTATTATTCACAATCTAAATTAATGACCAAAATTAAAATCAGACAAATATTTCTTTTTAAAAAAAAATAGCAGACGGTAATGAGCACACATATCATTAAACTTCTATTTACTGAAAAAAAATCGATCGAGCGACGGCAACACAACTTCTCAACTCCGCAGCTTCTGTGCAACTGACTGATCATTCAAGTAGTACAGACATCACACTTGTAGTAACTTGTTTTATATGGTTTGGATTTCTCGTCTCATGGAAAACGTTGGATGGTAATGAGGATGAAATTGAGGGACAATTTTTAACAGATTTTAAAAATGTTAAGGAAAACAAATTTTATGCTATGAAGCTAGATATATATATATATATATATATATATACATATCTTACATATAAAATAATGAAGTCAAATATATATATATCTCTGAACTTGTGTAATAATAACAAAAAATTGTTATTCACAAAAAAATATAAAAATATAAGAAGGAGAAAAAAAATGTCGAGGGACACCGGACGGTTATCAGATTCTGACCCTAAAACTCATTTTTTTAGTGGAAAAATATAATGCTTTTGATTAAAGTTGGGTGGCGCTATATACCCATTGGCCATTGCAGTAATTTGAAAAAGAAAAACACCCAAAAAAACAAGCGGTCAAAAAACAATCTCCGAGGGACACGAATGTTAAAACTATCTGAATTTCTCTCTTATACTGAAACTTCTTCTGGTATAAGATTGTCCATTTGTCCTTTTCATTAGAAGTGACAAATGATTCCCCATTTCAGTCCCTTAAAAAACTTTATGAAATGTATGTGTCATTAGCTCGTATGACAACCTGTTACCCAAGGTCACTCACCATTTGCTGAAATCATACAAACCAGCCAACCGTATTGACCTTACCCAGCGTAAGTTAGCCTAGGAATAGACAGCCTGAGGAGGGCACAAAACTATGAGGTCTCCCAACAAGTAAAATCTTGTTTAACTTCTGTGATCTCAAGGAAATTGGTATATTCGATGTGCCATTTTGCCAGCTTCTATGGCATGTTGAATACACCATTTCCTTTTCGACCACTGAAGTTAAGCAACGTCCAGCGAGGATGTACCATGTGGGTTCGCGGCCTCGTGATGCTGGCCATTTTTCCGGTCCAACCCAGGCTGGGTGAGGTAAATGTGGGTAGCCGGTTTGCAAGTTTCCAGTGAATGGAGGGTAAACCCCCGTCTCGAATGACCGATAGATGAATAAGAGACGTTAAGCCAAATTAAAAAAAAAAAAAAATGTGTCATTAACGCTGGTTGGCTATAATTTTAAACTGTGAAAATTAATTTTGAATAATGTCTGAGTGATCACCACAAAGTTCATTTAATTCTGGACCACTCAGACGAACAAATATTATATTTTGTTTTAACGTCTTTGGTGACTAACTTGTGAAAAATCCAGAAATCATATAATTTATTATAATGCACCTATACATTATACATTGATTAGGTAGTGAGGTAGGTAATTAAGTACCAATTAATTATTGAAGTGTTGAGTGTGGCACTAATATTCTCTACTAGTGTATATTATATTTTGCTGAACTAAATTTCTTACATTAAAATACTTGCTGAATTTTTTCTCATAAGATACATTGTACAAAATTTCCATTTTATTTGAATAAAAAGAAACATCTTAAAAAAATGTGGAAATTTGGTATGCTTGGTTGCACCTTTAAAAGTATACTTATTCCACAATTATGTCATGATTTTTATTGAAAATTTGGCACCAAGACTGTTTTTAAATTTATAGTTCAAAATGCAATTTTGGATAATCTACGCCCAGTATAATCTACTCACGAAAATGTAAATGTACAAAAAGCTAACAGAGCAAACGACCTGTCCACAACTTACTGTTAGAGTCTTTATATGGAAAAACCCAACAACTGGATTGACTCTTCTTCTTTAACTTCATATTTTTCCCAATTTTATTTGAGGTCGACGTTGCTTTTCATTATTCTACCATGCCACAACCTTTTGTTCTGTTCCTATTCTCTTCAGCTGTACCATTTCCTGGCATGGTAACCCTCGTTTTCTTCTCACAGTATCCATAAAAAACTGCTTGGAATCTGTACTTTGCTGATGACTTCTTTAAAGATTGGATGCCCTTCCATACAAAAGACATTCTATAATTACATTTGCTTAAGACCGTTATCTAATGGCCTATTCCCCTGGTGCCACATAACTTAGTAACTGACTCATAATCAACGTAACGCGACGCTGGCTATGGCACCAGAATAGGTACAACAATTCCCTTTAGATCAATGAAGTTAAGCAATTTCCAGCGAGATTTTTCTTGGTGACTTACCTCGCAGGTTCTACCCCCTCTTTGTAAGTTTACACCGAATGGAGGATAAAACCTAAAACCTCAGTCTTGAGTGACCAAAAGTCATTTAGCAAATAAAAAATGAAGGAAAAAAAAAAACGTTCCTTAACTCTAGGATTTCCAAGCTCTATTCAATTACGAGCATTGGCAAGGGGGGGGGGCTAAAAAGTACCCGCCAACAAAATAAAGGAAAAGAAATGATTTTTTTTATTACAATAAGGTGTTATTTCTTTATTAAAAACTAAAAAAATATAAACTAAATAATATAATTGAAAATAAAAAAAAAAAATCGATAGACCCTAGAAAATCTATTCTGAACCAGAAATTTGTTCTTCCTGACATCCAACACAGACAAATGTCTTTTGACAGTGTTTACACACACTTATTTCTTGCAGGTGGTACAGATAATTAGACAATTCAGACACTTTAGAAAATTTATGGTAGCCTTTAATGGTAGCTTTAGAAAATCAATGTATTGGTACATGCATTGTTCAGGAGGGGGGCAGTACCCGCACAAAAGTTTGGTATCAATATCATCCCTTAGAAGGCTTAGAACATACATATTTTTATATACTATGATGGAAAATATTGTTTGTGACAATTATTAAAGGTCTCATTAAAATAAGTATCATAAATTGATTACTATAAGCTTTTTGCTAAAACGCGGGTACTTTGTACCCTCTCCTTGGCAATGCTAGGGTTAAAAAATAACACTAGTTTTAGATGCAAGCTATTTCCTATATAATTGCATTGACATTTCCTCATTCCTCTGGCCCGGCTGTGAAAGTATTGAGGCCATGAATGTTTT
>CM022883.1:14709460-14725708 GCA_012654025.1 Pachypsylla venusta
AGTACTTTGCAAAAAAATTTACACGTCTAGCGTGTTTGGTTTCAAAATAGCGGCCATTTGAAATTTCCAAGATATGACTTCCAAGAGTGTCTAAAACTAGGCGAATATTTTGCAATGGGATATATTGAATGATTGCATAGGACACCAATGTTGAGGAACCTGCTTTTTAGACATTATTCGCCTAGATTTAGACACTTCGCCTACTATTAGAAATAATTCGCCTAGTTTTAGACACTCTTGGAAGTCATATCTTCGAAATTTCAAGTAGCCGCTAATATGAAACCAAACACGCTAGACGTGTAAATTTTAAAAACACATATAACTCACCTAACATATTTCCAATGAATTATTTTACCAACCCCTTATCTAAAGTTGATATTTATGATTTCTAATAAAGTTATTATGAATCTTGCATGTATATGCTCATGATATCTATCTTAGAAGTTGTACAGGTCGTGGTCAAATTTATCCAAGCAGTCATCAGTTTTATTAATAACAATATGGAATAATAGACTTTATTCTATACGAGTACAGTATTGAAATTGTTAATCAAGTCGGAGCTGGAACCCTTATATCTCATTCTCACCAGAATATCACCGTTTTCCCCAGTGAGGTACATACTTATAAATTAGCGTTTTCCAATTACAAACGTTTTTCTACAGACCGACTGGGAGAAAAACCTGCCGAACAATAATTTTTACGTTAATTTTTGTCATCGAAAACTAACGGTGAAAAAGACGCAGGTCCAGTGTAATAAAACCACAAACTAGATTTACCGTACTTATAGCACGCTCAATTTGTTTTTCTCGTTGTTCTGCTTGATGGATATATTCACGTTGCACATTTGTCTCTCCGTCAGTACAATTTGTAAGAAGACTGATGAATTATGAATGCAAATGGGAACGGAAAAAAGTGAAGTGAGAATGAGTTTAATTCATATGCATCCTTTCTCGTGTCTGTAAAATGAGTTCAAAAAATTTTTAACTCATTTTGGAGAATTCGACATTGCGCCATTGCAACTCAAACCAAGATACAGTAGTTATTTTAATCGACTTTTAGGGTACGCTATTGGGGAAACGATTCCCGATAAATAAATTTATTCCTGAACGTTGGCTTGTATAATTTTTCGTCTAAAAATCGTTGATGATTTTTTAGTATAACTCAGATTAAGTTTGATGATTATTAAGGCCCATTTACACTGCCTTAACACGAGCATCAAGCATTCGTGATCGTTGCTCGCCAGTTTTTGTCGAGCACGAACACAAACGACCATTCTGTTCACACTGCTCGAGCATTTCTAACGATCAGTTACTCGAGGTCAAGCTCGAGCACGAACGAGCATTCGCTTCGAACATGATCGGCTCGCGGCGACTGTTTACACTGCCTGAGCCGCGGGCGAATGCTCCTTTGTCACGTCTGTTCGCGACGAATGCTCAGGCAGTGTAAATGGGCCTTTCTGCCTTTACACTCTTTAGCTATTGGATGAAAATGCGGAACTAAAACAATGGTAATTATAACATTTTAAGGTGTTGTAGTGGGAGAGAGATGCGATACGGCACGCTCGCTTCAAAAAATCGTGCCATATTAGTAGATATTTACAGAATTGCCGACCATACAGAATCGCGTGTTTGCGGATCATATTATATATGTTTATGCTAAATAGTGGATTTCGCTGCCATTTTAAATAAACCCGGCATAACGAAGTTTCAACCCAAACTACAATTTGGCAACGGTTTTAACATTCTTCACTTTTTTCAATCAGTTTGCCAAGTGAAATATACTGAAAAAGTTGATAATTTCAGCAGACTTGGCAGAAAGTATATAAGTTAACAATAATGTAAGAAAGTCCTTTTTCACCTTAAGAACTAATGCTATGTGTAACAAACTACCAGAAAATATTGTCAAATTCATTTAGAAATTGAGTCGATCAAATAATATTTGAAACAAAACAACTTCAACCTGATTATTTGGCAACAGATAGAAAACTATTCTGGTCTGAACCTTGGCCCTCTTTAAAAATAATATTTTAAGTTATAAAATCTTAACTTCATAAGGCTTTTTGAAAAATAAATTTATTTTTCTTCAAAGTGTAACAACAACAACAACAACAACACAGTAATTTTCTACTCAGAAAGAAGGAGTGAAGAAACTAAGAATTTTCTTCACACAGCTGTAAAGATATTTTTTTTTATATTTTGTTTACCAAACTATAGAAAGCACATGTTACACTCTAATACTTCTTAAATGATGAAGAAAAAGAACAAAAATATAACAAAGTTTAAAGAAGAAAAAGAGAGGAGATTTGGTATCCAAAGAAAATTAAATTGTTTGGGATAAATTATTGTCAATGTCGGTTGTTGAGGACGAGCAAAAGTCAGGAGCCAACGGGGGAGCTGTGCATTATTTTCGAAAATCCAGCAAAAGTTTTTAACATGACAATGATTTCCGCAAAGATATGTATTAATATGCAGCGAATGAAACAAAAATGATCAAAGATTAAAAAGAATAGATGAGTGAGTTGATAATGGAAAGATCGAGTTATTCCTTTCGCTCAGACATCTCTGGTGCAAAAAGTACATCACACTCAGCTTGTACCAGGGAGGTACCGGGTTCGAGACTTGGTCAGGTTTAAAATATAAAAAGTTTTTTTTAAAAAAAAAAAAAAATTGAGCACAATTGAGTAGCAGTGGTAATAGCGAAAAGTGGTAGCATTATAAGGTAATTGTTAGGTACAGCTTGGTGTATTGAAATAATTGTTCAAAAATAACATGTATTGCTATGATGCCCACAAAATTGTGGTATAATAACACAAAGAATAATACACATAACATTTTTTTTTGCTCTTGTTTGAATTAATTCAGTTCACGAGACCTCTTTTTTATCATCTTCATATGATCAAGTATGATCTGTTTCCTTTAATAAGTTAACATTCCCAATCTGTTTCTTCTTGTCTTCAATCCTTTGATTGTTTTTATCACCATCTTTAACGAAAAGAATCACAAATTCACATGAATAGAATTAACCTCCATCTGGAGGGAGGTATTGACGGACATCAACAGTTTCCTATTTCATTTCTAGAAAGTTTTCTTGTTTCATTTCTTGTTTTTGAGAATTGTGAATTCTTCTTGATATAAGTTGTTTGTCCATTCCCTCTAAGTTCTGGTTCATAATTAATTCGTGCCCAACATGGTGTGTTATAAATTTGAGTGTTCCATTTTTAATTGTCTGCAGATCTAATAATTTATAAATTCTAATTTTTTTCCCTGCAACCATAGAAATCTGACGACTATAAATATAAAAAAAGAAAACATTATCTGTCAGTTTCTATATCAAATGTTTCATGTTTTGAATCATCAAAACATAAAATCATCATTTCTGGGGAAAATACGTATTTTTGTAGCTTCTGATTGACTTCCGTATTGGTATACAGAAAGATTCGAGTTTAGTATTTCTGATCCTTCTCCTAGACTCTCAAGTTCTCCTGCAACTGAAAGATCTTTATATCCAAGGAAATTATTACTTCAAGGCAAGGGGAAGTATTTTTGCCTTGGAAGTAGACGAAGACAGATAATCCTAATACCTTCTATCGACAGACGAATCTAATTATCATATTTGGTATGCAACTAAAGTATTTTCAGTTAAATAATTGTATTTTTAATTTAAATAATTACTTTATTAAAAAAACTATCCTCAGATGAAGAGTTTAACAAATAGGTAGCGTGTTTAAGAAGAATAAAAAACAACATGAAATTAAACCCCAAGATAAAATGAAAGACCTGGCAGAGCTTCCTTTATAGTTTAAGCATTCTAATTATTTGATCATTAAAAAAAATAAAAGGAATTATAATTATTATTATTTTATTTTATATTACAAGAACTCAATTAAATTTTGCAGTAACCTCATTGTATAAAATAATTAATTTTTCTAAAGAAATATTTTGATTTTTTTTTTTTCAAGAGTTAATCAAATGCTTCTGTTTGGTCTCATAAGGGCAGGTACAATGCGGAGTTATATTATTCGAAAAGTTTGAACAATCAATTCATTCAAAATAAAAGCAAAAGAAATCGATTATAATACCTACTATTTTTGTGTAATGTCTCTTTAACATCCATTGGCTATTGGAGATGTGGGGTTTCACCCTCTGGAAACTTGCAAACCAGCTACCCCACGTCGAACTCACCCAACCTAAGTTGGTTAGAGAATAGTGAGCTACACGACGTCCTGAACCTACTTGGTCACCCATAAATTAAAACCATGCTGTTCGTTGCTGGACTCCAGTGATCTTACCGGAATTAGTGTGGAAACTGGTATGTTCCCCCTTTTTGTATTACAGCTAAACACCATAGAAGACTATTAATTGTTTTCACCGTCTACTATAATAACAGTTTCAGCCAAGGGTCATTAAAATCTTTCCCCTAACCTCATATAAATCTGTTTCTACCATATTATCAAAACATGAATCTTCTAGATGGTTTTCTTTTGCGTTACCTTTCCAATTTTCTCAACAATAGGAGGATCAAAGTAAAATGTAATGGTTGCCTTTCAGACTCTTATGATTTGCAAAATGGTATTGTTCAGGGTTCTTCACTGAGTCCTCTTCTTTTTATTGTGTTTATAAATGATATTNAGATGCTAAGAAAAAAACAACAACATGAATGTTGAAAGGAGAAGAACAGTTGATTTTAAGAGCAACATCTCTACAGCAAACAGCATTAAATAACGTGCTTCGTGCTTGTGAGAGTAGGGTGATTTCCAAATGAAAATGCTTGACCGATTAAGATTAAATACCTACTAAGTATTAGTGAGAATTACCGGATAAGTCAAAAACAAGTGCCGCTACTTAAAAATAACCTTTATATTACAAGTTCTAGTTTCAACTATCTACAGCAAACCGCAATGGGAAACTATTGCTAATCATGGCATCGTGTTATTTTCTCAGTGATTTGACATTTTCATATGACCACATGATCAGGCACCAAACAGTCAAGCACGACTCAAACAACATATAATATTGTTTGAACTCCTAAATCTCAGCTGCACACAAGTTTGTATTATAATAGAGTTACCTCTATCGTAATGATGACCTGAGAGCGATATGCCATGGCGCGGTAAAAGCTACGTGGGATGGTAAATTGTGAACACACCTATATTTTTTTCCTTCTTTCTTTTAACAGTCAAAAGAGATTCATTATTCATTAGTGATTTAGTGATAGCTCCAGTTGTTAATTATATCTTCAGATTTGTCCGGATTCATATTGGAATTGTTTGAAGCAATATAGGAAACCACGCTGCCAAAACACGATCGTTCGCCAGAACATCTTCATACATCAAAATAAAAGAGTACGGCAAATGCAAGTGCACAGAGGAAGGAAGTACCAACTATCTGGTACTTAATATCTACCTGTTTAAAAATAATAAAAAAAAAATCAATTCAATTTTTTTATTTATTTTGAAAATACAAAGGTATTTTACCCAAGCTTTTTTAGACTTCTAACATTTTTCGATTTTACATAGGAATATGAATCTGGAAGTATAGGGTGCTCCGAAAGTAACGATTGACCTTATTTTATGAAAAAGGGTACAATTAGCATATTGTTGTCTTCAGGAGTCTTTGGGGTTTATGAGTGAAAAACAATATCGGGCAATTCGGGCATATTTAACATTTGCTTCATTTCGAGGCTTTTCGGCATCCAATACTGAACCGCTTTCTTCAAATTTCTTGATTAATTTGATGCTTCATGACGTCCAAGAATCGTACTGTTTTTCCGCACAGTCACCCCGAAACATTCACTATTACGATAGTGGGATTTTATTATTAAAACTCGCTGTTCTGGGGTGTATGTTTCCATGTCTATATTGCACTAACACTAACCTGGAACGGAAAAAAAAGCAGAGAAACAAAACCGCAAAGACTTTAGACAACAAATGATACACAAGAAGTGTTGCCAACCAATTTTTTTGAGCAAAATGTAGGATTCCTATTTCCGGCGTAACTTCTGGAGCACCCTTTATATATATATCAAAATGAAAGACAACATATCCCATAAACATTTAATATTCAATAAAGGATCTAAACAGACCGCCGCGCCGGCTCGAAATACTGCCACGTTTTTTTACTGGAGGGAATAGAAATTTAAAGTGTATTTCATTTAATTATATTTGTTTCTTAATTCAACAATTAAAAATGAAGTATTTTTCATTGATCCTAATTATTTTTCATTTTAAAACGTTCAATAGTGAAGTGAATAGAACAAACATATTATGAGAGCAGCATACCTTGACCTCTAATATTATGATTCTAATGTAATTTCAAAGAGGTCCAATAGATAGCGACAACTCTCCTTTATAATTGACTATTCTGGAATTTCTAGAATGTGAGCTGCGTATTTCCTTCTCCTTTTAAGAATCGATATAATGGACTTCGTGAGGAGATTTGAGTCAGTTTTATAGTCGAATTTAGTGGGTTTAGTTCAAGTGATTAAATTTTGAATTTTCAGTGTGTGAATTACGTAGTTTTCTCGCGTGTTTTGTATACGATATTTTAGAAGCTCTATAGTGTACGACATTTGAAAACCTTTTTACTGTGTTTTCTTTAAGAAAGATTTTAAGTTTCCTTTCTATTTTTTTTTTTTTTTTTTTTTTTTTTTTTTTTAGTTAGTTAGTTAACGCGTTTTTAATCAAGGACTACTTAATCCTCGAACCCCAAATCTACAACAATATAGATGTTGATAATCCATGTCCTCTAATATAGTGGTAAATGTCCCGAATTCATGAGGATGAAATTTTATTGGTTGGTTTTGAACTCACATTCTACTGTTTATCAGTAGAATGTGAGTTCTTACCACTCAGAGCGTCTTACCACTACAACATCAATCCATCATTCAAGTCTCTGATGCCACCTTGAGGAATTTAATCAGGTATATAGTCATTCAACACCAGATCATAAGATGAGGGTGAGAGGAAGAATATCTTGCAGAAGATAATATGTAAATGTATATTTCTTTGTGTTATTATGTCACAATGTTTGTGGGTATCATAGCATTACAAGGTATTTTCAACATTCACTCCAATATCACTAAGCCTAAGCTACACTTTAACAATTTTTACCTTACAATGCTACCACTTGGCGCTATTACCATAGCTACTCAATTGTCCTCAGGAGGTTGAGTTACCCCCAAACACAAACAGACCAAATTATAGAAAATTCGAAAAAACCTTTTTCAAATTTTCGACACGTCTAGGAATCGAACCCGGAACCTCCTTGATGCAAGCCGAGTATGATGCGCACTCTGCCACGGAGACGTCGCAGAAGATGATAGGGGACACTTCATGATGGATTTGATTGCACTCCTAGTAAAGTTAAGTATGAGGACAACTTTAAGAAGTTTTGAATAAAATGAAGAGAATATAACAATCGTATTGGAAAGACGAAGACAGATATCATTGAAATGCATCATCTATGCTTGACCCACAATGACCCCATGTAGTTGAACACACACACGAAAAAAATCTCTGAGAAGTACTAAACTATAATTTATCTATCTGATATCTATCTAAATAAATAAAATAAATTTTGAAAGCTCGCCAGTAGTGCTTAGTGATCTGATACTTACTCTATTAAAATAAGAGATTCAGCATAGATTGGAACAGTCACTACCGTTCATACAGTATGATAAGGTCTTTTAAATACACGATAGTAAGCATTGTCCAGACCAGTAGTGCTTAGTGATCTGATACTTACTCTATTAAAATAAGAGATTCAGCATAGATTGGAACAGTCACTACTGTTCATACAGTATGATAAGGTTTTTTGAATACACGATAGTAAGCATTGCCCAGACCAGTAGTGCTTAGTGATCTGGTAGGTACCTCAGGTATTTCCCTAACATGATATATATGCAAAGATGTGTGCTATGCCATAAGATAAGTAATTATTCGGCTGTGTGCAAGCACCCTGAGAATCTTTCTGATGAGCAGGCTATGATCTATGATTTGTCGTAATATCTAATTTTGACTTTTAATACAGGATCTGATAGAGGAATTTAAGAAATCAGAATGTATTTCAATATGAAGATAAGTGGAATTTTTGTTTCAGAACGCGAATTCAGATTCCGAAAACGACATCGCGGACTTTTTAAAACATACCCATTCCAAGGAGTTCTCTCAAACTGCGTATTGCATTAATTAACATTTCTTGAATAGTGTGGTTAATCTTAATTAACATTTCTTCAATAGTTATCCATTAGGGTAACTTTTCCCTAAATTAGTTATAGGAATGGGCTTTAATGTTTGTTGGGGGAGGGGACTTTTGATAGAAGCAGAATAATTCTGGCACTTCGATGCTTTTTTTTATTGGCTTGCAAAACTAGCCTTTTGCTTGAAATTTTCCCATTGTGTTTTCCATTTACACATTGACTATTGCAGAGGTAATAGCCAGCTCCCATGGCTCAGTGGTCACTGCACTAGTCTTGCACTCGGGAGACCCAGGTTCGAATTCAAAAATGTGTCACTGTGGTTTGGATGTTTTCGGGGCCCACTCAGACTCATCCGGTGCCAGCATTGTAGGTAAAATAGAAAAATTCAAAGTAATTGGATAATGATTGATATTTGGAAAAATCCTACAATGCTGCAGTGAGTACCAATGTTGTGGCATAATAACACAAAGAAACAGCATTTATTTATTATTGCAGAGGTAATGTGAAATGTATATAGGTACGTGATTTAAAGAAAACCGTCAGATGCCTTCTGTGAATAAAGCGTGCTTGATAAGAATATTGTGGATATGACCCTAAGTGATGGCACGCAACAGATTATTGATAAGAAAAGAACCAAAACAATTTTCCTTATCAGTATGGTTAGCATCTGGAATATTATATTTGACGAATTAACTGCTACATTCCTCGTGATAAGAACATCTTGGTCTTGATAAAATTCTTTGCTTCTGGTGACAAAGTAAACCCGTACAGGGTCATGAAATGTTCGTCAATAAATATCTTACCAATGACAATAAAAAAAGGAGCGGTAGAGCGTTAACATAAATATATTCGACTGACCATTCTGACCAAACCCTTGGAGCGAATGTTGTGATTTTTTTTTTAATTTTGCTTAACGTCTTTTTAGCATTCAAGACGGGGGTTTCACCCTCCATTCGCAAGAAACTTGCAATACAGCTACCCACATTGATCTCACTCAGGCTGGGTAGGGCCGGAAAAATAGCCAGCATCACGAGTCTCGAGAGAGCGAACCCACGTGGACACCCACCTGGTGTAACCTCGCTGGACGTTGCTTAACTTCAGTGACTAACGGGAACTGGTGTATTTAACGTGCCATAGACGCTGGCAATTTTTTTTAAAATATTTAGAAATTGAGGTGATTGATCAACAGATTTTTCATTTTTATTCTGTGCTCTGAGAAATATTATTTTTAGTGTTAAACTTGTTGATAATAATAACAGAGTTTCAAATAAAAATTAAATTATCCAATTGAAAAAGCCTCCTGGGTCAAAAGACTCTTCACACAACAATCCACTTGTAGTCGATACAAGAGTTTAAAAAAAAACATGAGAGAACTATGTAAGAAACATATAATAAACCAATCTTAAAATCTTTTTACAGCCAAAGAAAAACAAATGATCCAATTCAACAGAGTTGAAGTATTTCAGAAGACCAATTGAGAAAACTGGAAAAGATAAAATGAGGAAATTGAAGATCAAATAATAAATCGAAAAAAGAAACTAATGAAATATATTAGAAATCAACATGTAAAATGGTTTGGACACCTAATTATATAATGAAAATGCCGAATGAAAGAATCCCAAAAAAATTGTTAGAATGCTGACCAGAAGGTAGAAGAACAGGAGGAAAAGCAAGACTGAAATATGAAAGAACTGAAACCGGGAAGGGGGATACGTACTCTAAAATTAAGGGAACATTTTGGCAAAGGAACTAGCAAAGTTCAGCATTAAGATCTATAAGAAGAAACCGACGCCTGTAAAATGTTATGAAGAACTGAAGAAGAATGAAGAATGACAGTCATAATGCCTATACTTATAATAAATGGATAGAAGCAGCTAAATCAGCTCTTATCACTGAAGCAATAAAAGAACACTCAGAAAAAGCAAACATTACAATGTGCGCAAACGGGAACTAAGAAAACTGTTATTCCAAACAAAAAAATAGATTTGGTACACTTTGGGTTTACGGTGTTTTTTTTTTGACAACTTAACCATATATGAAACATTCTTTGTCGTGAAAAAATAATCAGACAACTGATATTAAATCTAAAATAATTTAATTAAAAACTATAAATTTCATACCACACAACTAGAAACACATAGCCCCATACTTTTTAAAGCATAATGATTTTCATGAATTCATGACGAGACATCTATGAACATTTAAATCATCATTAATTTGACAACTAATACAAAAACTTTTGCATTTCATCAATAGGTTGCGCCAGTTTATATTTTCTCATTGTATCTCTTCAACTCCCATTATTATATTCGTATCTTCCATTTTTCGTCCCTTTTTTGTATCAAATTTTTGTATAAAAACAGGGTCGAATTTAAAAGGCGTAATAGAAAGACTTATTACGATATGACTTATTACGAGAAGGTATCTTATAGTCCTGCAGTTGGGGATTATACCGGACCTACTATAATATTTGGATTAGTTCTCCCGGACTATTTTTTTTAACATTTCTTGTAGGTTTTAGTGATTTTGTGTGTAGGTATCCCAATGTTGAAATTTTCGAATTTTGCTGTAAAATTTGAATGACTTTTATTGAAAGAATTAGAATGAAGTTCAGCCAGCGTCTATGAACGTTAAATACACCAGTTACCGTTAGGTCACTGAAGTTAAGCAACGTGTCCAGCGAGGTTTTACTAAGCAAGTGTTCAAGTATGTTTGCGCCCTCGCGATTTTGTTTCCAGCTAATGGGAGATAAAAATCCCGTCTCGAATGACCAATAGATGTTAAAGGGATGTAAGCAAAAAAAAAAAAAAAAGAATAACGTTAAAGTCAATATCCCAGGGATGTTATCTCTGATAGAAAAATTATTAACTGACCTTCGCAGCATTAGAACGTTTAGGAGTATTAGATCGTGCTCGGCAGCATTTCGCTGTATCAAGGTGTGAATGTTTTTTCCTAAAAAAAAATATGTTTCTAGAATTGTATCAATATTATTATTAATTTGATAATAGATTTTCACATATTCATTGAATTAATATATATAATTGATAATCGTTAGAAATTATCCTGTAATAAACAAAATGCCCTATAGTCAGCAAAATGTTCAGAATGAACAAAAGTTTTTTATTTAGGTAAAAAAATGTTTTAAAATCAAAAATTTACATTGAAATAGGTACTAGAACATTGTTGCTGGAGAGTACCTATGGAGGAGATACGTCAACAACCTCTAAACCTATACTAAGTAAATCGATTCGTAAATTTATTGTTACATAAAGGGGGTGACTAAATACTTAGATCGGCCCTGTTTTCTTGCTTTATCCCTGCATCACACCCCTGACCTCCTCATCCATTACACTTGTCCCTTGCTTTGCGCCATGGATATTACTTATTTATTTATAGGCCATTGCAGTTTCATCGTTATTTGATTTATGTGTTTTTAAAAGATGGAGGTAAGTGTTATAATATGTTTGCACTCTATTTAGTTGCCCATTTTAAAATTAATTATAATTATCACATTATTTGCTAAATAATTGACCGCACTAAGTGAGGTCTAGTTTTAATGCCTCTATTTTTCTATAAATGTCTGTTTGGTTATTTGATAACCATCAAAAGCCTTGTTTGATTTTGATGAAATTGCTGTGGACATTCATTTATAGAATTTACCGATTTTGATGAAATTGCTGTGGACATTCATTCATAGAATTTACCGATTCTGATGAGATTAGTTGGTCATTACCGATTCTGATGAGATTAGTTGGTCATTCATAAAATTTACCGATTTTGATGAAATTGCTATGGACTGTACATTCATTCATAGAATTCACCGATTTTGCTCTAAACGAGACATCATTAGGGCCTATCATTGCAGTGAGGTTTAAAGTACACGGAACTACATTCACATAATATTAAATAACCCCTGGTCTGGTGGTGATGCCCCTTTTTATTTATCGTATAAGGTATGCCTCAGAAGTCCCAACTACTTTCTTATAACTTTTGAAAGAATGAAAAAAGGAGATAATGGTTTGGGCTGAAATGTAGGATGTCAACTTATAACAAATATTTAGTTTCAAGCAGTGGTATGGCCAGCGTCTATGGCACGTTGAATACACCAGTTCCCATTATATCACTGAAGTTAGGCAACGTCCAGCGAGGTTGTTCTATGTGGTTGTGTAAATGGGTTCGCGCCTTCGTGATGCGTGGGTGAGGTCAATGTGGGTAGCTGGTTGGCAAGTTTCCAGCGAATGGAGGGTAAAACCCACGTCCCGAATGACCAATAGATGTTAAAAAGACGTTAAGCCAAATTAAAAAAAAAAAAACATTGGTATTTTTGTGTGTCAGGTTGTTATCTCCAGACCGATAAGCGCTAAGAGATTTAAAATTTTGGTATGTAGGTATGTTACTTAAATCTTTTACATTATTTGGACGGAACACGAAATGGACAATTTTTGACTACTATTCGTTGGTTTTCACAAATCCAGCAAAGGGTACTAGAGTGCCTAATATGTTTGTTATGTGCCTGGATACAAAAGTATCTACCTATATTTTTTCCTAAATTTCCTTTCATTAAAATTTTCAAGAAATTAACAATTTCTATATAAAGTGACAATTTCCATGTTTCTAGATTTTGAAATCATCTCAGAATCGACCATGCGTTTTCCTATNGTTTTCACAAATCCAGCAAAGGGTACGTTGTAGAGACTAGAGTGCCTAATATGTTTGTTATGTGCCTGGATACAAAAGTATCTACCTATATTTTTTCCTAAATTTCCTTTCATTAAAATTTTCAAGAAATTAACAATTTCTTTATAAAGTGACAATTTCCATGTTTGCATCTAGATTTTGAAATCATCTCAGAATCGACCATGCGTTTTCCTATATCATAACTAAATTAGGGCCACACGGTCAAATGTTATGAGCCCCGTTCAATCCGCTCATCATAAGTATTTCCTCTTCTTTAACTTCATCTTTTCCGAATTTTATTATTTTGGGGTCGGCGTTGCCTTCGTTAATTCAACCATGCCACAACTTTTTTTTCACTGCTTATAAATACTATCTTTAGTTGTATCATTTCCTAGCACGGTAACCCTCGCTTTCTTTCGATAGTATCTATCAAAACGCAGCCATTACATTTTGCTGATGGCTTTCCATCTTTGGTTTGAAGTATGGTATTTTCAAATGCTGTAAAATTGTTGAAGCCATTGTGCCTTTTAAAATGCACTCTGCCGACATTTTTGGCGATACTGATAAAAAAAAGTCAGCAGAATGGACCACCAGCGAATTAACAGTATCTTGTGTCATTTTGTGTAGAAGACACAGACTCAGAATAGGGGGGTCAGTTGGGCAAATCAAATGATAGATAATAGGTTCATTTGTTTCTTTTTTTATATATTTTTAAGTTCCTAATGAAAATAAATGAGGTTAGTTATCCTACAATTAGTCGGCAAACTCATGTTAAAGGTGATTTTTGAAGATCAAGTTTTTCGTTTTTTTCCTACTTTTTCTTGTTGTTTCTTCAAGTCCATAATTTCAAATGAAGAGTTTAATTTTATTTTATTTACTTTGACAGTTAATTACCTATTATCAACATAGTTTTTCTTACTTAAACTGGTTGTATAGCAAAAAACTACCGCAGGCACTTTTTGCCCTCCCTCGGTCTTACTTGTGACAAAAAATATCATGGTCATTCTAGGGTTAAGGAACTTTTATACAGCCTCCATTGAATGACACTAATCCTACAAAGTAGGCATACCTATAAAATGGGTAGATGAATAATACGAGTAGATTATAAAATTTAACTCCAAATGTGGCTAAACATTTTTCAGGAAAAAAATCTTCCCCAGTGTCAGGCCGCCTCTCTTAGTATTTGAATAAAGACTAAAGACCCAAGATTTAATGCTTATACCATCGCCTTGGATATAAACGAATATGCAATGTGTTGTAACCCGTACACGCTAGGTTTGTTTCTCTTGTGCGAAACCCTGCGTGCGTTTTGCTTGATTTTATATTTAATGAAGGAGTANTTTTTTTGGCATAGGGTAATAGTTCCATTTATTGGACCCTGTTGAAAAATGCTCCAAATTTTGGACCCTCTATTTTATTATCCTCATATCTCTCGAACGAGCAAAGATTTTAAAAAGTGCGTCGTATCAGATGAAAGGGACACACATGTTCTTTACAACTGCAGTTATCAGTCGCTCGTGTAAAGTGCAAGAATTAAAATAGAAAAATCGATAAAAAAAAAAATTTCGTGTTTTTGTGCAAAAAAGAGTGATTTTTCTTAGGGAGGTCGATGTGCGTCTTAAGGTATGTACTTCTTATGTTTTATTTTTTTTACTATATTTTGGGTGTATACACTTTTTAAAATATTTTGGGTGTATTTTTTACTATATTTTGGGTGTATTTTTACTATATTTACGTGCCATAGATGCTGACTTTCTCGCACTAAAATTTCGTAGAGTTTTCAAATTTGCTTTCCTGCAATCCATAATAAATTTGGCTCTTTTCCTAGACTCGCTAAAGACGAAAAAAAGACTAATAAAACTGTTGCCTTCTATTTTCGACGATTTCTGAGCTGAGCTCGGGGATATGTTTTGTAACAAAAAAAGGGCATATTTTTACCACCTCTTATACTTTTATTTTCAAATTAATTGTCTTTTTTGGGATAAAATGCTTGCCAAAAGGACCGGCTAAGGAATTACAACATTGTATTTGGCTGCATTGAGGGTCCCAGAACCTAAATCCCGAATTTCAGCCATTTTTCTGTGTTTGCGAACAAAAAATCTCGACAATTGATAATATTTATAAGATTCGTGAAAATAAACAAAAAGCATCAGTAAACAATTTTTTAGTTAAAAAACAGTTTTGTCTCATGAGGGCTATGTAATCTATGTATATCATTCACACATGTACAATAATGTACATACATACCAAATATATCAAGTCTGCAGCATACCTGAATTCCGACCAAAATATATAAATGGCCTCCGAAGGGAGCACGCCAAATTCACTATGTGGCGGTCTTAGCCCATTGTAAATACAGTAGGTTTGGTGTAAGGAAGGACATCCAGCCTTTAAAAAACTGTGCCTCAAACCAAAAATGATATAGGTATGTGAGTTTCTATGCATACCGTGAGAAACAAGCGAGGGTTGCCATGCCATGAAAGTGTACAGCTAAATTGAGTAGGCACAGAACAAGAGTTTATGGTAAGGTAAAATTGAGCACCGCCGATCCCATATTGAATTGGGGAAGGGTGAAGTTAAAGAAGTAGAAAAATTGAAATCCGGCCCCCGAAAAGGGTCAAAAACGGTCAGCGGCAGATTTAATCTCAAAAACAGGTTTTGAGTGCATAGGTCTTCTAAATCTCCAGGGCATCCGATCTCTTTTTAGACAAGATTTGCGCACAGTCGAAAAGCAGAAAAAAAGCCAACGTCCCCAGTCAAGAAATTTTAAGCTTTCGTACCGTTCTGGAGATATTTATTTTATTTATAAAGGGACAGACCAATTGTCACGCACGGACCCTTGGAGAAAACTCAATAGTTAGGGCGATCGTCACGTTCGTCGTCCTTTGGAAGCTAATACGAGGAGACAAACTTAATTTGAACTTTCTAGCGTGTAGTCGCTCATTAGAAGCATGAGCTTACAGTCGCTTCCAAAGGACCAACGGGGTTTGACCTGATGCGGGCCACAAAACATATTTTGCCATTAAAACCTGGACATCGAAAATTACAATTCTTTCTTATTTACAGGAAAAGGAAAGAAATGATAAAAAAGGTACATGAACGAAATCATTTCTCGGAATAATCTCCACTGGGCTATTCTATTATGTTAAACCAAAAACCAATTCAAAAACTTTTTCATTTCTCCGCCAGAGTTCGCTACAAGTATGAACAATGCGAACATCTCGGCCAGTGAGTGTGTAGTGAGTATCTGGAAGTATCGTATCAATCGTATGAATGAATGGGGAGTGGCTTGTTAATGGTGTTCATAACACTTTTGAAATTTTATATCTCACCTAGCACCTCATTTTTATTTGTTTTATATTTGTGCGGCTCTTG
>CM022883.1:14726690-14740037 GCA_012654025.1 Pachypsylla venusta
GCTGGTTTGCAAGTTTCCAGCGAATGGAGGGTAAAACCCCCGTCTTGAATGACCAATAGATGTTAAAGAGACGTTAAGCCAAATTAAAAAAAAAAAAAAAGATTTATATACACAATGAACGAGACGAAAATAGTAAAGATGATTGAAGGAAGAGATCTTCAGTGGTTGGGACATGTGGAGAGATCTGAAGAATGGAAATTTGCAAAGTCAGATGAGTATAATGTAACAATAGTAGAATACCAAAGAAGAGGATGGTCTGTAATTCCTGCCATGTCTGTGGAAAAAATAGTGGGCTAACCGCAAAACAGATCAGTATAACGTTGGTGATATAGTGAGATCAATGGAAGTACTACTGACAATACAGAACAGAAGAACACCAAAGAAGGAATGAATCGATAATTATCTGGGCAAATGTGAAAGAAGGAGAATTAACGATTAAGTCACACAAAATAGATAAGAATGAGGAGACTTTTTTTTTTTAATTTGGCTTAACGTCTCTTTAAAACATCTATTAGTTATTCAAGACGGGGGTTTCATCCTCCATTCGCTGGAAACTTGCAAACCAGCTACCCATATTGACCTCACCCAGCCTGCGTTGTGCCGGAAAAATGGACAGCATCACGAGGGCGCGAACCCACGTGGACACCCACAGGGTACAACCTTGCTGGACGTTCCTTAACTTCAGGGATCTAACGTGAACGTGTCCATTGCTGCTGGCTAAGGAGCAAACTTACATGAAGTTCATATCACTTGATTCAATAAAAGTAGATTTCTGAATATTAATATAATTTGATGAGGTAAATAATGTCGGAACCCCTTAAAGGAATAGAATAGTTAAATGAAGGCCGTAAAGCAATTGAATAGTTATAACTGTTATAAGCTGATATTATCGATACTTGTAAAAAACAAAATCCAGTCGATCCCACTTTTGTGGAAAAAGACAATGTTGAAAAAAATGTAAATTTTCCGTGTACTAACACATTATTTCTCTGCCGCCTTCTCTACAATATTTTATGTTGGGTACTTTAATTTAATGACTAATAAAACTAGAATTTTATTACTCTTTTTGAGTCGCGTGCCATTAGGATTTATAACTTGATCATTGTTGTCGGTGTGATGGTTATTGGGTTTTATAGTTTCAAGTACATCATTGATGGGGTCAAGGTCGAATCTTTTACATTCTTTGTTATCGTTTATTTATTAGAATTACCATAATGTGTTATTGCTCTGTTAAAATTTGTATAAAAACCTTGGCGAAAGATTATGTCTTTTTCATTATAATTCTTACAATATTACCGTTCATCAGATTTTCTGCGATTGCATCGTTTCTGGAAACATTAATAGAGGGTATTCAGACGTATGAGTACATACTTTTTAAAAAAGTGTACATGATGGGTATATATGTGCACATTTTTTGGTTTTACACTCTGATTTATAACTCTATCTTCACAATATCAGAAATGTTATTTTTTCCTTTCCGAATTTAATGAAAAGAAAAATAGGTACTTTAATCTTTTTTTTTCAAGCCGGTCCTTTTTCACCTTCTGTTACCGGAATTCTACTTAAACCGTGGTCTTTCGTGGTCAAATTCAAGTTGTTTTTTTCAATTTTTTTCTTCAGTATTGCCAAAGGGTGAGCAGCAACCCCCCTTGGTAAGATGAAATGTGAATATTTATGCAGTAATCTTCCAGTAAATAATTTATGCCTTATATATTTTTCCCATTTTGATTTTATAAATACAATCAGAATGATTTTATAAATCCAAGTAAAATGTTCCACAGATATATAACATCTTAACAACGCCCCGCACTCCCCTCGTCAATTGTCTATCTTGTTTACATCACAGCTGCCCCAAAAACAAGGTTTATTTTACATCTTGCAAACTGTCCAGGGACAGCAAAAATGCCGATACGAGGGCTCTATTCCCAGCCACTAACTACATACCCCGCATGCGCCAGCTAGGCACGCCGGCCATTTCGCAATGTACGTAAAGTTCATCTCACGTTAACTTGATCTTTTTTTATAATTTCCAATGCAAATTGCTTGCCGTTGTTAAAAAAAGTTATAGTTTTAGACACTTGTGAAAGAAACATCATTGCAGATTTACAGATTTTCACTTTTTGACTCCTAATTATTCAAAATTTTCCCGGCAGAGGGCCTCCCGACCCCCCTTACCTGGGGTGTATTCCATACCCTCGAAAGTATCCCCTCCAAAAGTGCTACACCGCCCCCCCCCAAGATATAGCCTTAAATGTGCCCATGTGTGGGAGTCTACTTATGCACAGATTATCTATAAAAAAGCCCATGTTACATATACTGACTGATAAATAATCATATTACATCTCCAAGTAGCAAAACAGTATATTTATTAGGGTGCCGTAAAAACAAATTGATTTCTCCCTAATTTAATGAAGATTATCGCTGCCGATTGATATCACAATCGATATTGAGAAGTACAACTTTGGGATAAGCTATAAAGTTAAAATTTCCTACAAGGTATTCCAGAGCGCAAAAAAATATCTTTCTGTAAAACAATGATTTTTATAAATACGAATTGATTCCGCGCTAGGTAATTGTACACGAATTGATTCCACTAAAGATCCAAATTAATAGCGTGTTGTACCTACATCTACATTTGAGTATTTTAAATGTCGAAATTTTCGTTGAATTTCGGAACCGTAGAAAAAAGCGCGGGTAAACAGCTAGAAAATAGGTTTAGGTAGATTGTTTATTTTTCATTCTTTTTTGTATTGTTTATTTTTCATTTCTTTTTATTTATTTAAATGTAATTTTGAATTAAAACCACACGAGCTATAAATTTACAAAGTAAATAAATAAATGAAAAGTACAAGTTTTTCATTAGAATAATAAATTACGAACTTGGATAAAAAAGAAAAAAGAACTTTCCTCTTTTTTTTAAGTAAAATTGTAAATAAGCTAAGCTTTCAAAGTTTTGTATAATATTTCAGGCTATATGCTATTCGTATAGTTATAGATGATGTTTACAGTGTCGGATTAACCCCTGTCGGATTAGGAATGAAAAGTTACACATTAATCTGATACCGATTTTATAGAAAAAAAACTCTGCCAATGTTACACATGGGTTTATTATTTTACTGGCTGAAAAAATACCCCCCCCCCCCAAAAGAATATTATATTTCACGTTTCAAGGGTATATTCGATTGCACCTAAAAGTTTTGTGGCACAANTTCTTTCAATTCGTGTGAAATAGTGAGATTTACTTGAGGGTGACATTTTCATGGGCCGACACCAACAGACCTATTGGCTTAAAATAATACAGAGATAAACTCAGCAATATTATCATGTTAATAACGCTATTACACATGGTGTTTCAAAAGGTTATGCAAAAAAAGAAACCACGTGTAAAGGCCACTTTACTTAATAAACCCCTATACGGAAACGGACCCCAAGGTAGCTAGGACCAGGGGCGGATTTAAGGCTATATGTTAGAGGGGCGGTGCTGCACTTAGGGAATGGATACTTCCGCAGGGTATGGAATACCCCACAGACACAGGGGGGTCGGGGCCGCCGCCCCCGGGGAAAACTTTGATTAATTAGAGTCGTCCTACGCTCAATTTTTGTGATCTTAAAAGGTTAACGGTTGGTTTTAGACAAGAGCTATTCCGATCTTTTTTTTTTGTAGCAAAATAAATTTTAGTAGACATGTCAAAACTTCATTTAGGTTCAAAAAGTTTTAGGGATTTTCATTTCATGACCCACCCATAACGCTGCCCCTGATCGGGGGAAAAGTGCCAAATACTCACCAAAGAAGCATGATAACAATCGGAAACGTTATGCAAAAAATGAAGTCAATTGCAAAATAATTCGATTTTTAATATTATTTTCTACCTTGGGGTCCATTTCCGTATAGGGGTTTATTAAGCAAAGTGGCCTTTATTTGAGCTCTACTATACGTGGTTTCTTTTTTCTGCATTACCTTTTGAAACACCCTGTATTGCAGTAATTGAATTTTTCCTGGGGAACCACGTCAATTCTTATGTTCCAAGAATGTATGATGGCGATAAAAACTTTAGCAGCAAACATTCAAAAGAGCTTCCATTGGAAAAGATGATGCTGCTATTGATTGATATATGCAACACACATGTTTGCTATAAGATAAGTAATTATGTGTAATCTTCAAGCGGCGAGCATCCCTAGCTGTTTCACAAAACATCTATGATATTTTGTAAAAGAAAGTAATTGAAAAGACGTAAAAGAATTAATCGAAAGTAAAGATAAAATACTTGCACATAAGATGAAAGATAGGAGCACAAATCCAGAATGACTCCAAGGTATCCTTTATGAAAACAAATGAAAGTGGTCATACGGGCGCAATAAATTCAGTAAAAAGAAAAATAAATAACACTGTCAGATAGCAACTTACTTCTTCTCTTGATTGGTTTTAGAACAGTTGCGCAGATTGTGAGCTCTTCTTCTGCTTTAATTGCTTTTTGGGGTATTTTTATTGTTTCAAAATAAAAATTGTTAGGTTTTATAACTTTTTTGATTTTTATTTTATCCATCAGGGAGCATTTTTGAAAGAACCCCCCTTTCTTTCAACAACTCCGTCATAATTGTAATTTTCTTTTTGATTCTGGTTGGGCATGTGTGGTGAAAGATATCAAATTTCTAAATTTGATTAAAATTTATGATGTACTTTTATCATGGTGCTTGTGGTGTATGATGGTGACAAGATCATATTGCTGTTTGTCTCAAAATCACTGCCTTCTCTATAATATCTTAAGCACCACTCTTCGTAAGGATTTCAGAAGGGGTTTTTACAGCGTTACAATGATATTCTTCATTAAAACCTTCTTCATATTTTGAGTAGGTTGGATTGCTGTACCTGCGGACAAGTTTCTCAGAAGACATAAAATATTATATTAATGTAATATGATGTTTAGACATGTAATATTTTTTGGTTTAGACCAAATAAGAACAAGCTTATTAATGTGAAATAATAATTATTAATTTTTCAGTAAAGCGAGAAAAATTGTTTACTGCTAATTGGACCAATGAAAATGCTCTTCAATGAGTTGGCTGTACATGAGGATAATTATTACGAACAGCCTACTTTTTAACCTTTAAATAAAAACAGCAATAGTTTAAATTAAAAATACTAAACAGAATAATAATACAATCTTATAAAATTACCATTAGTATCGTTAAAAGACTGCAATTTGGAACCGGGTAGCCCAAATGGCTTAAAAATATCCACACCAAGTTTCCGAAGCTATCCTGGAATAAAAAGACGAACAAAGGAAACAGGAGATCTCGAGGTGATAAATAGCTTCGTTTGGTCAATTATGCTATTTTATTAACTGTAGGGCCTCAGTTGGTTGAGGCGATGGATTCGGATTCAGGAGACTGTTACTTCGAATTTTACTCTATCCCCTATGCTTGTGATAAATTCGGTCACAATAGAGATCTTTTTTACCAGTTTGCAGCTCCCTATAAATAAATAAAAAACCGTAGATTTCAAAGGTTAAACTGGGTTTCACTTCAAACAACACAAAAAGCTTCTTAATTTCAATTTGATATCTGTAACATGCTTCATTGCAGTATGAAGTGACTTGCTGAAAGTTAAAAGTTAACTTTCTACAAACTTTAACTTTCTTCTTCTTTTTCAAACATGCATATTATGTTGAATTATTATCCTTCACATCTTCTGACTTGGCCTGCTTCCTCCTTCTTTTTGTAACTTCATAAAATTCTTAGTTAAAAAAATGTAAGAAAACTTTTGCTGCTTGAACGTCTCTCTTGCTCCCTCTTTCTACACCGCTCCCAAAATAAGTTAGTATAAGTGGCGACGGAATGGCCTACACAGGAACCAAAATAACCTCCGAAAGTGTTTGGTGAAACAATATAAGTAAATATTTTTTTCCAAAGTCTAGGGACGTACTCTAGGCCCTAGAGTCTAAGGCATGTACACGTACAGTTGTACAGCCTCTTGAAACTGTGGGAGTACAAATGTTCGTACTTTTTTTTACATGGATATTGACTGAGTTGTCTCATTTGTGCTCATTTGTTTTGTAGTGGTTAAGATCAATTATTTTTTGATTTTCCAAAAAATGAACTTCAATAAGTTTTTTTAGAGTTTATTTCTGAAGCTTGCTTTATTACCCAAAATTTGTTCTCTTCACCAAAATAAAATTTTAATCGCTCGGCTGATATTCCTATCTTTTAAAAATAGACTCTTCTGTCCCAGAAGTTTAGCATGGTTTATGACCATCTGATGGACCAAAAATTAAGTACTATCCCTTTAGGCAATATACCTGATTACAGTGTGTACCAGAATCACCGATCCCCCCCCCCCCCTAAATTTTGAACGGGTTGAACATTTTGAATTTTGAAAAGCTCTAGCGATAGGAAAACGTCCATTGGTCTTTTATCTAAACAAAAAATATTTGTACCATTCCATTTAAATGTCTTGAGAATACGACACTTTTTGTCAATAAAAATCAATTCCGTTAGCCGAATCAGGATCTCACCATTCGATTGGCAATGGTCCTTTTCCTATCCCAAGAGCTTTTCAAAATTCAAAAATTCCAAGCCATTTAAAAGTTAAGGGGGGGGGGGTGATCGGTCATTCTGAGAGACGCTGTAAACATTTAAGCTCCCTAAGAAGCATAAGCCGAGCTCCTGATGATACCAGACTAAAGTCCTTCAAAGAACCCTTTAGGACATATATATTAATTCATATTCCTCGGAAACATCTGTGCGGACACATATGGGGATCAAAATAAAGTCCTTTAAAGGCATTTCAAACATTGACTAGCATAAAAATGTTTCGTCGATGAAGAGAATTCTTTGTTAAAAGATACGACTTAGAATTCGATTTCAATGTATGTTAGTTTGTCTGTCTGTCTTTGGCTAAAATTTTGATCGATAGCATAGATATTGGCGGAATTCCTCTACTTTCGCCCCACATTTAATATTCCTCTCATCCATTTGCAAACGGGATTTCAAATAACAATGTTGGCAACTCTGCATCGTAGATGGTCAATATTCAATATTGCCCCCCCCCCCCCTCCAAAAAAAATGTGATAGCGAATCTCTGGGAAGAAGTTTTATGTACCTTCTGGTGAAAATTTGCTAACAGCTCCGACATGAATTGCACCGCCACTGTTCAGAATAAAACAAAATAGAGAAAAAAGAAACTTTGCTCAAGAAATAAGGAACACAGAGAGCGAACTAATTGTATTCACAATTCTATTCACGAACTATCATTATGAAAAATATAAACCTCAAAAGTTTTTCATAAAACTTGATCAAGTTGCGATGCTACTGAGAAATGCTTGTGTTAAATGAAAGAAGAAAAATGCTGAGGATATAGACAGAAATATAATTAAAATACAAATAATAATATGAATTGTAGCAACTGCAAATTTTAGTCATGAGAGTGTCGACTTTGATAAACTTGTGCTCCTACTGTGGAAAACTTGTGTTAATTAAAGGAGAAAAATGCTGAGGATATAAACAGAAATAGAATCAAAATACATAACATAATATGAATTGTAGCAACTACAAATTTTAGTCATGAAAGTGTCGGCTTTGATAAACTTGTGCTCCTACTGTGGAAAACTTGTGTTAAAGAAAAGAAAGAAAAANTTTAGTCATAAGAGTGTCGACTTTGATAAACTTGTGCTCCTACTGTGGAAAACTTGTGTTAATTAAAGGAGAAAAATGCTGAGGATATAAACAGAAATAGAATCAAAATACAAAACATAATATGAATTGTAGCAACTACAAATTTTAGTCATGAAAGTGTCGGCTTTGATAAACTTGTGCTCCTACTGTGGAAAACTTGTGTTAAAGAAAAGAAAGAAAAAAAAATGATGAGGATATGGACAGAAATAGAATCAAAATACAAATAATAATATGAATTGTAGCAACTACAAATTTTATTCTTGAGAGTGTCGACTTTGATGAACTTGTGCTCCTACTGTGGAAAACTTGTGTTAAATAAAAGTAAAAATGCTGAGAAGAGAAATGGTGAGACTACAGACAGAAATAAAATCAGAATACAAGGAATAATATAAACTGTAGCAACTACAAAAAAATATTAGTCACAGATTATGTTAAATGATAGCAAAAATAGTGGAGAATATATATGTGGTGAGGATACAGACCGATGAAAAATAGAAATTGTATCAACTACAATGATACAAATATTAGTCATGAGAGTTCTGACTTTGAAATAATTGAATTTGGCGTCTCCACTGAAAATATAGTATTCATAGTATTCTCATGTTATATTTTTGTACATAATCTTTTCGTAAGGTCTGGTTTTAGCACCACGATTTTCTATAAATGTCTATTTGTCTGCCAGTTCGTTGTACGATAACTCCCAAACTTTTGTCCGATTTTGGTGACACTTGGTAAAAACATTAATAACATTCATAGAATCAGTTGTTTTAGGATCTTATTGGACAACCTTATTCCATATTAAGTGAGATATAAATTTCACGAAACCATTAATTTAATTTCATTTTGGCCTAAACCCTAGACATAATTGTAGCCCAAACTTTATAATATAAAAAACTGAGCTACTACTGATTTTAGGATCATTTTGTAACATTGAGGAGCCCTGAAATATTGCATTTCAAAAAATGCAATATTTCACAAAAAGTACAATATTAAAGGATATTTAATGTACCTGTCAAATACCTAAGAAAAGGATGCAAATTGTTCATGCTGGTTCCCCATCCAGCACGGGAGATGTACCTTTTTTTAATTTATTTTTTATTTCGAGAGGAAGGGTTGGATTTTTTTTAGGGAAACTGGGGTGTGCACAATGGGGGAGGCAGGTGGCCATAATAAATTACGAAATAGAAATAATTATTTATGGAATTAAAGTTTTATTTTCCGAAGTAATAAGCATTAAAAACAAAACAAAAAAAAAGTTCTGAAGTTAAAGAAAATTCTGTACATCCATAATAGGCATTTCCTATATTTCACTAAACAAATCGAGATCTAGTTTTCTCTTCAAGATTTTGCTTTTATTTTATTTAAAACTATGTAACAACAGCTATGCTTCTTTTACTTTAGGAATTAAATTGCACATTGACATCAAATGCCAAAAACAAGTAGGTAGTGTCCAAAGACTCAAAACATATACTTGAACCAGCGTTAATGGCACGTTGGTTCCTAGGTTCCGTAAGATAATTAAAGTTAAGCAAAGTCCAATGTGGTTTTATTGGTGGGTGTCGACGTAGGTTTGCGCCCTTGTGATTCTGGCAATTCCGGTCCAACCTAAACTGCATCAACGTGGCAATGTGGGTAACAATTTTTTTTTTAAATTATAGCGCCTACACTACATTAATGCTGGTGAGATTCAGACACCAATGCAGCAATTACTGACGCTCTCAAGGGAACCCCAATAATTTTTCCGGTTTCACCAGCATACTGCTATATAGGGCCATGGGCCTTATTATAGGAGACTTGAACATATAATTCTCTCTACTATTGGGGATCTTGAACAAAATAACACCAGTATCCTTGTGGATACCAGATCCTTTGATCTGGTATCCTCGAGGATATATTTTCTCACAGGTACTGATGATTGGTCCAAACAGGTCCAAACCCTCGCAAATTTTAGAGTGGTTTTCATCCTCTAATAGAGGATGAAAACCACGAATGACCTTTAGATGTTAAATTTAAATATATTTTTCTTTGTGTTATTATATCGCAATGTTATGGGCATCATAGCTTTGCAATGTATTTCTTAACAATTATTGAAATACACCAAGCTATACTTCACAATTACTTCATAATGCACTTGTATTACCTCAGGATTGTCCTCAGGAAGCTGAGTTACCCCCAAACATAAAACCAGACCAAATAGAAATTTCGGAAAAATCTTTTCAAATTTTCAACCCGAGCAGGATTCGAACCCTGTGCCGTGCTGGTGCAATACTATTGTGATGCAAACTCTGCCACGGAGACGTATATGTTAAATACAATACGTTAAGTAAAAAAAATAATAATAATAACTTCAGTAGTCTGGCGGGAACCACTTGACCTAACGAAGTAAGATTTAGTTTTAACACCATTATTTTAGTTTAAACTTCCGTTTTTCGGTCTGTCTTATTTTATATCGCGGTAAACNGGTGCAATACTATTGTGATGCAAACTCTGCCACGGAGACGTATATGTTAAATACAATACGTTAAGTAAAAATAATAATAATAATAACTTCAGTAGTCTGGCGGGAACCACTTGACCTAACGAAGTAAGATTTAGTTTTAACACCATTATTTTACTTGAAACTTCCGTTTTTCGGTCTGTCTTATTTTATATCGCGGTAAACTCATTGACTTCTGTCATGAATTTGATTTGGACAAAAGACTTAACTTTGAAAGTGAGATTTATTTTTTTATACATTATTTATCCGCAATGTACAACACGGAATCAGAAACTTGGTATTGTTGTGATGTCCCTAACAATTATTTATTTCTTTTTCTTCCAAAATAAGAAAATTCCAAAAGCAATTTTTCTTCTTTTCTTGTAATGTCGAAATAGAGAGAGAGGGAACGAGAGAGCAGTGGGCGGCTTGTGATCAATATGGTTAAGTGTTCCATTCGAGGCATACAATAATAATAATAATATATTCTAACAAGAGAGAGAGAGAGAGAGAGAACGAGAGAGCAGTGGACGGCTTGTGATCAATATGGTTCAGTGTTCCATTGGAGGCATACAATAATAATAATATGTTCTTCATTAACATTTTTGAAAACAAAGATACATTGAATTTGTGAAGGTAAGATATTAATATTAAACTACTTACAGGTGTCGCTCTAATGTGACAGCAATTATCACTGCGACCTTTAATTTGATCTATTGTGACCATAAGTTAGACTTGATCTTGGTCGATTTTTTTTTTCAACTTAATTTTCGAGCCGCTCCTGAAATAGAGAAGGAAGAAAAAAGTTGGTAGGGGTGATTTTTTTGTAAAAAAAAAAGAAAGAAGAAAATGAAGGAAAACTTGGACCATAAATTTTTCAGAGTAATAAATTGTTCTTTTCTCAGAAGAGAAAAAAAAACTTTGAATTATTTCTGATAAAATGTGCAATAAGATGAAGAAGAATGAGAGAAGTTTGGATCTGGGCAAAAAGATAGGGCCGGTGCCGAACAAAGAATGGATGGAATTTTCTCTTTTTTAGAAATTCTTTGAATTTTTTTTTGTTACAAGGAGCCATTTCACTATCTATAAGACATAATTCAGCCTCTAGACAAATGAAAATGAAATTAATCTCAAAGATGGCTGAAGATAAAATAATGAAATATTATATGTATAGCATTAAATAATGAAATATTATATGTATATCATTATAATACCATATAATATGGGTTTCCTTCAAAGGTCACTGACATAACATAAAAATAAGTCTGGGTTGGAATGACTGTCTCCATGGTCAGAAAAAAAGATAAATAACCAATTAGGTCAGCAGGTTTTGCAAAAATAAATCTGAAAAAAAAAAAAAAAACAGTTGATGAATCACAGTCTTTTGTTTTGATAAAAAAAAAAAAAATGTCTCTTTAACATCTATGACTAACCAGCCACACACATTAAAATCACCTTCGCAGCGATTCTTATAATATAACTTTGGGGGGATTATTGTATAGTGCAAGTTTTAAAAAACCAAGGTTTAAACTTTTCGTCGGGGGCCTTAGGGGCCATTCTGACTTTTTATATAAGAACCAAATGGTTTTTATATGTTGTCGCGACAAAATTTAAGATATTTATCTGACCTTGACTGTACGATTTTGGTGAATAAATGAATAAATTAGAAATTTGGTTGACATATTTGGGGGGGGGGGTACATACACATCAATTTTTCGCTATCTGCTACCGGTTGGGCAGTGGTATTGTAACAGACAACCCACACCACATAGATACAGGTACACAGAAATTTCTGATTTATATAATATTAGAAGAAATGCATTCAAAATTATCTAGCTCTTACAGTTCTTGAGCTATATTGTTTTGACTTTTAGAGTCAGGCATACCTGCGGACCAATAGCTGAAACTCAAGATTTTGGCTCTGCAGATCTCAGAGCGTGTTTATTTTGAAATCTGGAATTCGGATAAAGCAAGTAAAACTCATCCTTACTCAGGTAGAGTAAGATCTAAAAGAAAAAAATTCACCCTGTAGGGTATGTCGGTACCAAAGTAACAACAACTCAAACCAACATAAATTTCGACATAGGAAAGTTTTCCAAACTTCCATTAATAAATTTTGTTGAAATTTTCATACATGTGGAATATAAATATTAATTAGTAAAAGAAGCAAACAAAAAAAAAAAATGTTAGAACTTTAAGGTAAACCAAAAACCTGCTGAAATAAAAGAAGGAAAAAAAGTTTTGTAATATTAAATAAGTAATATAATGCAATGTAGATATGAGTTACAATTTATCTTAGTGAGAAACTTTGCGAAGATAAATTGGGGCGTACTGGAGTGAATTGGAGTACACTTTCGATACATGAGTTGACGACCACGGGGTCCAAGCTGATCTATGACATTATTTCCAATGACTTGTACCAGACTCCATATTTTTCCATGTTTCCTATTTCTCATTTCCCTTTGGCAACTCTGGTCTATATAGACTATGTCTGTTATTATGTTTTTCATTTTGGTTTATTATATTTCATTAATAATCAGGAGGGATATGTTTGTGTAATGAAAGAGTTTTTTCGACGCCTTTTCTTTAAAGCGAAGGTGAATTATACAAGATACTAGCTGTTTTACCCGTGCTTCGCTACGGGCTTTAATATCCGATAGAAGAATGAGGATAAATATGAATCTGAAAAACAGATTTAAAAATAATAAATTAACTGCCGAAAAAATAAAACTATTGGGAAGGGGTCTCGAAGCGCTTCCCAAACTTTTTTCTTCGCGACATTCTTTTACTATTGTGATGGGGTTGCGGCTCTTTAGCATACCTAATGATGCGCACTAAGAAATGGTTTTTAAATATTCGAACTGGGGTGCCCACCGCTTCCACTTCCAAGAAGATTTCGTAGATACCAGTTGGGGGTATGTTAGATTAGGCAGTACAGGGGATATCATTTGATGAGATAAAATACACTTAAATTCGTGAAGATGTAAGAAATGAATTTATTTAGCTCTTATTTTCAACATTTCAGTAGTCACCGTGTCCGATTGAAGTATAGCGCATATACACTACTTACCGGGGTCAAAAGTGGAGTTCACTAACGTTCACAATAATTGATGGGCGCGACTTTTTTCCCCGCGGCTGCCGCCCCATTTGGAATATTAAAAAATCCTTTTTTATTGTACATCTAGAACATAAAACGAACC
>CM022883.1:14741599-14756862 GCA_012654025.1 Pachypsylla venusta
AAGGCAAAGTCCCACAGCCGAAGTCTGCAATATCTTTCAAAATAATACTGTCACTAAAGAGCAAAGTCCACAGCCGAAGGCTGCAAAATCTTTCAAAATATTATTGTCACTAAAGAGCATTCGGTGGTAGTCTGATGGAATGATTAAGGAAGAGAAAGTCTAGTACGGTTTTCCGTACCATTTATTATGTAAGATAATAATTTATTTAGTTTATATTTTTTTAGTTTTTAATAAAGTAATAGCGACTTATTGTAATAAAAAAATCATTTTAGCCTCTATTTTCTTTGCGGATACTTTGTACCCCCCCTCCCCCNNNNCCCCCCCCCCATTAACAATACACGTAACTGAATAGAGCTTGGCAATCCTAGGGTTAAGTCATCCAAAAATTGAAATGACAAGCTCTTAGAACTGCACTGCACAAAACTCATTGTATTCTAGATCTTTCAAACTCCCTGTACGTTTCATAACTTCAGTAATTCTATTGACGCTGGCTTCCAATTCCTCTTGACGCGATTATTTTTTCGACACTTAATTAGAGCTCATATGTTTCCCTATAAAACAAATACCAAAACAAAAAAATTGATATATTAGGTTTCAAGGTAAGTTAGAATGCAAAAATCCAAGAAAAGAAATCCGTTCGTTTGCTTCCTCCGGTACCCTGTACGTCGCACACCGTCCGCCGTGACCGGCACTATTTTGTTGAATTAATAGGAATAAACAAAACGATAGGCTGAGACCCCAGTAAATTTACCAGTGGAATCGTCTGATGGTAGCCAGATGTATGAGAAGTTGTATTCTACTGCTAAAGTTTTCAATTGTCATCATATATCTGTTCTTGGAGGCTAACCAGGACGACAATCACTGTAATATAAATACGTCAGTGACAAAATCAGTTACAAACATAATGATACTACTGAGTTCCTTTCTTCTTGAAAAAAATTATCAGCGTTCAAAGATGTCAAACCATTTGTGAGTTAAGGCAAATTTTTCTTTTGTGTCAGTATTATTAATTATGGTTTAGTCAAACAAATTTTCTCAAAATCGGCCAAAACTAAGGGACGAAAGTGTCACTCTCAGCGAACGATGCGGCGGAATTCTTTTTTATTCCATTTTTGGATTCCAAGTACGTACGTTGGAAATATCAAATTCGGGAGGGGTCATTTTTCGTTACGATTCCAACATTAAAAATAATAAACCAAATATATATAACATACCTATTATAATACCTAAAATAAAGTCTGTTTACCAAAGTATTTTTAATTTTTCTTTTTTTTAAAAAAAAACATTTTATTTTACATTTCCACCGCTATACAAACGGTAAAAATCATCTCGATAGTTCATCTTTTTGCTGAGTTATACGCAATCCATCCATCTACTGCAATACTCCTACATACTCTACCTCCTATTTTATAATATAAGATAGCAAGGGCTAGAACATTGTCATAAGTGGTGTCTGGGGTATCATTTTGGAGAGATCTATGTCATTGTATCTCAGAACTTTTCATATATTTTTACTTTACACTTTTCTGTTTCAAATCTATCAATAGCATAAGTGGAATGCGAATTTAAATAAATAAGAACCTAAAAATATTCTTCATTGGTACTCGTAGTTGTGTTATTTTAGACTTCATTGAAAGACTTCGGCTCCAAAATATTGCAATGTCTATGGACATAAGACTTTCTAGGGTTATAATGGAATGAACAGACAAACGGACGTTCTCTTCGTTGAATCAAAGATACAAAAGAGAAAGAAAAAATGGAGTTTTTTTTACCAGACTTTCAAACTTATCAATAAAATCAAAATCTGAGCGGTTCAATATTGTCGGGGCATGATGATTAAGGGTTAATTTTAAGTGGAAGATGATTTAGAAAACCCAATCAACCAAAAAGTTAATTTTGTTGTACGATAATACTTAAAATAAAAGTTAGGTTCCGAGTTCCTTCTTTAACTTCACCTTTTTCCAATTCTATTTTTAGTGCCTACTCCCTTTAGCTGTATCCTTTCCTGAAACTGCAACCTTTCGCTTTATTCTCACAGTATCAATGCATATAGTAACTGCAATTTGCCATTAACTTTGCATCTTAGGAACGTTACCAAATTAAGCTGGCCAGTTCCACCATTAGCTTCCAAGTTCAAAATGAGTGAAGATATCAGGATCCAAGATGTGGCTACCATCGATAACAATGTTGCCACGCAATGATAAGAATCATTAAAGCATACGTTCATTTTTCATTCAACATGACAAATGGCGACAACATTGCAAATAACGTCATCCTCGCATAACATATTCTATACAATATAATTAAGTATACAATACAATTTGTATTGTACATTAATATGAAGAAGTTTTTCACGAGAGACTGATTTTCTAAAAGTTTTACTTTATTATGAAACCAAAATTTATATGAAAGCAAAGAAAAGCTTCTTCTTTTTTTTGTGTTCGTTGTTGTGTATGTTAGAGAAAACCAAAAATCCAAACTTAGTTCGCTCATCTCTACAGGGAGAATTTCCTTTTCTTATTTTTTTTATATTAATTTTAACCCTAGGCGACCCAACTACACATTATTCTAACGAAAGCAAAAAATCACCACCTTTGGAACGTAGTCCAATACCTCACGGAATTCACGGATACGCATTAACCCTATTCTAAATTTTGGTTGAATTAAGATTATAATATATGTCTAGTTAATCCATAATGAGGTAGATAAACTATTATATATTCTGATATAGGTACTGTAAATGTTAATTCAAGCATCGTCGGAGCTTAGTAGATCAATTCTTTCGATTTACTTAGCTCGAACGAAATATTCAGGAGAGCATGAAACTAGTCAACTCTAATTATTACTATTCTGATATTTTTTTGATCAAGTGCAGGTATACCTATATATTATATAGAATTATTAATCCTCTTTTATATTTCCAGTATTGAATCTGCCTTATCCTATTTTCAGTGTTGGTGTTCAGAAATCAAGGCATATATGAAAAATCAAAAAGAAATTAAAAAAAAAACTGTATAAGATATCAAAAAGAAAACAAAAATACATTCTCGTCCCTTACCTAAATTTAAATTTCTCATTTCAATACTATTTGGGAGGGACATCCTACAATCTTTTCAAGGTTATTTAATTTTGCCTCTTTATTTTATTTACCTACGTATGATTTTTTCCTATACATCACAGAAAGTAAAAAATACTTAAAATTATAATATGAAATGAGGATGATGAGGAGTTCAAGAGGAAATTATTTATTGACAACGAACAGAGCAAACCAAACTGTTTCAGAACAGACCAAGTATCTAAACCAATCCTTCCCCAGATTTGGTTTGTTTATTTTCTTCTTTTTGTGTGCCTTTTGATCTGGGCTTACTTCTGATTTTTTTAATTTTATTTGGCAAAATAAGAAATCACCTAATACTTGTCTGGTCGCCTGATGTGTTAGTTAAACTTTATTAGTCAGTTTTTCTCGCTCTCTGTTTATTTCGATTTTGATAACATATTTATTATGTTCATATAGAATTCTGATATTTTAAGCATTATTGAGCCAGTCAGGGACAAGTAGGTAATTACAAAAAAATGCAGTTTCTTTGTGTTATTATGTCACAACTTTGGTGGTCACTGCAGAATTTTGGGATTTTCCCAATATCAACATTATCCAATTCCTTTGAATTTTTCTATTTTACCTACAATGATGGCAACGGATCTATCGCAATGCGCATTCACCTCCATAGCTACTCATTGTCCTCACGAGGCTGAGTGGGCCCTGAAAACATCCAAACCACAGTGACAAATTGTTGCCCCGCCAGGATTCGAACCTGGGTCTCCCGAGTGCAAGACTAGTGCAGTGACCACTGAGCAATGGAGCTGGCGACAAGTAATTAAGTGTACAATACACACAACTACTAACATTGAATAAAATAAAGATGAAAGAAATTGAACTTTCTAAAAGGGATTCATAAAAAAATCATCCCCATAAGGTGAAGTGTGACTAATGAAATTGGTCAATTTACGTTTTTTTTAAAGAAAATTAGCTATTGACTTATGATTATATCCGAATATTGAGGCAGCAATAGGATTCAAAAGTTCCATACGGGCAGCACCATTAGTAACGCCCACGCCCCTGATTTCCTCCAACTACAAGAAGTATCTATTGAAATATTTGTAAAAAAATAAATAAATAATAAAACTTTCTAATAAATTTGATGTTTAAATGTAGACATCGCGCGACTGGAAGTCTCCAAATAGATTCTTTCTTTCTTTTTGAAAAGAAGAAAATTAAAAGGAAAAGCAACATAAAATATGAAATGAAGAGGGCGGGTATGAACATATGAATACAAACATGAAGAATAGTAAATAATAAAATAAAGTTAAAAATAATATTTTATTTGCAATTTGGTTTCGTTGTTCATTATAGTTTGTTGTAGGTGGGGAGGCTTTGTACTCATTTTCTCCAAATATGTTCTCGAGATTGCATTAAGCTGCGGGAATTGGGAAGCCTCTAACAGTGCAGAGAACTACAAGATTCTTGCCATTTTCTTATCTCTCTCTTCTTCACCTTCATATTTTTCCTATTATATTTAGGGTCGGTGTTGCTTTCCTAAATTCTACCATGCAAAACTTTTGGTCCTGTGCCCACTCTCTTTAGCAGTGGGCACAGGACCAATAAGTTATAAGTCCCAACACGCAGGATCATTACTCAGGGGCGGAAGTTATCCGCATAAATGTTCGCAATGGTTTAAAATGTTTATATGTTCGAGGAACATTGAACTCGGTTGTTGTTTTTTGGAAGAAAATCGACATTGACTAGTAAGAATCGGATGAATTTTTTTTTTTTTTTTTTTTCAATTTACTCTGTGGTATATAAATATTACAAATTCATGAGAATAAAATTCCATAGGTTGCCTGGGTTTGAACTCACGCTCTACTGTTTATTAATCAAAGCGCCTTTCATTTTTCTCACAGACGGAAATTATTCGCGTGTTTTAAAATGATTATGTTTATAAATTTAATATGTTCGAGGAACTTCAAACTCTATTCTTTAATCTTGGAGTACCAGCTTTCTTCCTAAAAGAACCCTTGGAGTAGCTCTCTCTAGATTAAGACTAGGCCACACTAATTTAACTCATATCCACCTAATTTTAAATTTGGTCACTCAATCTTGCTCTTGTGGTGGCCCTTTGTCTGTTCCCCATATACTGTTAGATTGTCCAAATTTCACAAAACAAAGGAAAACAATCTTTAAATCCCCTGAAGAAACAAATAAAGTACTCAAATTCCTTGCCATCACAAAACTCCTTAAAAAGATTTAATCCCCCAAAATCGGAACCAAAACACAGAATGGCCTTCCCAGTGTTGTTGCTCGGTGTTTTGTTATAACATTTGTTGTAATTTTTTTGAAATAATAAAAAAAAAAAAAACTCTATTCTTTGGAAGAAAATTGACATTGACCAGTGAGAATCTGATACTTTTAAAAACTTATTTCTGCTGGGGCGACAATCTACGACAACCACGGAAACGATTGCTTCCCAGTCACGGCGTTCACATGACACAAGCTCTTTTATTTCTTTAGAGACGACAGATTTTAAAAACACAAAATTTTTTTTATGTTTTTTTCCCAGAGTGCTTGTCATGGCTAAAATGGTATTGGTGGCACGGTAACCCTCCCAGCATTCTAAGAGACTGCGTAAAAACTGTAAAAAACTTGACGTAATTATTAATAAGGTTTATTTTTTTAATGATTTTTTTTCTTCTTCTTCAAAAAATTTATCAAATTATTATGATAAATGAGTTTTGAATGAGCTACTATTCGTCCTCAGGAGATACGTCCTTTTTGGAGCAACTTCTCAAATCTGCTACAAAGCACCCTATTCTAAGAAAGTAAATAATGTACCTACTTCCTTCTCTTTCACTTTCTTGCGTTTCTTTTTCCACTTTTCAATATATAATGTGACCAAATATCCAGACAGCCTTATCAGATCTGGCGAAATAAAATATTCGCCAGGAAATAGAAAATTGTTAGATTTTTTTAAAATTTTCATTAAAATTGGGTCTTCTCTATTTTTGTTCTTTCTGAAAACGGAAATTAAATAATGCCATATATTACTTGAACTAAGTTGTGAGGAAATACAAAAAATACTTCATTGTTGGAATCATTATTTATTAAATAAAGTAAATTAATACTTGGTTCATAACACATTCAGCTTATTATTTTTTTTTTTTATATATTTTTTTTAACGTCTCTTGAATATCAATTGGTCATTCAAGACGGGGGGTTTACACTCCATTCGCTAGAAAATTGCAAACCGTATCCACATTGACCTGGCCTACACTGGGTTGGGACGGAAGAATAGCCAACATCAAGAGGGCGCAAACCCACGTGGTCACCTACATATTATAGTCTCTCTGGACGTTGCTTAACTTCTGTAATCAACGGGAACTGGTATATTCAACGTGTCACCCGTGAATGCGTTCAAAATTAATGTCTACTTTAAATGATAGTCCTTATTTATACTGTCCGAGCAAGACTAAATGACTAGAGTCCCTTTATACCGTCAGTTTTTTGGGTAATAGCACAAATGGTAAATAACACAAATTCATGAGAATACAATTCCATAGGTTGGCTGAGTTTGAACTCACGCCCTACTGTTTGTCAATCAGAGCATCTTACCACTACAAAACCAACCCGATTTTAAGGTGATGGACGTATTTTCTAACGTTACGGACGTATTTCTAAAGTGGGCGAAGTTTTTTTAATGTAACCCACTTTTTTCAAAACGGACAAAAAAAACGTGAAGGAATTTTTCTTTTAACGTACGTTCGTTTTTTTCAAACGTGACGACTTTTTTTTATGTGAGGACTTTTTCTAACGTTAAAAATCAATATCATTAGAATAACAGAGAACATAATGAGATAGAAAGAAGAAAGAGGCAAGAACAAAAAAATCAAAAAAAAAAAAATAAAAAAAAAAATCGGTATCCATAAAATTTATCTACTTACTATTAGAGAAAGGGAAAAATTTGGTTTAAATTCAAAAATAACACAATAGGAACGTAAATTTCATTTTCTCTCCATAATTTCCGGAAAAATGCTCCAAAAAGACAATTGACCTCTACAACGTTGGATAATATTATAGGGCATACAGGTTGCCCATAAAATTTTACTATATAACTACGAAATCCGGGTGTTTGTTACCCCCACCCTCATATTTTAATATATTTGAGGAAATATTTATTTTCTTTTAAAGATATTGCAGATAATATGTTTTTCTGTTTTCGATTTGTGATTTGTTTTGAAGTATTTACTTCAGTTCAGTTCTTTTTTTGTTATATTTATTTATTTCATTTAAATTGTCTACGCTTCTATGAGATTATTATTTTGTTATAACCCAAGCTATCACAAACACAGTTGCAGATTAGAATATGTATGTCTCAGTATGTCGAAACGTTTTTCTCAAGTATTGTTTATGGATACTACTGACTTCTATTTCGATTATAAGTCAGAGCCTCACAGGGACGAATTCACGTGGGGGGGGGGAGATTCCCCCCCAAAGTTCTTGCAATAGGAAAATCTTATGAATATCTAATTTTCAATCCATCTTTCACTAAATTAGAACATGTATCATGGCCAAATTTAGTTGAAAATCTCTTTTCGCTTGTAGAATTCACCTTGCTGTTACAATATTATAACATTTTTTAACACATTATTACCAATAAATGCATTTTATTTCCTTAGTTCACCCCCCCCAAAATTTTACACTGGATCCTCAATCACCCCCCCTCAACTAGGGACATGTATCAGCCCCTGGGTGATTCAATTGTTAAACAGGGTGACTTTTTCAAGTGATTTTTTCATTCAATTTACATTATTGTTGTATTATTAGTAAGACTCATAGGTAGATAAGAAACCACGTAAAGCAGTGCTATTTTTTAGGATAAAACTGCAACTGCGCCGCATAAAATCCCAAAGTGGTCATTTGCAGAGGGTGTGTTCTTTGACATCGTTTTATTGTACGCGTTCACTTCACTGTCTTCTGGGACGACCAAGTTCTTATTTATCAGACAACGAATGTGTGAATTATATTAGTAATAAGATAAACTATTCTTCTGTGAATGTGTGAATTATATTAGTAATTGAAGATAAACTATTCTTTTGTGAATGTGTGAATTACATTAGTAATTGAAGATAAACTATTCTTTTGTGAATCATATTAGTAATTGAAGATAAACTATTTTTTCATTCTTTAGTGACTCATAGTGGCCAATGGTGGCCAGATGTATGAAACTTCAGGTTCAAATGAGTTGTAATCTACTGCTAATATTTAATTGTTTTCATAATTCTATTCTTGGGAGTCTGAAAATTAACATGGGTCTCCAAAATCATTGCATCACTGCAATACCTATTTATGTAATTTTTTCAGTAAAAAATATAAGGAGCCACAAAGCATAATGTTAATACAGAATCACCTTCTGTGTTATTTACACCATAAACTCAATTGGACTCGTCCTTATATACTCTAAGAAATATATACATATAAATAAACAGCTGGGTTCACTCTATAGTTAAAAAACGTCAGAACAAAACCATTATGATTAATATTCCAAAATTTCCAAACACTAATCACATATAAACACATTACTTATATGTATACAAATAAGAAAACATATCAAGAAACTAAGAAAAACATAGAAAATTCAAACGGAAGAAGAAAAAAAATGAAGACAGAGACAAAAAAAATGGAGGAAAATACACAAACAAACAAAAAATATATTACAGATGAAGAAGAAGTACTAGCAAAAGAAGTATTTGAATAAAAAAATAATAAATTATACTTTAAAAAATATATAGAAACGGGAAAGAAAAATACACAAAGTATTATTCGTTATTATACACAAAAGTATAAGTATGATGAATAGAGAATAAATCTAAAGACTGTTTTATACGGCTCAATAGTAACTGCTCAAGTGTATGAGCTTTCATTATAACGGCGGTAGTCCTTGGGATGTGACTTTGGGCGACTATAGGCTGACGTTCCTTCAAGTAACATTTTCAACTGTATGAGATTATAAGCTGTTGGCGTGTAGTCGGTCGTAATATCGTGAGCTTCCAAATGTAGTCCCTTCCAACTGGGTAATTATACCAGCGAGTCTGTGAAAGGTATAACTTATTCAATTAATAGGCTGACATAAACCCCCCAGGTGGCCTTGAAAGGCCAAAAACTGCTAAATTTATGAACGTAATAAGTGTATAACTTAGCCAGCTTCTATCGCACGTTTAAACACCAGTTCCCGATAGATTACTGAAGTTAAGTAATGTCAAGCGGGGTTTTTCCCTGTTGTGTCCACGTGGGTTAGCGCCCTCGTGATTCCAGACCAACCCAGGCTGGGTGAGGTCAATGTGGGTAGCTGGTTTGCAAGTTTCCAGCGAATGGAGGGTGAAACCCAGTCTTGAATGACCAATAGATGTTTAAGAGACGTTAAGCCAAATTTAAAAAAAAAAAATATTATTACTAAAATCGATAGGGAGTTCGGGAAAGTTTTCATGAGTTGGAAGTTAGATTTGATTTTGCGAATCAAACCGAACGAACTGCACACTCTGTGTTATCAACGCTGATTTTCCTTAAATTGTGACCTTTTTAATAAATAGACTTAATGCGTAGTCTTATTTGATAAAATCTTCAGTAGACATATTTTTATAAATATTATTATCATAAAATTCGCTAGAACGCGGGAACGATAATTTTATGCGGTACAGGATATATCAGGATTACAAAGGGGGAATACAGAATATAAAGATATACCACACATAGATATTTGGGCTGACATCCTTACGGTCCGAGTCCACCTCTACTGATGTAAAATTCTGCGATAAGCTACGCTCCACTATTAACTCTTGTTGCAAAACAAGATATCATGAAACGTGTTTCAGTACTTGAGGAAATAGAGAAGGCAATGGGAAATCACCCTATCAAACAACGATTTTCTTAGACAACAGTCTACGCCAAATGAAATTTACCAATAAATAAATAAAACCAAATAATTCATGAATAAATTTGAAAATTTGGCTCATTCAGTACTCGAATGGAAGACTGTAACAAAAAAAAATATTTATATTTTAGACCTTTTTAGCTTATCTAGATACCCGTAATGGCCATTTGTATTATTATATTTGAAAACTATTTTGAAATATTGGAAACCCGCGACTTAACAAATTTTAAAAAAAATCGTTGAATTTTTGATATTTTTTTCACCAGAGCCACCAAAACGCTCCATTTAGTATTCCAAAGAGACACATTTGTCTTAAAAATATTTTCTTCAATTTATGTCCCGCTTCTCTCTCTCCATTGCAGGAAACATCTTGTTCTGTTTTTCCATCTCTCTTTTTTCTGTGTTTTTGTGTTTTCTCGTACTTTTGTATTATATGTTTAAAAGTATCCAAAATTGACTCGATGAAATTTCAATGTAAGAGAACAATATCTTACCTAATACCGTCTTTTATTTTGGTAGTTTTAAGTCGTAATGTCTTGCAATCCACTTAGGTATGTGTTACTAATTTCAACGAGGAAAAAGTGAGTCATACTTGAAAAGTTGCTTGAATGTGATATTCTCACGAGCCCATACCCTCTGAGCCAATGGTTTCCTTTTTGCGTTACTGAATGAGATAATTATATTGAAGTTATTTTCATTGTTTTGGGGTCCAAATCAAGTTTAGATGTACGAGCTTGATGAAAAAATAGCAGCGGACCGAAACTTATTATAGCAGCATAACCTTTATAAATACATATATAGTTGTGATAAAGGTTATTCTTTTTAATATTATTAGGAACTTGGAGTCATTTGACACATGATTATGGGAAAAAGATAGATATAAGATCTCGTAAAAGTATTTATATGTAAGAAAGTATTTTTTTGTAAAGGGGTGACCCTCTACCCATAATCGGGGGATGCGCCTCAGAACCCGTATACTGTAGAGGCAACCAAGGGCTTATATGAATACTTATTTCAAACTTCAGTTTACAGAATACCATTTGATCAGTTTACCCTAATGTCCATTGTCAATATCAAATGATTAAACTGAGAGGTGTCAAATGAATAATTAATTATTTCAGTACTTAATCAGATCAATAGGTACTACTAGCATGTGGACCACTTTCAGAACAAAAATATGATCCACACTGTCCACAGCTTTACACAGGAAGCAATATCCTCTCAAATATAATAAAGAAAGAGGTGAACATTTGAACTTGAAAGCTATATATTTTATTCTACTCTTGTCAGCCATCGAAAATACATTCAAGAAAATGGAATTACAACGAAAAGAAAAATAAAGAAACAGGAGAAGAAGAAATAGGTAAAAAAAACGAAAAATAAATGGAATTTTAAAGAAAGCAATAAATCTCTCGCTCAAAAAAGAAATAAACTAACTTTTTTCCCTTATATTCTTTATTTCTCTACAAATTTTCAAAATAAGGAAGAAATATATTAAAGAGAGAAAGTAAAAAGAAAATCCTTAACAAAGAAAATAGATGAAAAATACAAAGAAAAAAAAGAAATAAATATAGATTTTATTATTACAATATTAGAGTTGAAACCATAAATATCTATTCTGCTATAAATATCAATATTGTTAATAGGATGTTGTTCGCAAGAACGTCAAGTAACATTGAAAACAACGAGGAAATGTACTTCCTCTCGGAGGTCTAATATTTTCTACATTTTTTTAACTCCAAAAATAGGTATATCTCAGATTGCCTGGGAGCAGAGGTCATTTTTGATTTGGAGGAAAGCATACATATGGACACTGGGCAGATAGAAAATAAAATGAAACACAACGTACTTACGTTGTAGATAAATGAAATATTCTTAAGACAGTTCTCAAAAAATGGAAGTGGCAATTCCGGCAAGTGATTCCCGCCGATCGTGGCGGTCTAGTATGAATATGTTTCTTCAACTGCCTGGAAGAATATTTTTTTACCGGGTGGATCACTTGTCAGTCAAAGCACTGTCACTGCTTAGTGTGAATGCTTAATGAGATCTGCGAATTCTGACAACGATATAAAATAAAACAATAAATATTTTTCTCAAATTATTGCTTGACCGAACGAATTAAAGTTTAGATTTAAATCCTCAAAAGTTTGTTTGTTTGTTCATTCGACAAAAGACTCTCGAACACATTGTTTGAGGATGTAACTGGGTATAGGCATTCATTGCGTTGTTGTATTTGTGGAGTTTCTGAAAAAAAAGAAGAAAGTTTTCATAGCTCAAATTACCTAAATAGTTTTCATAGCCCTCGGCCGAGATAGAGGTCGTCCCGAGTACGCATAAATGGCCATCGCATGGACGATTTCATGGAATTATTTGATTAGTATCCTTTGGGCCACTTGTGGGCTTATGGAGACTATTTTAACTTAGAGAAATCTACAATTTACAGAACTGCTAGTTATTTTAATTTGGTTTACGGAACAAATAAACGTTAAATTATCAAGACCATAAGCACAGGCCATTATATGTGCAAGCTACCACCAGCAGCACCAATTCCCGGGGAAAGCTTGGAGCGTATATTCGACGGTAGCAACGCGAGCTCGTAGCCACGCGATACAGCCTCCAAATAATGATAGTGGTAATACTTAACATAACTGTTACCGAATTAAGATCAATGACAAAACAAAAAGAAAAGTAGAAAATGCAACAATTATATTGTTCGGTACTCGCATGTGCACCCTCGTACCTACCTAGGCTCCGGTCCTGATTTAGTAAGTATTCATTTCAAATAGAATTCAACCTCAATATCAACACCTAACCAGTTATGCTAATGAAGGGACCGAATTCAGATCATCTCAAACCTTCTCACTCTTATTTTTCTCTATTAATATTTTAAGTGTAATTTTGGTGCCGATATATTCGAACTTAATTTTCCAGCAGAACTTTCTTAAATTTTGAAAATCAGTTCACTATTAGTTTTTTCTACTTACCGTACATAGCTTTGGTCTTTCGGGCTGTTCGTTTTTTTTTGTGTAAGGGCAATACAAACCCACCCAAGTTTCTAAAATTTTTTGGAGTGCACTCTCGCTTATTCCCTGATTTCTGTCCAGTTTTTTTTTATTAACCATGAATACCGATCTGTACTTGGCACTGAGGTACATTCTTCTTAGCACGACAAAAGTTTTCTACTATCTTGTGTATTACATTAGTACAATATATTTCCTTTAACATTGCACATGGAGATAAATCTCGGCATTATTATTTGGAAAAAGGCTTACAAAAAATATAAAGAAAAAACAAAAATAAATCTAAATTTATTTCGAACATCATATTGCAAGAAAGTTTATATTTCAGGGATACTATTTATATGTTCTTGTCAGGATAGTTGTATTGTAGTAAGATACTCTATGAGTAATAGTAAATGGCTTCACAGTGTCTTATTCGTATATTTATGAACTAAATTCCTTTAGGACTGTAAATCCTTTAGTACTGTAAATGCCTTTGCAGCTAAGACTCTTCCGGGAATTTTGTTTTTAGGAAGTTGATTGTATGTATAGTGTTCACTTAATCATATGAAAATTAATCAAATGGAAAATCACTGAGCGAGACTGATTCCCGTTTTGGCTACGTGCAGTGGCCAGTGGCGGCTTTAAAGTTTTGCCTCACCTTAGCAATTTAGAAATTGTCGCCTCTATTTTGACAAGAAATGACAAGAAAATTTTGATAATTTCATTCGTTAATGCTTACTCAGTAATTTGAAAGCTTTACTGCAGTTGAAACTTGCTATATATAATGTAAAAGGTACAGTATCTTTGTGATTTTCAATCGTGTAAAAAGTGACAAAAATGTATAAGAAAAAGAAAAGCAACATAGGATATGGACTGTGGCGGCAAAATATGGAGCAACTTAAATAGGGATTTTTTTTTTTTTGATTTGCGGTAAATCCGCCACTGGTAGTAGCCACATGTGTAACCTCCTCATAAGTAAGGGTTCGCATTCAAATTTTTTCTATCCTCCTCTCACAGAATTTGGTAATAGAGGAATCCCATGGTAAAGATAATTTTAGGTATCTTTTCAGACCACACTGACAGATGATTGGGCCAGTGGCAATTCTGATTATTTTCCGGTAAAATGAAGGATTTCCATTTTTAGTTCATTTGATAGAATATCTACTTTCCATATTGTTAGAGGGAAGCAGGGAAGCTTGGCTCCCTCTGCCAAACCTAATAAATTTTAGTAAAACTTGATCCCGAGTATCAGTAAAGCAGAGACACTCGGTCAATTCCGAACTAAGATAGGGAAGTACTGTACGACGTCATCTCGAATATGGCAAGGAACATAAACAAGAGAAATCATATTACCAGAGAGATGAAGGTCGAAAGCAGTATAAAGTACTAAGAGATTTCCCAAGTGGGGATCAGATCAGTTTTACCAAGCTTTATTAGGTTTGGCAGAGGGAGCCAAGCTTCCCTCTAACAATATTATCCCAATGTTATAATAATGAAAAATATGGGAAACGCAGTGTTGCCTAGTTTAGAAACATAATGTGATTCGTGTGAGAACCCCAAATCTTACTAGACAAATACCTAATAACACTTTATAAACACACAAGTAGCTAAACACACAACGATAATAGCTAACACACACAAGTACAATGATATAAAGATTTATTAGGTGTGATAATTTTATATTTAATTAATTGTTTTCTTCAATAAAACATAATTTCCTTTTTATATAAAATGAGGATAATTTTTATTAATAGATGGAAGATGGAAATGTTTATTGGTGGGACCAATTTATTTAATATCAGTAATGGTGGTAGAGGTAATTAAGTAAGTAATAATAAATAATTTATTTTATGTTGACAATATTAAGCAGATTATAATAAGCTTGTGGTGTGTCATTTGAAAAATTAACCAAAATGGATGTTATGGAGACCCGATAAAAGATTTCAACATCGAAAGATATTCCGAACCATTAAATCAGCAGGTTTGAAAATTCAGATTTCTAGGTTCAATAGATCTTAGGGTATTTTAGGTTGGACAGGACCGTAACCAAGATTTTTTTCGGGAGGTGGGGGGTCCGAAGGGTTGACATTCACAGCCAAGCCAGGACTAACTCCTGAAAATTCTGAAAATGATGTTCATGGAAGGTGATGTTGTTGATGATGATGTTGATATTGTTTTACTTGTTGCTGGTGATGATGCTTTACACCTTATAATATTACATAATTGATGCATAAAAAAAATAATGAAATTTGGGGGGGGGGGGTCTGGACCCCATGGACCC
>CM022883.1:14769023-14834622 GCA_012654025.1 Pachypsylla venusta
ACATATCATCGCCAAATTTTGGATCTCATGGGAGTATCTTCATCTGGGGGTCCTTTAGTTAGGGCAACAAACCTAAAATTCAGATCACTTCTAAAAAAGAGCAATATCACTCTATCTAATTTTGACGAACCTTAAAACAGACACTCTTTGTATCATCGACAAATTCTAGGTCTCATGGGACTACATTAATCTGGGGACCCTTTCAGGTTCCTAACCTAAAAATCGGGTCACTTTTCTCAAACTGGCAATATCATTTCAATTTTGATGAGATTTATTGAGCCAAATTCCTAGAATAAAGGAAGATAAAGTTTAGTACGGTTTTCCGTACCATTTATTACGTATAAGGAAAGTAATGTGATGATCATGCGTGGATATGGCCCTCTTGTTTGGGGGGGGGGCACAATCGCACAATATACCTAATAAAAATTAGAGACCGGGGTCCTGGGCAGTACTTTTTAATGCAATGTTTATCAAGGTACGATACCTAATTTCTTAAAACCTGTAGATCTTACCACAAATACCTTTAATAAGAGTGATTTTATAAGCGTGATGACAAAAAAAAAAAAAAAGTGCCATGACCGATGACAGAATTTTTGACAATTTTTTTTACGTATTTCTATTTAGTCTCAGGATTGGGAATTGTTTAGGGGCCCCTCAATGGGATAAAAGACACAGCGGATCACCATTCATTTGATTTTTTTTTTTTTTTTACGTAATTAGGTATAATGAAATTTGAGAAACACCGCCCGCTTAAAAAAAGTGAGAGAGGGGCACGTGCCCCCGGGCCCCCCCCTATATCTGCGCACGATCACGTCTTCTCATTTGTTTACTATAAGAATTCCATATCTCCACATGACTGAATAATTTCTACTCATTTAGTTGTCGCTCAGTGGTGTACACAACAAATACAGTGGACGCGCACCGCTTTTAAATAATAGAAGAAAGAAGAAGAATATAGAAAATCATATGGTACAAATGTACATTGTAAAGATACAGAATTTTATCTATCTCATTATGGTTTACTCGCTATTTAACAAAATTAGAAATATTGATAATATCCACTCAGACCAGAAATATGATATCCCATGTCAAGTAGTTGTGATTTAAATATGCATCAAATTTCAATACCTTGCCGTTCTGTTCGGGCAAAATGCGTGATAATCGCTAAACGAGCAAAATACAAAATATCGCCAACGGTTGATTCCAATTCAAACAAAAGTTTTGTTGTGCAGTTTATGTTTCTATGAAATTAATATTAATTTGGCATTAAATTTCAAATTTCTAGCCCTTCTTGAGATATGTGTTTTACAGACAGACCGATATTTTCATCCATATTTAGTATTTGCCACACGAAGTTTATGTCATGTAAATTTATTTCATCTTCTTTTTCTAGAGTTTGTGGAAAAGTAATTTTTATTCTTGTTTCTTATGTTTTTGCTATTTCGTTCAGGTGTCTCTGGAAGAGTAATTTATCAAACCAAACTACACCCAGATGGTTTCCAGCTCATTACTATGCAAACTAATCTTACCTTGTTTTCTTCTATAGTTTTTATTTATTTATATTTTATATAATTTAAATTTCCCCTTCATCAACATCATCATTTTCTTTTGGTTATTTTTTTTTTTTTGTATTGCTGAGTTTTTTTATTTTCTTTTAGAAAAACTGTTGAAAGGCACCTTTTTATATACTCAGGTTTACACCGTGGCCGAGTTGCTAAGACATTGACTCATTTTCTAACCATGCAAGTCAATATCTAGAAAACACCACGCGGATGTTAACTAACGTTGTATAATATACAACACGAATAAAAACTGTACACGTGTATCTTATTATCTTATCAAAGTTTCAAATTTCTTTTTACTTATTTCAAATAAATAAAAAATAACATATATCTGTAATATTTGGTTCTTCCCATCATTATCAATTTGAAAAGAAATTCATGGAGATGATGGCTGACACTTCTAATCTTGACTGAAAGGTAGTTGTGTTAAGAGAAGAAATATGTTTACTTTGCTATCTTTATTTTGCTGACGGCAATAAAAAAAGTATAGAGAGGGAAGAATATAATATTTTTATGTAATAAAAAAATACTTTTTACTGATATGGAACAATGGTGGCTTACCTAGTATGGAATCGGTACATTTGATTCCATTCAGTGACCGAGAGACATCTTCAAAGTGATATTATTATGTTATGTGTTATCATTAAGGTTTTGTGTTATTAGTCATGGCTAATGGTGTATAGTCATTGAAAAGTACAGGAACGTGAATGCCAGCGTCTATGGCACGTTGAATATACAGTTCCAGATATATCACTGAAATTAAGCAATGTCCAGCGAGGTTGTACCATATGGCTGTCCACGGGGGTTCGCACCCTCTTGATGCTCCACGTTGACCCCACGCTGGGTGGGGTCAACATGGGTAGCTGGTATGCAAGTTTCCAGCGAATGGAGGGCGAAACCCCCGTCATGAATGACCAATAGATGTTAAAGAGACGTTAAGCCTAATTAAAAAAGAAAAGAACGTAAATGATCAAATTATCAATATGACCAAAATGATAATGACACTCAACAAAACAAAAAACTGTTGGAAGTTAAACAATAAATTCGAGTTGTTTTCGACACGATCTCTAATAGTATGATCGCTGTCCAATGGTATCCGTCAGCAAAAATAAGTTTTTTTTCTTTATTTTTTTTAAATATCTGAAACTTAAGGCGGTTTTATTTTCAGTCATTTTTGGCAGTTTAAATCACCATATTTGATTTAATATGTTAAAAAATATTAAAATTAGGGCTGAAATTTATCTCCAAATTATTAAATTTAAGATGAGTTAATAGGAAAAAAGAGCAACATTTTTGCGACGACAATGCGTTGACTTGATTACTGATCCATATGGTTAGGTGAAGTTTATACACAAATTCTTCTTTGATATGAATACCAAATTTGTTGGATAGGACGTGTTGGGAGTACTAATGGATAGGCATAGGGATTTTTTTTTTTTTTAATATGCGCATGAAAATGTTACCCTGGTCAGATTTGTGTGCACAGACGGGTCACATTTATGTACCAATTTTCTTTCAGGCCGGCTGTGGCCATCATCATCAAGAACTAAGGGCTATGCCTTGTTGAGACAGCCATGTCCCTCCGTCTGATGCCATTCTCTTCATTTCTTCATATGAGTTTATTTTCATTTTTTGATACAGGTCCTTCAAATAATATTATTTTGGCTGTGGTGTCCAAAGTATTTTCTTCCCTGTGCAGACCTCCCAATAACTTCTTGTGCCCCTAAAAAACTTAGGTTGCTGATTAGCATAAATTTCAAAAGCTCTCCAATTCCTGAGCCATAAATTTTATTCTTATTTTTATCATAATAGAAGAAGAGGAAGACGAAAAAAAAAAGAAACAAGTAGGATGTTTCAACCCGTCAAAAGCACAAGAATAACTTTCAAAGGGCAAAGAAGAAAAAGAGTGCAAGAGCAGATGGAGGGATCTCTTCAAGTACGTGAAACCAATGGGAGGGAATCCTAAAAGGAAACTTTAAAATGCTTAAAAAAAATTCCGTAACTTAGAAGAAGGAAAAGATAATGATTTATTATAGCAGACATTTTTTATAGTATTTTGATATCAGTATACCTATACAGGGTGATAAAAAGAGACGGAAAGATAAAATGTAAGAAGGGAGAACCATAATTAACGAGAATTTTGATTGACGTTCAAAATCTATTGATCATTCGAGAAGGGGGTTTCTCCTCCATTCGCTGGAAACTTACAAAACAGCTACACTCATTGACCTCAACTAGCCTGTCTTGGACCAGCATCACTAAGATGCGAAGCTTTGTGGACACTTAATTGGTAAAACATCGCTGAACGTTGCTTAACTTCAGTTATACAACGGGAATTGGTGGATTCAACGTCTCATAGACGGTAACTTTATAATTAACAATATATTTACATCAATGTTTTATCACCTTCAAAGTATTCCTCAATCTCAGTGATCTTGTCCATTCTTTTCTTCATTTTTTGAATTCACTAACAAAGATGTCCTTTTTGATTCTGGGGAACAAAAAGATGTCGCAGACACCCATTACACTTTTTCGCTAGGACGGAAAAAAATTACTAAAAAATCTTATGGGTGAATCAATACAATCACATTGATCAAACTGCTCACTGACACTCTAACGAACCCCTCACCGAACAAAAGGTTCGCCCACCCTGCCTGTTAATCGCATTAGAGTTATCTTTTGGTCCCTCTATGTACATGAAAATAGTGTGCGTCAAAAAGAACGCCGGATTTGGAAATGCCGCAATTTTTATTCATTTTTGTTGGCAATATTGTTTTTTGGATTATGTTGTTAACATTGTGATTTAGTCAATTTAGTGCTACGTTGTCTTCTGTAGATTTATTTGTATTGTATAGCCATTAGGAAGGTGCAGTAGAGAAGCAGCGATAACACACTTCCGAAACAAGCTCGTCAAAAACACCTCAAATTTCTTGTATATATCTTCCAAAATTGGTTTGCCCTGGTGATCTTAGAGCGTATCACCATAGGAAAAATCACTCTGAGTCATAATCATTATCAATTTGGTCAACTCCTAATTTCATCATTCCTTCAATGGCGATACAACACAAGCCGTTACTAAAGAATAACACAAAACCTCAATGACAATACATAATTATTGGTTCAAGTGGAAGTAACCCTAACCGTTCATTGATAAGAACCATGTGGCAGACGTACATCAAAGCCTCAGCAATGTTTTAGGATACGCCTCATGTTTTAGGATGTTTTAGGATACGCCATCAAGTACGGAAGGCTAATCCCCTGAGTTCATGCCCGTATCCTGGACAGGGTTTTTCGGCTTTCCCCCTCCCCCGAACTGTTTGAAAAGGTTTGATGTTTCCTATAATCCTTATATGGTAAAACTCCCTTTACACCCCCCCCTCCCCAAATAAAATCCTAGATGGGGCCTGCCTGAGTTAGTGTTACCATTATTAAACATATACGATTCGGTCACAAAACCCTATAAAAGATAGTTTGATTTTCCATGTAATTTTATTTTATTACTTTTAAGAGGAAGTTTCGTTGGAAACTAATCATCAACACCACACACAGAAGTTTGATAAACAGTTCATATTATCTGTTCATTGAATAATGACATGATCTCCTACACACATGTTCCCTTATTTACTGCTTGGTAACCAATAAGAAGCATTGAAAATCAAGTTTTCATCACTTTTGAAAAAACGAATATCTATTTCGTATCGCTGATTTTCTATGAATATCACAAATATCATCAACAGTGCGGGAGAAATGAGACAACAACCTTAACTATACTGGAGAAAAAATCAATTGAGACATTCAATGAATTTTTAACTATGAAATTCTTATAGTCAGTGATGTCACCGAGAATTAAAATTAAGTTCATGCCACAAGGAAGGAACAAGAAACTTTACTCACATCTGCAATGGAGAATTTTACGAAAAAATCTTCTTCTTTTTTAATTTGGCTTAACGTCTCTTTAACATCTATTGGTCATTTGAAACGGGGGTTTTACCCTCCATTCGCTGGAAACTTGCAAACCAGCTACCCACATTGACCTCACCCATACTGGGTTTGGCCGGAAAAATAGCCACAGCATCACGAGGACGCGAACGCACGTGGACACCCACATGGAACAACCTTGCTGGACGTTGCTTAACTTCAGTGTTCTCAAAAAAAATTGTGTATTCAACGTGCCATAGACAATCTGAATATTCTTAAATTTCCAAATTAGAAAGGTAAGAATCTTCACTTTTCGAATCTTTCCTTTAAACCTAAAAACATTAAGAGAACTTTATCAAAGAGTGAATTGACTTCCTCTGGTTTGATGTTCTTTTAATTTGTTTGGGAGGAGACGCTTGTGACATAATAATATATTTAATTAAGACGGGTATGTCCAAATTTGGACGGAAGTAAAGTGTAGAACACAGATTGAATCTTAACACTAAAGGAGGAGATCTCTCAGCTATGTCGACTTTATCATTTCTAAGATATTTTTAACAAAAACGGTGGCGCCAAAATGAGTACTATCATGATGTCCACCCCGTACAAGTAACTCCCAAATATTCAAAAATTGTATAAATTATACATTACTATCTTTACATCTATCTTTACACCCTAAAAAGAAGAATTTTTGGAAATTCTTCCTCAGGTCTTCTTTTCTGAATAACATAGTGGACAAATTAAAATAATTGAAGGGGAGACAGATATTAATACTATCATGCATAAGAATAACCAACACCCAAACCGATGCCGTTTAAAAAACTTAAGCAGAAAATAACATTTTTTTTTTTTAGATTTGAAGGTACTAATGAATGAATCATCCGGACTGGTATATTTTTCGAACGGTTGGCCTTTGGCTAAATCGAGAGGAAAATGCCAACTAACCCCGCTGATCCTTTAGAACGTTTCTTCACGTCGTGACTGATGTTGTTTGACTTGAGTTCACAATTCATCAGTCTTCGTACAAAACCTCATCTCCATTTAATTACAAGAGTCACGGGATCAATTAACGTCCATTGAGGCTTTGATGCATAGTGAGCAGTATTGTATGAGGGTATACAAAGTAATAGCCCAGAAGTCAGAGATATTTTGAAAGCAAATATTGAAGAAATCTCTATTTTTATATATTTTTGTGTGTATCCTCTTTAAAAATCTAAGTTTTCGACCTCCCAACCCTTGTGCCTTCTCCGCCAAGTTGTAAAAGCCGCTCAAAAAGGCCCATTTTTCAGGGTTTCCCCAATTACTCACTTTCTGTGCATTTTAGGCGAACAGTTGTGGCGATTCATTTAAACGACAATTAAATTTCCTGTAATTACAAATATCTTATTTTTCCTGTAGGATGCATAGGAGCGCTCTTGATGAAATTAATTCTATCCAGCATACCAGCGTACATCAAAACCTCAACAATAGGGGACCTTTCTCAATTATTTAGGGTACATAATCTTGACGATTTTTTTATTGTGACGATAGACAAAAGTGCCATGGAAACATGTCCATTACACAAACTTGATACTGGAGTATTAATTCAAGGCGCTATGTCAAAATTCAATGTGACGCTTTTTTCTATCACAGGCACGAACCGATCGCATTGTAATGGGAACACTCCAATTACATTTAGTGCCACACGACAAAATAGTCGTGAATGTACTGGGAATGAGGTGTTAGTTTGACAAAAACAATAGGCTATACAAGAGGTCTGCCAACAGTAAAACGACAAAGGAGTTATACTCAAGTAAAACTAAGTCATTCGAAAAAAATCTACAATCAGATGTTATATAATGATAATAAACCACTAAGCGGAAGACCCAGCGTGTCATCTAAATATTATGAGTTGCGGTCAGTTAAGTATTTTTATAAATGACCACGCGCCGTCAATAACGAAATGGAGTACGGATGTATGGAAGGGTTACTCTTGATAAGCTCCAAGAAGGAAGGGTTTGAGAAAAAATATTTACAAGCCTCCCGGTGGCGGATTTTGAAAAATCATTTATTGTTCACATGATCTATTTCACAATAAACTAAAAGCTAATAATAATATTAGTCTTATACCTATATTGTAGGAATACCTAAACTAGGTATTAATACAATTTCTGTATAGATTCCAGCTAACAATTTTAAATAAATTGTAATTGATATGTACAATAATATTTTGAACCGAACCAAATGTCAAAAAATTGGAGCCAACGATCATACCACGTTGAATACACCAGTTCCTGTCAGATCACTGAAGTTAAGCAACGTCGAACGTGGTCAGTACTTGGACGGGTGACCGCATGGGAACACCACGTATCGTTGGCTCATTTTTCCGGCTCAATCCAGGCTGGGTGAGGTAATGTAGGTAGCTGGTTTTCAAGTTTCCAGCGAATGGAGGGTAAAACCCCCGTCTTGAATGACCAATAGATGTTAAAGAGACGTTAAGCCAAATTTAAAAAAAAATTGGAGATCCGAGCAAAGGGTTAGCACTGCAAGCCCAGATTACGATGTATGTTTCTCAAGAGAATATTGTTCATTTCTTTCATTGTCACATTTTTTCTCCTTGATTGAGACAAATACGCAGGCACTTTCCCGAATTTCATTAACCCGAGATTTGAATGGATGAAGTGATCTTACAGCTCTGACAGGATATAACCCTACTAAACTAGCTAGAGATTTGCTAACCTTGAAAAAGTTCTGTTCGATGACTGTATGAGCATGAAAACTTGAACATATTTTTTATAATATTCAGAGGGGTAGCGACAATGTTTGATTTAAATATTTGATTAATATAAAAAGGAATTTATTTGTGTTAGAGCGAATGATGCTTTCTCACAATAGACTTCCCCATATTATTACTAAATTTTATGACTCCGTCCGCTTTGATTCTAACCACATCCTCCTAGTTAAGAATCCGCCATTCTTACCAACTGAGCTAGTGAGGCTGATATTTGATTAATATAAATAAAGGCGAATTTCCTAATTCTTCTTTGCTTTCAACTGCATGTTTTGGAAGATTCTGCTGAAGAGCTCAGACGATATTTACTCTTCAAAATTATCTATAAATCCCGCACTGCAAACCTTTAAACCCTTATCCCTCACTACCATCTAAAAAATAGGGGGCAACCCCTAAATAAAATTGTTGGTTTATAATATTTTCTAAAAAAAGTTTATATAAGCTGAACACATTTCTGTGGTCAGACTTACGCATATCTCTTTCCGACAAATTAATGGCCTTTGTGGATGGAGGAAAGAGAAAAGATTGTCCAAGATAAATGGATGGATATACCCTCATCGGATATAAGTAATTGTAGTTTAATCGATGTTGTGATGGGCGTGTGTATAAGGAAGGGTTTAAAATGCTGATAAGGTAAAGTGTTTTGCATGTCCTCCCCTGTCTAAGGATATCGTTTTCGCCGAAAGTTCTGAGTAGACAAAATACGATTTTTATTATTAGGCTCTAACAGAAACCCTCTGGAACCTGGCACTGAAACCAGACTGTTTGATGTCGACCAATTCGGATGCATCGCTTCCTATATAGAAATCCTTTTGGCCAAAAGTTTTTCAGTTCCAAATATCGGAAAATCTATCAATTTAGAGATAAGGACCAAGATAGGGTGCTTTTTTTCCTGGATGTTTGGGGTATAGTTTTTTTTGGCCTGTGTAGTGTGTAACCAGTAAAAGGCGAATTTTTTGGCAATAACTCGTTTCCCTTTGAACTTTAAATTTTTTCCCCTCCCGATTGCAGTTTCTATGCAGCTCAGTGGAAAAGCGTGAACAAGAGGACGTGGGTTCAATCCGCAGCAACAGGATTTTCCCCTCATTAATTTGAGTATTTGACCACATAAAAATAGGGCTCTAATGGCTAGGCGGTAGAAAATGCCTCAGGCATTCACCAAGCCTAGTGGTAAACTTTCACTCAAGAGTATTTTTTTTTATTTCGTGCCTACATACTTAAAGTAAACTGTGTTCCAAGTTTCTACGATGGCCGACGAAGATAATGAGTCAGTGAATCAATCAGCTGACCAAACGAAGTGAGGTCTAGTTTCAACAGGGCAAGATACCCTTTGTTTGCTGTTTGTTATTAATACACTGATAACTCTCTCGAACACCTTCTGCGATTTTTATGAAATTTGTTATGGACATTCAATATATTTAAAGAATCAATTGGTTTTTTGGCCATATTTGTCCTACCGGAAACAAATAGTGGCCATTTAAGTGAATGCTGTCTACAGCTCATAGAACCACCACAATGAATTATTCTGTGCCAAATATTAAGAAGATATTTTTTTTTTTCCTTTCTTTTCATTCAAGCGTTAGCTTGAAAATTACAAAGTTATCTTTTGTTTAGTTTTAAATAATGCTTAGTAGTTTTATCTTTTTAGCGTTCACAAAAAAAATCTTCTTTCTTTAGTTTGATTATTTCTTTTTAATTTACTCTCTTGACTCTCTTCAGCTTCATTGAAACTGCTGGATGGTGCCTGTTTCCTAATTTCTTGTATCAAATTTTTTATATAATTTCTCCCTCTAACTCACTCACTCCAGTTGCATTTTACCTCTCCATATCTTACTTTATAATCCTTTATAATTTTACCCCTAATGTATCCTGAATCTCACACCTCGTTAAGTATACTTGAAAATCCATTAATCATTAGAATCTTGAAAGATTTGAACAAAAATGGCGTCTTTTCTAATTCTATCTCTGTTTTTTTTTCTGTATCAGACGTACGACTGATTTATTACTTTAAAGAACTTTTATTTATTTTCAAAAAACACAATTTTTTTAAAAAATATAAATTTTTGTCTATTTTTTATGTTTTACATGGATTTAAATACGTCATTGTATGTTTTTTTTTTTTTTTTTTTTTTTTTTTTTTTTTTTNTTTTTTTTTTTTTTTTTTTGAATTTCTTAGAATATCTTCATTTTATGTTTGTTCCTGTAGTACGTAGATACTGTAGGATAAAGACATTAACAAATTGTACAAAGGTGCAAACGAAAATAATAATGGCATCATGGATTTTGATGGTAGCCTATATAAGGGACTGCTGCTCTGAATAGATTTAATTTGCTTCCAAAGTTATGAATTCTCATCATGCATCTACATAAATATGGAGGTTGAAATGTTTTACAATGTTTTTTTTTCTCTCTCACACAAAAAAGATATACGACTGATAGCGTAATAAGATGGACTTTGGACGTCTGGTTTAATGGGTACTTGTAATTTCACAACCCTGTGTACATCTACAAGTACCACCCTGTGTAACTCCACAGGTACCCATTGTACTAGATGTCCAAAGTCCATCTTGTTGCGCTATCCATCGTAGATCTTTTTTGTGCAAAAAGGAAAAAAGTTAAAAAATATAAATTTGAGAGCAAAGGAAGAATAATAATACTTCTGAAAAACGAATAATTTATAGATGGGATAAAGGAGTAATTCCCCTCAATAAATTTTAAAAAGAAAAAGTAAAATTAGGAGAGACAGAGAGAGAGAGAGAGAGTGAGAAAGAGGGAGGAAATAAATCAGTGTTTTCCAATCCTTGTTTGGCGTGAAAATGTCTATTCGTTCGTTATTGGGGATTCGGTTAAAATTATAGCATAGTTTTGTGAAGTGTAGACCTCACTCGGTTCTAAAGAAATTATCTTATTGTGGCTATAGTGACCTTCCATTTGAAAGGAAAATTAAAAAGAATAGACCGAAGTTAGATATATTTTATCGAGAAGACATTATTTTTTAAGTGTCTTCCTTATGTTTACCAATTATGCATTGCTTCAGACTTCTTGGCTATATCAATAGGAAATCAAAAGGTCTATTTACTAAAGTCTTATATAGTCTCTATAGTACCTTACTGCGGTCTTTTCCGGAATATTGTATATGGTGCGGTTGGATCCACGTGAAGAATAATATCAATAGAGGAATTAGCTAAAATTACACCTGCTATACCTCCTCAGAAGTAAAAGGTATAATTCTTGTTTTAATTCATAAATCAATATGAAAATTTCCAATCTTCCGTAAACCCTTCCCGCACACAAAAACAATATATTAGATTTAAATTGTGCATTATGAACAAAAATAAAAAAAATACCCCCCTCAAAATTTTTCAGATCGTGATCCATGTCATCATCTGACTTTTCCCACATTAGCTCATCACAGATTTTATATAAGATTCTTTCAGAAATTGGAAACTTTTACTGTGTTAAACTGATAAAACTGATTGGTGTGGTCTGTCTCAAGCGCCTTAGGAGCAGAATAACAGAATTTCTGTTTATGGTATTGTAAAAATATCACTGGGCACCTATCCTTGACTGATATTATTTAAGGACACACTTGCAGAAAGAGTAACTATGAAGATCAGGAGGGCGGAAGGGAGAAGGGTGCGGAGGGGCTAGTAGATTCAAAAACCAATTCAATAGCTGTGAATTCTACTAATGTAATAAGTAATAAATGACTAAACGAAATAGGACTTTGCTTTGGAGATTTATTGTAGGACAAAAAGATAAAATAAAGGAAATATATAGCTATTTAGTTTTTTCACTTTTTAGTTTAGACAAAACTTACTTGTTAAGGGCACGATCTCATCCATCGGACTATCATCTAAATATTCTAAGTCAATGATGTATTGATTATATCACCATTGATGTGATAGTGTTGAAATATTAGAAATGTCAAAATGAGCATGAGGTATTATTTCAAAAACTGAAAACAAAAATATTTTTTAATTACATTTTAGTAACCCCTATTATAAATAAAATTAAGGGACAAGAGATACAATTAGGTACAGTTAGATTTATGAGTTTTATAAAGGCCGCATGTGGGCATTTGAGCCTTTGATATTACAAGAATGTAATTCCATGTTGGTATTTCTATCCTTCTGGTCATTTGTTCTCTCTCTCTCTTTGCTCTGTCCACTGTATTCTGTTTACATCAGATATGCAATTAGAATCATGAACGAGCCAGCGTATATGACACGTTGAATACACCAGTTCCCGTTAGATCATTGAAGTTAAGCAACGTTCAGCGAGGATGTACCATGTGAGTGTCCACGTGGGTTCACGTCCCCGTGATGTTGTCTATTTTTCCTTTCCACGCCAGGCTAGTTATTCTGGTTAAACACCCATCTTGAATGACCAATAGATGTTAAAAAGACGTTAAGCCAAATTAAAGAATAAGAAAAAAAAGAATGAACACGTTTGCTTTATTCGAAACCAAGCATATTATTCCATTTATTCACAACGAAAATTTGAATTTTAGATACAAATGTGTAGTTTGCTCGATTGTGATTACCTTTATATCGAATCTCCTCAGAAGAGTAAAATATTTTTTTTTTTTTTTTAACGATGGAGCTGACAATTTTTACAGTGACATTAACCAACATGGAATTACATTCTAGTAAAAATAAAAATAGTACCTAATCCGTTAGGTATAGCTGGGAGAAGATATGCAGTCTAAAATTAACATTTGAACTGTATAATTGTACTGCTAAAAAGCATGGTAATATATTCCACATTAATAGTTATGTTCTAAAATCTAAACATAGGTATGTTTAATTTTTTTTCTTCCATAATTCAAGTTTCCACAATTAGCTACCCTGGAGCTACATTGCAGTCATTAGTTGTTCATTCAACTAATCAGTCAGTCAGTGTAACTCCTGAGCTTTGCGTTTCATAGGTTAATGTAGATGGGAGTTCTTTTCTTGCATTTTTTCCAATCATGTCAATTATCCCATTTCTTATTTACTTCATTCATGACATTGTGCTTATTTCTTACATGCATATATTGCAAATATTTCAATATCTCTTATCATACCACGTTGAATACACCAGTCCCCGTCAGATCACTGAAGTTAAGCAAAGTCGGGCGTGGTCAGTACTTGGATGGGTGACCGCTTGGGAACACCGCGTATACCAGGCTGGGTGAGATCAATGTGGGTAGCTGGTTTGCAAGTTTCCAGCGAATGGAGGGTAAAACCCCCGTCGTGAGTGACCAATAGATGTTAAAGAGACGTTAAGCCAAATTAAAAAAATGGCCCATTAATTTTTGGTGGAGCTCCGGAAAGTCGAATTATCGTTTAAATAGTGGTTTTCTAGTATACCAAAATCCTATCCGCAGGCCCTTGATTTAAAAGCTTGTGTTAGGCGGCCAATTTTACCCTCTCATTTCAAAAATCAAAAAGAACACTTTCTTTCTTCTAGTTATTATTTCATGTTAGCCTCCCACCCAAAAGTTAATACTGGAACTCCTTTCTTCCCCTCTCTGACCAAGTATCTTATCCCCTCTTTTCGCTATATCAGCCAACTTGTTTATTCACCGAGTTGTATATTACATCAGAATGAACATCCGGTTAGAAGAGACGCCACTAACTTTCACAACATAACAAACATTCTCTATTTCTGTCTACTTTCCTTGCTTTTCATTGCAATTTTTTTTATTCCATCATCACAACCATTCTGTTTCTTCCACATCCCAGTCTGGTGTTTTTCACCAGTTTTTTTTTTTTTAAATTAATAATTTTATTTTATATGGGTAAAATATACTTAATATTTTAGTCTTTTTACCAATGTACTATGAACCTAAAGGTATATACATAATAGGTCACTAAGTTTTAAGTTTCCCTTTTGCATATTTTTCTAAAAATATACGAATATCTTTTTAAAAATTAATTCTTTACATTTCAAAATTGTCTGTTTGTAATAGATTTGAATCTCGAAGATACTTGAATGAAAATTCATTGAGAGCATAATATGACAATTTAACAGATGTTCAAACATTTTTAGTCTTGCTCTCATCTCATCCTTTGAGTTGTGGTTTTCTTCGCAACTCTCGCCAAAGAATGATCATCTTTCTAAAAGTTGTAATCCGTGGCGCACACAAGGAGGGGGTTCTAACCTCCCCCACAATTATTGAATGAGATAAACCAAAAGTTATTAGAGGTATTTCATCTCTTATTACGAGTAGATCTTTTAATAACTCTCGCTATGTTCAAACACCAATATAATATATTTATCTATTAAAACTGATGCTTAATGACTATACATTGTGCATAAATATGTCCTTTATATATTTTTAAAGAAAATAAGTTCAATTGAAAGTTTTGTGCCATTCTGAATCATCTGCAAATATAAACTTTCTTTCTCTCAAAATAATAAAAAGAAAATATATTTTACAAAATTTATCAACTTTTCTTCCATTTTTTATTTTTTATATACAAACATTTTAGAATAGTTTTTACTTGAGTTAAATCGATTGGAAGTATTTCCTTAACAACTTCTTACATTTCTTCTATTTATTTTTTTACTTTATCTGTCCTTCTTTTTTTTATATATTTTAAATTTCTTGATTTATGTTGGTTTTTATTACTATGTAGATAGGTTTGTGTAGTTTTTAGATCAAATTTTATTATTTATAGAAAGTCCTGTGCTTTGATGATGTGAAGATTGTAGAGCAATATTCGGAAGATTTATTTGAAATTTTAGAGTTTGGATGTTTCAAGTTACAAACTTGGATCAAATTGTTGAATATCTATAATAGGTATTGAACAATTTTATCTTAGTTTGGAACTTTGAACATCCAAATTCTAAAATTTCAAATAAATCTGCCGAAAATGCATATTTTTCTACAAACTGTAATAAGATACACTCACGAATTCTGGACACTTGAAAGATCTCTAGGATATAAAATTACTTCTTAAAACTGGTGTAATAGACAAATTCTCAGAATCTCCGAGAAAGACGGAGTAAAAACATTGAAATAGATTATTTTATATATCCTTTGTGAAGACTTATGAAATGAATGCAAAACTGTCGAGTAAAATGTAAATGTAAAAATGTTGAGTTCATGGATGATCCAACAGATCGTGGAAGACAGCGTAGAAAGTCGATTGCTGACATCAAGAAATGTTTGCAGGTGGAGACGTGTGGAAATATTAAGAGGATGGCGGAAAGAAAATCTTGAAGGAAAAAAAAACACCCATTGTTAGGGCAACCATCGGAATCGGAGAAGCAATTATGATGAACTTCTGCAAGGTACACAGGGCAACTTGAAATTCTATTTCTTCCACAATTCAATTTGCCTTTTAGGGCATCATATTGTCGGACTTCTATAAACAAAATCAGCAATAAAAATTATTAATTATATGTTTCTTTACTTATTTTGCTTCTTTTCATAAAATTCTGAACTATGAGTAAATACGTATACTAAATGCTATAGTTTTATTATCATCCTTTGAATTAGGAAATGTACTTAGTCTATTTGCTGAATTTTTTTATGTTCTATGTTCTAAATTCTTATTACAAATGAATGTCGGGAATATTTCGAGTTTAAAAATTGGTTGAATCGAAATCACTTTGTGAAAATGTTCATCATGAGTCCCACAAACTAAACGGCAAATTTTATGATCATTCAAAATGTCCTTTTAAATTTTCCGCCATAATGTGCTCAACTGATATTACAGACCTAACGTCTAGAACAGAAAGTGAGGAATGGTGAAACTCTAGCCCTAGTTTATATACAGGAACATGGAATCAGCGAGTCTATCGGTAAATCAACTGATTGAGTGCGCACACCAAAATCGTTATCGCGGAATGATAGCGAAACGAAAATAGGTATTTATAATTATCTCGTGCGATGGCGTGAATTGTGCATAGTCTCAATCTCACCTTGTGTGACATAGCGCACTCTATTCGTTATGGTACAAACCGGCAACTTTCTTAGTAACATCTTTAAAGCAAGAATCTCAGGAAATTCAAATAAATTTACATCTCCTACCTAAATGTTGAAGAAGATTTATTTTGAAACTCAGGTTCAGGTATGTACTGCCCAAGTAGCCCCGTGCATTTTCATCTTCTCATTTCATCTTTCCATTCCCGCGATATATTTTTTAGGAGAGCAAATATTGGGAACGATATTTTACTTTAACTCCAGTCTGCAACCATGCCCCGAAGCAGCCTTCTATCGGAAGAAACCCACCAGTAGACATACTCCAAAATTTATACAAAGTTTTTCATGAATTAAATTATTCCATTTTAAAGAATTGGAATTTATACCTTAGCATACTCGTATTTTTCTCCTAATATTCATATAATAAATCCTACTGTAACCAAATGTAAGTAATAAATATACTGCTTAGCACCACTTTTCTGTCTTCTTTTGTATTCGAACCCGTACCTACTCCGACTTTCTATTGAAAACCAAATAAATTTCCTTTTCACTTTCAACAATAAATTAGACTCTTTTTTTCACAATTTAAATTATTCCTGAAAACCTATAAATTCATTTTGCAATGAGTAAAATTCTGTAGATATGGTTCACCACTACGATATTTCTTTTTGGTTAGTTTGAAGCTAGTCTATTTAAGAGGAAATTATTTGTTTCTTAACTCACGACCCGCGATAGATAAGTATTGAACGGACAAGCTTTTAGATCATATTCGGTCATGTGAACGATACTTCAAAAGACCTATTCAGTGATATAATAAGTTCACCCATTCTAAACAGGTATTTTCTTTGGAACACTTTTATAATATGAATGGTTATAAAGAAAGAAGATTTAGATAGTTGATTGAACTTTAATCAAAATATTAAAAGATTCAATTAGCTCTAGAAGATTCATATTTATAAAAAATCTGAACTTCAAGTGCAATCAATCAAATATTCAAAACCGCGGTACGACGAACCGCGCGGCACAAGATCTATCTAAAACATTCTAAACTGTGCATATTGTCTATATTACCGCGCGGTACTAGTTCTATAAACTTGTATCGATTTGTTCATATGATACCGCGCGGTAATGTGAACATAGCCTAAATCTAACAAAACCAAATTCAAAAGTAAAAAGCAAAGAAGGAAAAACCTTTAGAACACTTCATAGAACTATCAAATACAAGGAATGAAAATGATTAAAAACACTTGACTTTATGTTCTACAAATTTTAGTATATTATTCGATACGCGTATTTCGGATTTTACTCCATTATCAAGAATGAACATTATATTCTTAAGGACTATAAGTTAGTCCTTAAGAATATAATGTTCATTCTTGATAATGGAGTAAAATCCGAAATACGCGTATCGAATAATATACTAAAATTTGTAGAACATAAAGTCAAGTGTTTTTAATCATTTTCATTTCAAAAGTAAAGTAAGAGTATAAGATTTCATGTTTATGGTATGGTCTATAGTCGGGATGAGGTTGTACAACATATGACAAATCTCATCTCGACATACCCTTCCTGATAATACTTTTATAAAGTTTTGCCCAGGGGCGAATACAGGTATCCCGTTGAGGGCGGGTCGAACGAGGATCCAAATTATAATCGACATGGAAGTCAGTAGTCTTTACAAACACCAAATTTTGAGAAAAGTGTTTTAACTTTCAATGTCTTCAGGTCGAGTGGGGGGGCGATCAGCCTATCTTCCCCTCCTTTATCCGCTTCTGTTTTTGCCTCGGTTCATTAATTTGGCAAAGGGAGCCAAGTACTATGATAAAAATACTTATATGTTGAGAAGACATATTTACTTAGCTTTCAACAATTCTTTACAAAGATGATCAAGGAAGAAACATATGGATTTGCAATATGGCGTTAAATTTCATTTATTATTATACTTGTGTGATAAATGTGTGCGTGATGTTTTGATATATATGAGCACATGAACATTGAAAACCGAAACATCGTCCACCAATGTGCATGGAAACATCCGTTCCTTGTGTGATACATACAAGTTAGACGTGATGAAAATATTTAACCCTTTTAGTAACTTTTGCCGCTTGCCAACTTAACTGACGTTCTGCAAAATTTAACCCATTTAGTAACTTTTGCCGCTTGCCAACTTGACCCTAGCATTGCCAAGCGGGGGGGGGTACAAAGTACCCGCGTTTTAGCAAAAAACTTATAGTAATCAATTTATGATACTTATTTTAATGAGACCTTTAATAATTGTCACAAACAATATTTCCCTTCACAGTATATAAAATATGGGATGATATGGAAGGCAAACTTTGGTCGCGGGTACTGCGGGTAATGCATGTAACCAATACATGCATTACAATAAAAACCATTAAAAGCTACCATAAATTGTCTAAAGTGTATAAAATGTATAATTATGTACCACCTGCAAGAAATAAGTGTGCGTAAACATTGTCAAAAGACATTTGTCTGTGTGGGATGTCAGGAAGGACAAAGTTCTGGTTCAGAATAGATTTCCTAGGGTCTAGCGTTTTTTTTTTTATTTTCATTTACATTATTTTATTCCTGGGATTTAATTTTATTTTTATGTAAGATAATAATTGATTTAGTTTATATTTTTTTAGTTTATAATAAAGTAATGGCGACTTATTGTAATAAAAAAAATCATTTTATCCTTTATTTTGTTTGCGGGTACCCCCTTGGCAATGCACGTAATTGAATAGAGCCTGGCAATCCTAGGGTTAAATGACGGTTCTGTAAAATTTCACCCATTTAGTAACTTTTGCCGCTTCCCAAATTAACTGACGTTCCGAAATATTTAACCCATTTAGTAACTTTTGCCACATCCTAACTTAACTGATGTTCTGTAATATTTAACCCATTTAGTAACTTTTGCCGCTTCCTAACTTAACTGATGTTCTGTAATATTTAACCCATTTAGTAACTTTTGTCTCTTCCCAACTTAACTGACGTTCTGTAATATTTAACCCATTTAGTAACTTTTGTCTCTTCCCAACTTAACTGNCCCCCCCCCTTGGCAATGCACGTAATTGAATAGAGCCTGGCAATCCTAGGGTTAAATGACAGTTCTGTAAAATTTCACCCATTTAGTAACTTTTGCCGCTTCCCAAATTAACTGACGTTCTGAAATATTTAACCCATTTAGTAACTTTTGCCACTTACTAACTTAACTAATGTTCTGTAATATTTAACCCATTTAGTAACTTTTGCCGCTTCCTAACTTAACTGATGTTCTGCAATATTTAACCCATTTAGTAACTTTTGTCTCTTCCTAACTTAACTGACGTTCTGTAATATTTAACCCATTTAGTAACTTTTGTCTCTTCCCAACTTAACTGACGTTCTGTAATATTTAAGAGGGCATATTTTGGAAAATTCAAATGGCCGCCATTTTGAAACCAAACACGCAAGAGGTGTAAATTTTTGCAAAGTACTTTTAATTTCGTATTTAAAATTCTAAAGTTGGATGCCCCGGGGTCACATGGGACTTGTGCCCGAAAAATTGGTCACACCATCATGTGGTTATTTGGGATATATAACCATGAAAAATTAAAGCCGTTCAAAAGATATTCAGGTGGTCTCGGACTTTTGGGACACCCTATATAATTAGTCTTTTTCTTTCTTTTTGCTTTGATTTCTTATCTTTTAGGAACGGCTTGCTCTAGTTGACAACAATATCAGTCATTTATTCATCTCGTAAAAAAATTATATCTACTTATATCCGAACCCTTATCACTATCCAACCTCTGACATTAAAGCTCCATGGTGATCTGAAGCAAAGATTTTTAACCTCCTCTAAAAGTTCATATATTTAAACTAAAGTAAGTTAAAGTCATAAATGAAATATCCTAATAATATCATATCTCATATTTATTTATTAGTTTCAGCATATTTTGCAATAAGTCTTCATAAAGATGCTCACTGCTTAGTAAAACAACAACATAACAAACTTTGCAATCTAGCAAATGCTGGTATAATGTATGGGGGGGGATTTTACAATAAATGGTTAAAAATACAACTTTTTTCTATCTCTTTATACCTATGTACCTACCTACTCACGTCTGTATAAAAAGTTATGCATTGTATGTATGTATCTAAGTATATATATTTATTGTGCGCTAATTCTTATTACACTTTTTTAAGGAAAAAGAAAGCTTCTTAATTTTACGAAAAATCCGATTTTTTTTAAGAATTGCCCGACTATGATAGTGAGTCCCTAATGTCTCTGTTTATTCCCACAAAGACAGAATATGAAAAAAAAAAATGCCCCTACATTACATAATCTCTAAGGGTGCTCGCAGACAGACTTATTTACTTATCTTATTGCATAGCACACATTTTGCATAATATGCAAGGAAAAACAAATACATACTCGTATGTCCATATGAATGTCTATTGAGACTTGATATTTCGTTTTATGGAGGAAAGATTTTTTTAAAGTTTAAATTTTCGTCTCTAAAGTGAAAAAGTCAATAGACGAAAATTTAAAATTTTAAAAAAAAAATTCTCCATAAAACGAAATAAAAAATACAAATGTGCTTATGGGAGTCTGTAAATTGATAGATCTGCGAACTCCAATAAGAACATTAGTATATGTTTTTTCCTTGCATATATGCATAGACGTGTGATATGCAATAAGGAAAGTAAGTATGCGGCTATCTGAGAGCACCCTGAAACTAATAGTAGATAACAAAGGGAAGAGGAATATCTCCTAACACATATATCGAATGTCTAGGTTGCCTGTATTATGAGTTTTCTTTTGGCTGAGTTTTAAATTTATATTGCAGAATGTTTATAATATTTTTGTAGATTTTCACAACCGTGCGAAGGAAAGAATTGTCAAAAATATTGTTTCGAGATTATATCAGGAGATTTGATTTTCTGGTGTTGTAACTATAAGCAGAGGTGGACAGTAAGACTATGTAACATTCATAGGAATCTAATATTAGCTGCCCATAAAATGTAAGGGTTCTTTCGTTTGTGAATATTTGATGCCAGGATTGAATTTTACTTGGCCTGGCGCTTAGATACTGCTATTTGACATAATGTGTGGATACCTGATATCCGTTTTTAGAAGATTATAGTTTAACTTTATATAACTTGTTTAGTCAAATCCACCATTACGGTTTTCAGTTAAAACTTTCGAAAGCATAACTTTATGTACACTGTACAATAATATATGTTCAGAAAAAAATGGCTACACAAGGCACAAGGCTTGTTGTACTCTGGCAGGATGATATATACTACTGTACGTTTTTTGATTCATTTCCTAGACGTGCTTCGGCAGATATTAAAAACTTTGCAAGGGACATTTCTCTCTCTCTCTCAAATGCTGACTTTTTCCACTTTTGTATTTCTCATATTATATTTATTATATTCTCAGGTCCTTCGTTATTATTTCCGTGCAAGCTATTGTAATAAATGAAAAAAGTAGTCCTTCTCGTCTAGTGGGTATCACACTCTCATTGTACATGGTGACCCGGACGGGCTCGGAAATTTCTGACTCAGTGCTTGGTAGGTATTTCAGGGTAGATTCAGTCTCATTAGGACAATAAAGTAACTAATTTACGTCGGGGTATTACCAGATTTAATAGTTTTTTTTTTTTTAATTTGGCTTAACGTCCCTTTAACATCTATTGGTCATTCAAGACGGGGGTTTCTCTCTCCATTCGCTGGCAACTTGCAAAACAGGTACTCACATTGACCTCACACAGCCTGGGTTGGATTTGAAAAAAAAAATCTGTGCTAATATTTACTATTTAATCTTGTGCAGAACTCCTTGTGTATAATTGAGATTAATATCGATCTAAAATGCGATCCAATAAACTACAACTTTATCAAATATGCTTTACATTCCCTAATGGAATCAAATATGCTTTACATTCCCTAATGGAATTAAGAGATAATTTGATTGATGGAAATTGGATACCTATTAGCGATTTTAATAGTTATTAGATAGCATAGCAGATCACACATAGGAAGCCTAAAAGGTTCAAGAGATTTGGGATGTGTAGCTTTCATCGTAGTGTATACCTATAAAACGCAAATACCAATTACTTATTAACTGACTGACTTATAATGAATATATATCTCAACAAATATAAAACCTAAAAATTTAGAAAAAGAGATTCTTTTTAGTTTCATGTACGAAATTGAAAGGCAGAAAATATAAATTGTAACTAGAATCGAGCTATTGCCAAAAATGACCCGGTACAAATATATACTGTCCAGATCGTTAGGGGTATAAAAAAAGAAAAACTTCAGGAAAATAGTTTCATATGCACAGTATTTTGTTGTTTTTTTTCCAGCTATTGCATATTAAAGAGTTATTTACAGAAAAATAGAGAAAATTACAATTTGGTCAGGGGAAATTTTATGACCATAGAAGTGGACGCATACGGAGTTGTGAGCATCAGCGACTAAATTATAAGTGCGCAGAAAAAATCTAAATAATAATTTATTTTAATATTTTTCATTGATTTCGAAATATTGATAAACAATGATGTGAATGACTAAAAATTCAAACAATTTGATGTTAGTAATAATTTGATATTTTCCACTATCTACGACGTTGTCTATATCGTTGTAGTTAATATTGTGTTAATGGTTATACATGCAGAGCATCCTAAACGTCACTCAAAGTGTAAATGAGTCATGCCAAGAATACAGATCGGTTCATTTGGTGATGCACTAGGTGCCACTACGACATGACCTACTACAAACAATTGAAACATGTCTTGTTATTGAAAACAAAACAATGAAAGATTGTATGACAAATAAATGTAGAATTCTAAATAAATATGTAACCTCATATCAACCAGTTTCTACCATTTTTTATAAACTGGATCTATAAATGAAGTGAACGGTTGATTTCGAGAGAAAGACCATCGATAGCAGAACATGCGTTGAAATGCCACTCGAAAAAATTCTGCATTTACGAGACTAATGTCAATCTGAATGTTCTGAATCTTTTGCGATCACCCGTTCAACAAATTACTAAAGTTTTATTGCAATCGAATATAGATACCTGTTAGTAGATCAAATCAGAAGTCACCGATCAGAAGGGAGAAAACCAAATGCTTAGAATAACCTGAGAAGAAATTTTGAAGGACCTAAGACACATGTGCGTTCTAAAATCTACTTCCAGGCCAAATGAAGAATGAGACGCCTTAAGTTCAGTATTTGTATAGCAAAATGCATACAGATTTATGTTTTTTGATTTTAATTGATTTAAAATGTTTTTCTGTAAATAAAATTGATTTATTTTATTTACAGAAAAACATTTGGTAAATTTGAAATAGTATTGCCGGATATATTCTGTATTTTGCGACACGAATGATAATATTTGACTTTGAAATCATACGTCCCGTTCCATGAAATTAGTTTATATAAACGTTCTAAAATCTTCTTCCAGACTAAATTAAAATTGAGAAGCATAAGTTCAGTAGTTGTAACGGAAAATGCATACAGATTTTTTTTTTCTTATTTTTAATTGACATAATTTGTTTAATTTCCTCAAAATCTACAGAAAAACATTTGGATAAATTTGAAAAACTATTTCCCGATATTTTGTTTTTGGTACACGAATGATTTGAGTTGCTATCATACGTCCCGTTCTATGAAATTAATTTATACAATTAAATGTATTCTCTTAACTTTGTTTTTTTCTATGAATGAATTAATCATTTTCATGATTTTTTTTTTTTTAAAAAAAAAACAATTTTTTTTTTAAAAACGCACAAAAAGGTTAGTTGAAAAAAACGTCACAATCTATGAAATCGAGAGAATCCGATGTGTTTTTCTTCGTTTCCTTCTCAATAAGTTTTAATTCACGTTGATTCCACGCTGTTAATTCTCTTCTTCTGGATATTTTACTATACTAGGTATCAGATACTCATATCTTTGATATATATTTTTCTTTTCTCTTTTGATTAATTTGCTAAAACAACTATTAGATCTTCATTCTTTGTTTAAATATGATTTTTGCCGTGAGGCGTCTATTTTATTATTTAGAGAAATCCAGGATGTCAAAAAAATCCTCAAATCTTCTTTATACCATTTATTATAAAAACCTAATTAGGACAAGAAATTGAATGAGCTTTGTAAACTTCCTGTACACGATTCACACGTAAGGTATCCATTTGAATAAAAAAAAAATGAAGAGGAATGTGTGAATTTTACAATAAAAAGATAAACAATGAATGAATTATTAATATGAATCAGGAATGTAAAGAACTATATTAACTACCTATTATTGCTACTGTAGTAAAATCATTAATTATAATAATAAACTGAATAAGTAATGATATTTAGTATGCAGTTTTCATTGAATCGTAACTGCTTAACTAATTGCGAATACAAATTATGAGTGCAAAGCAAGGTTGTGAATGCATCTTATAAGTATAGGCTGCAAGATGTAAATATTTTGAATTATATTTTAAGGAAATTTATTCGTGATCGTGCTAATATATAATGTAATAGTCGCACTGTATTTTCGCATTTCCCACTTGTAGTGGACGAATGTATTTGATTTTCGGATTCTGTGCACGTAGGTACCTATCTTGAAACATGACATATCAAAATTCGAAGAGGAGATCACTATTCGGTAGTTTATTAATAAAGTCTTGTCAAATTTGATAACACGAATATTGTAAATGTTACTGATCTTTGAAGCACTTTGGGGCCCATATTCAGAGTACAGCCGGTAATAATGTAAATTAAATTGTAAATGTGAATGTTTATTTCTTTGTGTTATTATGTCACAATGTTTGTGGGCATCACAGCATTACAAGGTATTTTCAACAATCACTCCAATATCACTAAGCCTAAGCTACACAATTTTTACCTTATAATGCTACCAATTGGCGCTATTATCATAGTTACTCAATTGTCCTCAGGAGGCTGAGTTACCCCCAAACACAAGCAGAAAAAGTAGGAAATTCGAAAAAAACCTTTTTCAAAATTTTCGACCCGTCCGGGAGCCACGGAGACGTCTAATAATGTAAATTAATGATATTTGTTTATCAAGATCTACAAATATTAGGTAATAGGAACTATGTAATATAATTGGGCAATTTTGTTTTAAATTCCAGCATCTGCGAAATATATTTGTTGTTGGAGCAGTCCTCCTGGTCACTGGCATTGCAATTGGGGCTTCAAATCTCGGCGAGGACGGAAATTTTTCCACAAAATGCTCGTAATTTCGGCTTGTACTCAGTCTCGTGAGGACAATTGAGTTGACACTTTAATGTGAGTAGCCACCAGTGGCGGTATTACCAGAGTGTAAAGATTTGGTTTTACCCGAAGATTATTCCAAGAGATTATTAGTACATGAGACTGTTAGTAATGCTGTGATACCCACAAAAATGGTGAAGATGGCGCTGCGCCTTACCACATAGAAACTCCGCATTCGCCTTTATGTTATAATTTGTTTGCGGAAGTTTTTGTTTTTATTTTCATTAATTTTTTCTTTATTTCTTTATTTTTTTTTTTTTTTAAAGTTAGGACTTATTGTTCAATATTCAGGTATTAGGTAAAAACTGTAATGTAATATCTGAACGATATTGAGGGCTATTTTTTGTGTGTTCGATTCCAAAAGTTCATTATTGAGAATAATAAACCAGAATCGTATTAAAAAGTCACATTGTACGAAAAACACAAATGGAAAATATAGAAAATGCTAGAAAATCCAAATAGAAGAAAGTTAAGGCGGTGGGGAGAGAATTTAAAAGAAGAGAGAATTGCGGGTTATATATTCCAACCTAAAAGCAATAAATCTTTGGAAAACTCCAGGATTAACCGATACAAGGTTTTGTTGTAATTATTCACTCTGGACACCCTTCCATAGCCCAATCCTATCCTTGCTTTTGAAAATCCTCTCGCTTCCAGAGTAGCATAGTTTCTTTCTATATATACTTTTACAATAATGTGGGTGGATTCATTGCATTGTTAAAGATCTATATTTTAGAAAAATGAAAAAGAATCAAATTAGTCCCTCAAAAGCAATGGAATGGCAACCATGAGTCTACGGGCGGCCCGAAGCAGCCAATTCTATGAATACAATAAATGTACATGCAAAAGATACATCAAAATCGGTCAAAACATTCGGGAGTTATCGTGGAACAAACAGGCTGTTAAAAATATAATACAGATCAAACTGTACTTAAAAATGTCAGTACTTAGCCTCGGGATTCGGAATCTTCGTCCATTATGTACCTAGGTACCTATAATATGTATAATTTCAAAATTTTAAATATTCTTATGACATGCATTTTTTATTTGTTTTACAAATCAAAACTATAGAAGCATACCCATGCTGAACAACAACAAAAAATTGGGTGGTCAGTTCATGGATCAGAAAGAGAGATTCCTTAACTTAATAAACTCCATGATATTAATACCATACTTCCAAATTGGTTTACTTCTAAAACTATAATTATCATAGATAGGCATAAAAAAAAACTAAATATTTTTCGTTTTTTAACATCATATACTTGAAAAACACGGCAACTTAATTTGTATCATTAGCAAACTTTGGAGGCTTCAACCGTTGAACACCTAGTAATTGCTTTATTTGGAAAAAAATGCAAAGGATTTTGCTCTGCCAAAATAAGTACAGCTTTACTTCAAAATGGTTAGAAAAATAATGATGACAACAAGGATCAATCATGCCATTGTACATACTTCATTGGTCAAACCTATTTGAAAATGACAACAGCAAAAGATAAACTATGACAGACTCGTAATAACGATGGACTTACCAGTGGCCTGTTCCACGAAGCAACTTCTGACTTCGCACTTTAAAAAAAAAATGGAGTGAGGAATATTTGCGTCCCACGAAGCTTTTCAAAATCTTTACACTGGCCTAATGAGAAGTTGTTTACATTTTTTTCATTTCGATTTCATTCTCAAAATTTACTGAATTATCGAATTTTCTTTTAATATGATTTATTTTTAGAGTGTTCAGTTAACTCAACTTAGTTCCAATATTCAAAATATTCTTTATTAATTAATATTCAAAAGTTTAATATTTAATATTAATATATTATTATTCAAAAGTAAACTGAGGAGTGAAAAAGACACATTTTACTCCTCACATTGCAATCATAAAAGTTTCATGGAACAGAAAGTAAACAAATCTATGAAATTTACTTTACATTACAACTCTACTTTTCACTCCAAATTTGCACTTCTCAAAAACGTTCATGGAACAGAAATTGAGAAGTTGGAGTACAAAGTTGCTTTGTGGAATAGGCCACAGGCATATTTATCAAAACCTTTTTAATATACTCATGTCAACCAGTCCCTAATATAATTTTATCGAACCTGTTTATAGAACAGATAGAACGCTACAACAACAATAAGAGGGTACAAAGTGTCAAAAAAACCTGAACGACTTACATCTTTTAGGTATTTTGTGAGTTTTTCTACTTCATTTCCAAAACTGTATGTGGTCCTTGATACGAAGCATAGAGGAGTACTTACGGCAGAGAATTAGTTTCATGACTCAAAGAGGAAACGACCCATTTAATTTAAGCACACTGCCTTACGAGAGTTCCCTAGAAGTCTTCTGGAGAAAAATAAAATATCATTAAAACAAATGATAGCCCATAGAGTGGTGGGTTACCTCTGGAAGTCTTATTCCCGAAGCATTTTCTACTATCTAACCGTTACATGTGAGCAAATGCACAAATTAATAAGGATATGCTGACTCCGCTGAACACACGTCCCCCTATTTACCTGGTGAGCGCTTAACCATTTTAACTTTGTAAAGTTTACAGTATTTATATTTGAAAATCGGGAAAAAATTTAAAGAAAGATATTTAAGTCTCCTATGTAAATATTTAAAAAAACTAGTTTTGGGACACCCATACGAGATTTNCTAACCGTTATATGTGAGCAAATGCACAAATTAATAAGGATATGCTGACTCCGCTGAACACACGTCCCCCTATTTACCTGGTGAGCGCTTAACCATTTTAACTTTGTAAAGTTTACAGTATTTATATTTGAAAATCGGGAAAAAATTTAAAGAAAGATATTTAAGTCTCCTATGTAAATATTTTAAAAAACTAGTTTTGGGACACCCATACGAGATTTTCTTTTTTCTACCCACAAAATCTACCTGTCTTCCTCACTTTCTGGTGGTAGATGTATTTACAAAAGACACATCTGTGCTCTTTTGTAAATCTCTGTAGATTTGAATAACACACAAATAATATTTTACAGTAAAATACTTTGACTAAGTACCTATTGCTTATGAAAATAATTTAAACTCCAATAATAATTATTGGAAACTCAACTTGGGCTCTAATTTACAGCAAGTATGGAGTGACTATAATGCAACAGTTGTGAAAGTGAATTTTTTGACTAACCTACTAGTCAGCGCCAATGATATGCTGAATGCATTTGTTTTCGTTACATCACTGAAATAAATTAACATTCAGAGAGGTTATACTTGGCACGTGACCACGCAGATTCAATCCCTTGTGATCATGGACATTTACGGTCCAACACAGACAAGTCGAGGTTAGTTTGGGTACCTATCTGCTTCGTAAGTTTTCAGCAAATGCAGTGTGAAACCCGGGACGCGACACGGGACCCGAAAGGAGCAATAGTTTTTGTCCAAATGGTGCAAGAGTTTTTAGGGAGCGACTTCATGAGAAGAACAAGTTTCATCGAGGCGCATGACCGATCAAAACGTTTCCTAAACTCTCTTGTTTGAGAACCACTTATATTGATAAAATAGAGAACATTGTTCATCTCATAAAGTCGCTCCCTAAAAACTCTTGCACAATTCTGTCCTTGTGCCGAATCCGTGAAACCCCGATCGCGAAGGTCCATATATCTTGAAGAGACTTTATTTTTTTAAAAAAATCAAATATCAAGTTTGATCATGCTTTTCTTATTTCTTATTATTTTTGTTTTTTCAAAAAAATCGAATACAATAATTATTCAGTTTTTTGGTTTCTACGAGTTTTTTTTCTGAATGATTCCAAAGCTTCATCATCGAAAAAAATAAACCAAAATAAGGTGTTCCCAAAATCTGAATTTCTACAAGAACTAAATACATATGAACATCCCGGAAGTTTTAGAAACATAATTCATGTTGGGAGTAATTCTTTTTTTTAAGACTGTCATTAAAATAATAAAAAAACAAAAATAAAACACATTACTACAAGCATCATAAGTCATTACCTAAATGCTGAAATTAGAAGCTATTAGAATCAATTTTGTTATGTACATTACTAATGACAGGGGTAATTAATCAACAAGAAATTTATTAGTAGAAATATAAATTGTGAAAAGTGCTAAGCAAAGAAGAAGAAGAAAAAGATTTTTATTTTTTCAAAGAAGCTGAATGTTGGTAATAAATCTTGAGGAGATGAAGGCAGAATGTTAGGATATAAGTGGGTGTTCTGTTTATCTGGAACCGTGACTATTTCCTCTATCATGTATAATTTGAATAGTATTTCTGTGAACTGGGTATACCTGGACCTCGCTCAATTAAATTGCCCCAATTTTATGAATATGACATGTGTCCATTCCAAAGTTCACTAAAATCTGACAGATATCGTGGTAAAAAAACAGAGATAGTCAAACAATTCTCTGTTTGTTTGTCTATTTGCTTAGACTTTTGTTGTGAAGTACATTAACAATTATAATTGTGAAGTTTTGATACGCAGCGCGTTTGATTTGCTATATGAAATAAACAAATTTTGGTATATTTGAGATTGTCCTCTCATGTCAGTCCAATACATTTTTCTATAATATGTTAAACCTACGAGTTATTCCTCTTATCTTGCCCTGTTTTTGTAGTTTATGGATGTAAAGTTCCCAAAATTTTTGTAAAACTGTGAGAGCTGTATTTTGTTAATCTCATACTGATGAATTACGCAAGCATACTGATAAAACTGATAACTAAAGGAACGGACTCGCACGTTAAATACACCAGTTCCCGTCAGATCACTGAATTTACAGAACGTTGGGCGTAGTCAGTACTTGGATGGGTGACTGCTTGGGAACACCACATATCGTTGGCTCTTTTTTCATTCCCAACCCAGGCTGGGTGAGGACAATGTGGGTAGCTGGTTTGCAAGTTTGCAAGAATGGAGGGTAAAACCCCCGTCTTGAATGACCAATAGATGTTAAAGAGACGTTAAGCCAAATTAAAAAAAAAAATTCAAATTCGCGACACTACGAGTAGGTCCCATTAATTCAAACGACAACGTTACAATTCTTATTTTCCAATTATTAAATATTACTACACTTCTTCAAATAGTCGTAAATTAGTAGCTGCATGTACAAGCTTCTCACTTTGATCAATGCATCTGATAATAAGAATTGAATTTAACACGTAGGAACACAAAGTAGCTTCAATTGCATTGAATTTATAAAGCACGCGCGAGATCGCGGTATTTGGATGTAACGATTTATAAAACTAAAAATCAATGATTTGAATTTCTAATGAAGATCAAAGACAAATAATACTACAAGATAGTAGGTATCTTCTTTGCGCCACTATAGTTGAATCTTTGAACGTTCAGTGCACTTGTTTTGATATTGTATAGAAGGAGAAGAGAAATTGAAGTAGTGCAATCGTACTAAATACTTTGAGGCAAATAAGGAATCAATTGAATCATTAAAAAGAAAAATTCTCCTCGTTCAGTTTTTCGTCGAGTAAGCGCGTTTAATTTCGCTCCCCAAAAATTTTTTTTTTTCTTTTGAAAATAGAGTTTTGTTTACTGAATTTTTTTTCATAGTGTTTAAATAAGATCTTTTCTGCATTTTAAAAGAATTTTCATCACCAGGCGTGATGTTTAAATTAACTTTTGAACTTTTTTAAAAAATCAGTTATGATCCAATTTTTATATTTTTCCTAATTCTGCTTTGCACCTATTCGTCAACAAGTTGGTCACCATAGTTACCAGGTTGTATTTTTCTATTTTTCTCTTTAGCTCACATAGGTACTTTTATTTATATCAAATGTTTTTTCTGTTACATTTTTGTGTTATTATTGTTACCATGCCAACGGTTTCTTCTTTGAAATACGCTCTTACCTATTTATATAGGGAAGCGTGCTTGCGCCGATTTCTCTATCATTAGTATATTCAAAATTCGGCGACTTCTTTTCTCATCCAGAATTTTTTCCTTTTTTCTTTTTGTCTCCTTATTCTTAGTTGAGTAACTTTATTTTTTATTTTCATTTCTTTTTGGCTCCTTTATTGCTTGAACATGAGTTTAACTTTCTCTGACGCTTTAAAGAAACCACTGCCAATTTCTTCGCGAATAAGGCTAACCTCAATAGTCATTATTTCCCTTTCCGCTATCTTCCTAAATAATGAATCTCTATCTTCCTAAAAAATGTGGCTTTGCGATTCCTTTTCTCCCTGAGATCTCTATGGAGAAGTACCTTTGTGCCATAGGTGACCTCGTTGGCGATGAAAATATGGTATTTGCTGGCAAGAATAATGGCACAGTCAAAATATATCTATGTAACGAGTACGAAGTGCTCAAGTTCTATGAGCGTCACCCCAACTTTTAATTGAGGGCAATGTATTAACGGTCCGTAAATTGGTTGACAACGGTCACAAAATATTTTTCTGTAACACTGAGCCTGGTATGCCAGACTCGCTTCTTTTAAATGAAATTTATAAATATGCTAAAGTAGTCTCCAGCATGAAATTCCAGAGCTTGGGCATGCGCAATAGTAGATTTTCCCATTTTCTTGGACTAAAAACTGTCTTTGTTGATAAGATTGACGATTTTCCCGACTCTTTCAATGTCTTTTATGACGGAGCCAATTACAAAGTGTTTGTCCTAATTGACAAGGTTAAATGTTTCAAGTGCAATGCTGAAGGGCATCTAAATAAAACTTGTCCTCTGGAAGGCGATTTAGCACAGAATCGGCTTGCGGGACATAAGGAGGATTCTACGGTAATTACCCCAACACCATGGATGATGTCAACACTAAATCCCTTCTTCCTCCGTTTGCCTTTCGTTCCCCTGTAGATCCTTCCACGGCTTTTTGCGAGGATGCAATTATAGTGCCTCCCGCTTCCCCTAATGGCAAACATTTTACTCGGGCGCCTCTTAAGGACCCCGTTTCAACTTTTTTTGTCGCGTTGACCCCTAATGGAGTTCCCAAAATTGTCCTGGTATCTTGCGTTATTCCCAAGTCGCCTCTGACATATACTATTGTCCTTAAGGTACCTTTGGTACCATTCGATTCTCCCCCAGCTCTTGTGGCACCCATTGAGGCCCCATTACATATTGTCGACTATGGCTCTGATAGTGAAAAGTCAGTCTGGGGTAATGTCATGGTTGATGCGAGGAGTAAGAAAAGGGTAAGCTCATCCCTCTCAGATTTAGCCGATAAAAAGTTTTGGTCTAACCCAACTTCTGACCTGCAGTGTCTTATTCCACTGATCAGTCAATAAGAGCCTTCGATCGATCCTACAGTCGTTATTAACCTGATCGAAGACCTTAAAAAAGCGAGAAAAAAAGTGAAATAATTCAATCTAAATACGATATGGAACCCGCTTTTTTTGCCTCCTTACTACACAAGCTTGTCTCTGATGAATCTCTCAGTGTTAATGTAAAATTAAAAATAAATTCTTAAACTCTACTTTCGGATGATAAAGTTTCGACAGTATTCCGTTCCTAATGATTTCTCATTTTATTAATTGAATGTGCTATTCAATAAATTAACAATTCCAAACACATATTTCTATATTTCTAATATTGTGAAACATATTCCAAATGCAGTTGAGTGCGTTTCGTTTATATTCTTCATTACTTGGAATATTGATTAAACTACACAAGCGAACGACAGAACTGAGAGTTGGATAATAGATTCATTCTAGACAGTCACAATTAAAACAAATAATCAAATATGTATAAAATGAACTATCTGAAGTAACTGAGCGCACGGCAGTGCGCCAGGCCAAGTTCCAGAAAGCGATGTTATACTTTGCGAGTTTGTAAAAAGTTAGTATTTTACGATTTCCCTCAGTGTAAGGTCGGTATTATTTTAAGAGAATTGAGACAGAAGAAACAGCAATAATTATTTAACTGTGGGATGCAATAAACGTGGCCTTCATTCAAATGATAATTTTTGTCACCCTTTTTTGTTTTTCTTTTATTATTTTCAATAATGAACCTTTAGAATCGTCACGAAAAAATTACACCCCCTCAAAATTTGATATTTTACGTTTCAAGGTACGTACCTCGAATCCAAAAATGGGACCTATATATCAAATATCATCAAAATCGATTAATGCTAAAAACATAAATGGCCATCATGGCGCACAGAGTGTGGTATACAAGGTATGGCAGAGTTTCAAAAGTCCTTTTAATGTCAGCTTAGGCATAGTCTTCATCCATGTTACTTATCAATTATTTTTTTCTTCTTTTTCCAAATATTTTCTTTTATTGCAGGTATACAATTTTTATAATAAGAGATCTTAATAACTAAAACTATATATACCTATTTATTTATTGCCCCGAAATTTCACTTCAAGTGAAATTTTTTTTGGGGGTTAATTTTTAAAACCAAGGGGGGCACAAAGTACCCGCGTTTTAGCAAAAAGCTTGTAGTAATCAAATAATGATACTTATTTTAATGAGACCTTTAATAATTGTCGCAAACAATATTTTCCATTATAGTATATAAAAATATGTATGTTCTAAGCCTTCTAAGAAATGATATTGAAGCCAAACTTTGGGCGCGGGTACTTTATACCAATGCATGGTACCAATATATTGATTGTCTAAAGCTACAAATAAAAGCTACCATAAATTGTCTAAACTGTATAAATTGTCTAATTATGTATCACCTGCAAGAAATAAGTGTGTGTAAACACTGTCAAAAGACATTTGTCTGTGTGGGATGTCAGGAAGGACAAAGTTCTGGTTCAGAATAGATTCCCAGTGTCTAGCGATTTTTTTTTTATTTTCATTTACATTTTATTTCTGGGATTCAATTTTATTTTTACGTCAGATAATAAGATAATAATTGATTTAGTTTATATTTTTTTAGTTTTTAATAAAGTAATAGCGACTTATTGTAATAAAAAAAATCATTTTATCCTTTATTTTGTTTGCGAGTACTTTGTACCCCTCCCCCCTTGGCAATGCACGTAAATGAATAGAGTTTGGCAATCCTAGGGTTAATTGTGATGCCTAAGTTAGAACATTGTAATTTGTGCTTCATTTCTGCAGCCTTTTGGTGTCATGTTTGTCCAGTCTTGTAAGAAGTCAGTGAGTTTGTCTGTCAATTAATATGTTTGTCTGTCGGTCTGTAAGTCTGTCTGTCGGTAACGTGCTGCAGAACCGTAATCATATCACAAATCTCTATTTATATTTTACTAATGTAGGACAGCATAGCCAATAAGATTGTGCTATGCTATCCCGCCCAGGAAGTGTTGATAAGATTTTCCCTTAACTCTTTATAGTTATCAAAGTTTTTGAGAAGAATTGGAAAGTTGTTAAGAAGTCTTGGTGAACGTTCTCCGTATTTATTTCGGACCTTTGGCTCCACATATTTTCTATTAGTGATTCTTGTATTATATTGACTCTGATTCCTTTCTATATTTTTCATCAAAATAATGTTCCAGGAGAATATTGAATATTATTTATCTCCTTTTCCCTTTTAGCATTGAGAACTAGTTACTGATTGATTATATCTACAACTAAACTCCAAAAATATTAAAAGAAGGGATGTACGAATCCAATATTTGGAATCTATTTGTAAGGGGTCGATCTTGCAGCAATATCTAGTTAAGCATTTATCCTTAAGAAAACCAGATCAAGTCTTATGGTGTCAATTAATTCAAAGTTTTCAATAGTAAGGGGAATTATTATCCTACTGTTGTTATGGGGTTCCCTCATGAGTTTCAGTAAGGACTACATTTGTATCTCAATCTCTTTAGAAAAAATGTAGTATAAACGACATAATAATTTAAAAGATATTAGTTAATATATCCATAAAATGTTTTCTGTTTTCTGAGGTCTTTAATGGAAATTCTATACATTTTTAACTTCTTATAGGTAAATTTTTATTTCTTCCTCCAGATATTATTTCCTGTAAAGGAAACTTATATCTTTTTCAAAATACACGTGATCAAAATTGAGAAAAATATTTCAATGACTTCTATGATGTTCTTTTTTTCTTTCTCTTTTTCAGCCCCCAAGCGTCAGATAACAGAGTGAAAAGTCTAAACACGACATTATTGTGATGGTGTTTTGGGAGTGGGAAGAAGATAAGTGTTTTAATCATAAAAAATATCTAAAAAACTGCATACTCCTCAAAAAAAAAAGTCGTTGCTCACTCACAGAGAAAAAAGAAAATTGAAAAAAATAAGACATATGTACAGGGTGTTTGATATAAATGGCACTTCTCTGTATGGTGGGAAGCTGAGATATCGTAAAGGCAATCGCAGAGCGGTTGGTTTGGATTCGAACGGACTTAATTTTTTCTCCGGGATTTTTAACTGAAAATTGGCCAGAAAAATCATTTTCGAAATTGGAATGAAGTCGATAAAATATGTCTGTATTCCAATCTGCTTAATGACATGAATAAAGTCATTATTCACATTTTTGGCGGAGTAATTAAATTACATGACTAACAAAAATAAAAAGTGTATCAAACTACTACAATATTAAGATACAGTTAATTGAATCAAGCTTATCCGTATTTTAGTAGCTTCCCGGTAATAGCTACATCAAAAATAAGAATCACAAGACTATTTTCCTTTCATTTAGCAGTGTTAGCATGCGCGGATATAGGGAAGGGCACGGGGGGCACGTACCCTCCCCCCAGTTTTTTTGAGCGGGCGGTGTTTTTCAAATTTCATTATACATAATCACGTAAAAAATTTAAAAATAAAATGAATGGTGATCCGCTGTGTTTTTATCCCATTGAGAGGGGGGGGGGCCTAAATATTTCCCAATCCTGATACTAAATAGAAATACGTACCTAATTAAAAAATCGTCAAAAATTCTGTCATCCGTCATGGCATTATTTTCGTCATCATGCTTATAAAATCGCTTATCACCCTTAATCCGATTGAATGGGGGGGGGGCACAGACCCCTAAACTTCTGCCCTNTTGCATTAAAAAGTACTGCCCAGGAATCGAACCCCCGGTCTCTAGGTTACGAGTCCCTCCCCCTCCAAATTTTCTATTATTGTGCGATTATACCCCCCCCCAAAAAACAAGAGGGCTATATCCGCGCATGTTTGGCAGTACGGATGCATGTCTATTTCCTTGAAATACAAGCACATTTGATGGAAAAAAAATTCAACGCAAATTACTGTGTAATATCGAGAATTATAAAAATAAAATGAGTTTTTGGGACAACTGATCCAAAACACAACATTTACAAAAATTTTGTATTAGTATCACTGTTTAAATTACTTATAATTTTCTATCTGCAGTAAAAGAATTTGTGGTGTAGTTTTGATAAACAAAGCGAAAAAGGCATACAATCATTAGAGTAGAAGGCCGATTATCCGAAAGTCTCTAGAAAAGAATGCATCAATAAATTTTTTTTTTTTTTTAAAAAAAAAATGCTAGACCTTTTATCTAAGTAGGTATGTAATAATTTTTTCTCTATCGACCGTCTGTATCATTTTATACATAAAAGGGTATTACACCTGTACATTCGTATATGTACCTAAATAATTGCACTGAGTGTAATATCGAGAATTATAAAAATAATTGAATGTATTTTTTATTTTTTGTATAGGTACTTCGTATCGATAAAAATGTAGAATAAAGTACATACCTAATTACCCATTTGTAAGTAAAAAACGTGTTTTATTTGTATCCACTAAGTGCCCTAAAAAACAAATTTATGGTATATGTCCGATTATATCCGAATAATTCGATTATCCAAATGACCCTGGACAACAACTGATTCGGATAATCGGCGTTCTTTTGAAGTGTATTTTGTGTTGGGAATGAAGGTTCTACTGAGTCTGGGCCTGTGATATCAGTATTCTGGTTCACACTGTACATTTGGATATTTTATTTTTATGGTCACCTTCGAACCGCTCGAAAAGTATTATTTTGATGACAACAGTCTAGTTAACGTTGATATATTTAACTTCAGAACACCCTGTATAATGTATAAATGAAAATCTACATATCCCTCCGCACAATCGCACACTCGAAAAAAAAAAAAAAAATTATATTGAATTTCAAGAAAATATTCAAATTTTTCTTCTCTTGTTTATGGAATTCAATATGGCGAACAAAAAGCTTTGCATTTTTTTTTTCTTATCATTCATTTTTTTCCGTTTCCCCCTCCCATAATTTTTGAAAAATTCCTAATAAATATTGTTGCGGTGACATGTCAATAATCATAAATTACGCCCCTGACAATGTTTAATAATAAAAACCGAATTCTTATTCCACCCCACAATTGAAGATGTTGGAAAATTAGAAAAATGAAAATCTTGCTGGATGATCACAAAGCTTTATCGGGGATTTTTATTTTCATAAATTGTTGAAAGAAGACTATAAAGATTAAGAGCAAGTTCCATTAGCTTATGGTTATGGATTTCAAATTCACGTGACTTAAATTGATAGAAGAAAATGAAGAAATTCAGTGTTGAATCATGGCTCCTTTAATTCTCTATGTTATGAGTTAAAACAAAAAAGTTCTCATGGTGTTGAAAATAACTGTCTTTATTTGAGGGAACGTTTTGAAATTCTCAATATACTTTCATTCAACACATGAAACCTTAAACAATGTTCCAAACATCTTATTACCGTCGATTTTAATGATCTCTAATGTAAACAAAACACTGATACCTTCGACTGATTCTACAAATCGGATTCAACCAGGAGAGCACTCTTTCCTTACTCTCTTATTTTGTTGTGCAAACCACAGCTTTGCTCTGCCTCTACCTGCTGTAACGCGTAAAGTTCTAATGAACACATAAAGAGTCCAAACTATCTAATATTGTTTTACTACATGTGGCTACTATAGGAATGATGATAATCCTTAAGAGGAAAAATAAGAAATTACATAACAAAAGTGTGACCACTACTTATAATAGCATCACCATCAATACCTAAACAAAGAAAATAGGGTGAGTGGAGGCAAAAAGACGCAATTTATTTGGGAATTTTAGCAATTTTACTCCTTAGAGACACAATGATAAAACATTTATTTTTAGTTTGAAAATTTTATGCTCTATACAATTTTGTTCTCCGTTTTCGAAAATGTTTCCTTAATAAAAAAAAATCCAGAGGTAATGTCAGAAAAAGTCAATTGTGACCCTTTGCCCCAATTTTGTTTTTTTCAATGATAATATTTATGATGAAATGACGTCTCTTTCCAATCAGTCCGCTCCTCAAACCCAGATGAGGCAAAAAAACCGCAACAATTTGGCGGCTTTTTGCTGCCTTAGAAGCATAGCCTTTTGCGCCATTCGGGAAATTAATTTTTGATAATTAATTTAAAAAAAATCTTTTACGTTTTGTACCTACTACCCCACCAATAAATAATTATTTTAACATAATTACAATACGACAACACTAATAATATTAAAATCAAAGTGCGCCAATACAAATTTACTGCATTTTCACTCATCTGCCTAAGTTTCATGCTAATTTACTCCGTGTGTGGGATCTCTGATGTTAATTCAAAATTATTGTGATCAGTTCTAATCCTTTGAGATCTTAAATTTGTGTAAAAATTAATTGCGGGCTTTTGCCCCGTGCGGCTTTTTACCCCCACGCACCTTATAAGAAAACCATACCTATCAGCACAATGATATATGTACGTACGCCATCATTATTCTATCAATGTACAGAGAAAACAGTAAAATGATTCCATAATATATTTTAAATTAAGGCATATTTTATCCCTTAAAACACCCCTTACCATATTTTACATTTCAAATTTAAATGGGAGTGAGTAGGAGGAAAAAAATGTAGACGAATAAGTTTTCCACGGTTGACTACAATATAATAAGGAAAAAAAAATAAAACCAAACTTATAAGAAACATATTATAAAATATGGTTTGGATGAGGGAAAGAAATGAAGGTAAAGAAAAGAAGGAACAAAAAACAGGTCTAGAATATCAAATGAGGAGATTGTGGAATTCTTCAACAAGGAGGAAAGATATTTGATATCAAGGAGGTGGCTCTACAATTGTACATTATATGAAAACATGAACGAGAGAGACTAGCGGAAGTAGATAATATGGATGTGGAGGAAGATGACAATAACGAACTGGGTAGGGAAGGAATGATGAATTACGAGAGAAGGAAGAAATCTGATGAAGTACACTATGAAGAGTGAAGTCGAATTGATTAGGCAAATCGTTTTTCATACTGACATCTTTGAAGCAGATATTGAAGAAGATATTCATATCGACAAATTCATACACACGATGATGCATAGCATTTTCAAAGGAAGAATATGGGAAAAATGTCAAGAGGTAGTGCCAGGCAATCATTTTTTTTAAACTTTTCTATAATGATTTGTTACCACCCCTATGAAAATCAGAAACTCAAAACAACAAAGATATGTCCATCATACAAAATTATGAATGAGATGCAAAAAAGAAGAAATGCTGCATCATTATTTACGTGGCATTATGGTGGTCGCTGTGGTGACAACTGCTTGCAACTCCCATTTCACTAGTTTTTGTAGGCTGGTATCGTTCTTATTTGTCATTGGCTCGGCACCTATATATAAAATGGTCAAGCGGTCGTCTGGTAAACAAGAGTTCTCTATTTGCACTAATTGCAATTTTCTCTATGACCTTTGTTTACATGTTAACAGTGTCTGGTATGTTTGGTCTAGCGTTGCCCCACCCCCCAAAAGAATTTCTTTCCAGTTGTGATACTATCAATTACGGCTAATAACCGGTATTTGGGTACAAGAAAACATACTTAAACAATTTTAACAAATTGCACCAAATCTCTTCCGCCACCATTTTATTAGGGTAGTATATCATCATTTGTTCTCTTCTTTCTTTTTAAAACTTTATTTTCTTTCTCGAACTAAAAATATAAATTTGAAAATAATAATGCAATGATTTATGTAGTTCTCAAAATTTTCTTTATTCTCCGTGAAATCGGACCGAACGACCAAATCTTACATGATAAAATGAAAAGATATATTTCATAACAAATGACACAGGTACCATCTCACGGTAAAACTATGATTCATTGGATTCAGTGGCAGCTTGACTATCGACCAATATTGAGACCTATAATCTATTCATCTTCAGTTTTATATTCTTTCAACTAATAGCTTAACGGAATAAGATATTATCCCTCCCCACCGCATTAGCCCGCTTCAATGACACTATTATGTGGCCCCAGACGAATGACCTTTGATGTTAAAGCAAAATTTTCTATGTTATATGTAACATAGAAAATTGAGTAGGTATCGAAGGTAACTATGATAATTTGTAACATTATGTTCATAATAATGTAGGTTCTCGTATGACACCCTCTTTTTGATATACAAGGTAATTTAATTTTGTTTTAATTAATATAGCAATAATTTTAATATTTTTTTTTTTTTTAATTTTCGTCTGTCGACATTTTCACTTCAGAGAAATGATATGAAAAAACTAGATAGACGAAAATTAAAACTATAAATCTTTCCTTCAAAAATAAAATAAAAACTTGTTACTCAAAGAAAATTATATATCTATTTTTTAAAAAGCTCTTTAGTGGAGTCGCCAGATTATACAATTTATTTGTGAATTTCTCTTACATAGGTAAATAATACATAATGAAACTTATTATTGCACCGGTAATGAGTATCTATATAAATCACTTATATAAAATTAGCTCGGGAATAATATCAATTTTACAGATGATTTAACTACTTAAATATTAATTAAATAGAGATCAACCCTTCAGCCGATCAACAAATGTTAACAATCTACGAGAAGGTATATTTGCAATATGGTCTCAAATTTCACACCTGATATTTTCCTTATGTTGTCTTTCCCTACCCCTATCAGTGGCGGTTGCTTCGAAAAGTCAGAAGACTTGTGATTACTCTCTTCAATTTGTAACATGAAAAAAATATAAAAATGGAGACTTTAGAGAATATTTATTTTTGAATAGTAAATAATATTCTACTCGCTTCAAAAATAATTGTTTCAAAAGGAACACATGATGATGAGCAACGTCAGTTTTAGTACTCAAATAGGTGTTCACTCGTGTACACCACGTGCTGTTGGCTGCTCCGGTGTTCTCTCTGGAAGACACGTGTATAGACAAGGGAGGCTAAAACTTTTAATTTAACTAATTGTAAAAATATTTTGAACACTGAAGCTAGTTCGAAAAAAATCTACAATTCAGATTACTACGTCTGGTTTGTGTTGTTTTTAAGGTTTATAAGTTCGTTTTTCGTGCCGAGTCCCAGCCTATAAATCCGTATTTGTTTTTGACTGAACAAATTAATTTCCGCATTTTAAAATTAATATGTTTATAACAACCCAACGCAGTATGGAAAGAAGTGTGTTGGGCATAACCAGAAGAGATAGAAAAAGACATACATGGGTTAGAAAAAGAACATCAAAAGTGGAGATGTTATAATCAGAACAAAAAGGCTAAAGTGGAGATGGGCGGGGCATATAACAGGAAGAGCAGACAAACAGATGGACAAACAGGATCTTACAGTGGTGCCCCAGAAATTATTATATTTTTTTGTGTTTTGGACACACGTATCATGTATGTCCCTGCACATTACAATTTGATTATATATACATAAAAAAAAAATACATTTTAAATATTTACAGAAAAATACATAGAAAAAATAATACCTATATAGTATGGAGAAAATAATTAATGAATTCCTCCACAGTGCCATTTGCAATAGTAGATTTTTCAGCGCCTTTTTAAATTGATGTCCGTTAAGATTTTTAATATTTTTATTTATTTTGTTGAAAAGTCTAATACCAATATCCAAAAAAGATTTTCGAAAAATGGTGACTCGGGATTCCACGATGTTGAATCTGAAGTTCGACCAAAGTTCCACCAACAAAAAAAAATCAAGTTCGACCAAGAAGAATACCAAAATCCAGATGGAAAGATGAAATAAAAAAGATAGCAGGAATACGATGGCAATCAATTGCAATGGATAGAAATGTGCAGAAGGAAGTGGTGGTGACCTTTCATCCAACAATGGAACAATCACTGTTGATGATGATGTTGATGTTTATCCCATATGAACCTACGATCATCAATGACTCCCAAATATTTTGTTATAGGTACAACATTAACGACTGTGTATGAGTACGTCTGAGGAGTGAGGGTCAAGTATGCCTATTTGTTAGTATTACTTTATTATACATTATTATACCATTGGGATGACTTCACGAACAACTATTCGCATACAATGGTTAAGGCTCTACATGGATTGAAAATCACAAAGCTACTAGGTAAATTGAAAACCAAATTTTCGTCAACAAACCGCCACTACCGTCTAATATTTAAACTAAACATTTCCCTTCTGATAATTCCACAATTATTATTATAAAAATTACAAATTTATCTTAATCACATTTATCATATAATACCTACATATTTTTTTTTAAAAAAAAAGTATAAATTTTATTTTATTATCTTATATTATTAATAGTAGGTATAACTGCAAAGGTCCTAAACGCTATTAAAACTCCATATAGACTATATCCCCATTAAGGTCGTATCACATCATATTTATGATTCTTTAACGACTTTATTAGCGCTGCATTTTTTTAAATGTGTACATCTCATAAAAGTTACCTTTTTATGTTTTTTTTTTTTCAAAAACATATGTTTAATTGCTTAATACGAACATATTTCATATTATGTTTATTTTCATTCTAAAGTTTGTATTCATTTTTTTTTTTTTTTTTTTTTTTTTTTTTTTTTTTTTTNTTTTTTTTATTTTTATTATAATAAATTTTGTACATCTATCTAAATTTATAATTTGAACAAATTGGTCGTTAATTATTCGTTTTGTTAACTTATATATTAAAATCGTTGACAATTATTTGTAGAAATAATAACAATAAAAAAAGATCTACATGCTATAGGTACCTTCACTTTAACATAGCCTTTGTGTCCCAAGAACTATGTACCTAGAATCTAATATTTTTGATTGCTACGAATTTGGTTGATTATTATTTCCATTTTATAAAAAGATACCCCAAAAAATTTTTTTGTTATAATTTGAAAGAAACCCACCACGAAGAATACATCGGTGCTTTCTTGGTAAAAGTTCTTTTTTTTTCAAATGCCACTTTTTTGCATTTTTGGAAAATATACGTTCAAATACACATTTTGACTGAAGGAAGTATCTCGCAGTGAACATACGCTCACTGCGAGATACTTTATAATTTTTACATAATTATTTTATAATTTTTACAAACATTCTAAATACCATCTCTAAACTTAAAAAAAAAACTAACATTAAAATTATTTAAAGAATTTATTGAGTTTAATTAATTAAATTAATAAAAGGAAGCCAAAAATTACGATAAGCTTTGTGAGCTTTCAACAGTACTCAGATTGCCATTTTTTAAAAATTTAATTTTTTTTTTGTATATTTTATTAAATTTGTTTACAAATTTTTAGACGAAAATAAAATATGGTTCCCCACTTATAAACTCACTCATAGGTATGAGTGAGTTTATGTTAAGTGGGAGGTTAACCGCTGTTAATCTTTTTTTTTTTTTTTTGAAAGAAAACAAATTATTCCCCGGAACCGTATTCGCATTATGAAGTAACTCCGTTTACAGCCATGTCATTCCGGAAACGAGAAAATTCTATCAGAAAATATTCGCTCCGGGCGGGATTCGAACTCACAACCTCCGGAGCTGTGTCGGTGCTCCTAACAACTCCGCCATGGAGATCGACGAACCATTGTTAACCGACGAACCATTGTTAACAATACGTAGAGTACTTCCGATAGTTGATCCAAATATTCCAAATCATAAATTTATTTCTAATTTGAGAAATATCTTTATTAATAGAAATTAATGAAACATTACAATAAATCTTCTAAGGTAAATTTTACTTATTTACTAAATAATAACAGTACCAACTCCGGAAAAATTGTTTTCAAAAACCTCAAAAAAAAATCAGATTTAGGAGGTGCGTTTTTTTTTTCAAATGAAAGCGTTTTTGCAAATTTTTCTTGAAAAATATATAGTTCTGGAGCTGGCTATTTATATACAAGTATCTTACCTCATAAGGTATGAGTGACATTTTTGAATCGTAGTCTGGAATAGTATCGTAGGGCTATGTCAAAACCAGCTTTCTTGGTTGCCAGACCGGGGGCATTTAGAAGCTAAAAAATCAAACACCAGAATGAGTGCACTGACCCCGCCTGAATACAAACATATGTTGTAATTAAAATATATATTGGTGGGCGCCTTTAGAAGCGACTACACACTAAAATGTTCTCCTACAGGTTTTATTTATGTATTTGTCGCTTCAAGTCGTTCGTACTAGTTAGTAAATAGTCGTACATCGTAGCGTGTATTCGCTCGTAATAGTGCAAACGTAGTATGGATCACGACTCTTATTTGACTCATGTGGTCACAAGGAATTTCTAAACCACCCTGTAAGTATGTGCATAAGTACTAAGTAGGTATATGATAGAGGTATGTAGGTAGAGAAAGATCCATACGTGTCATGATATACGATCCAAACAAACCATCTCTGGTGACATTATATCCCACCCAAAATGGTGACAGATTCTGCTATAACTTGATGAGACTTGTTTGTGATGTATTGCGATACCACCTCAGCACAACTTTGGACTAATGTTTATTGCTTTTTAATTTATTGACTCTGATAAAATGTGTTATAAGTTTCATATAAACTTTGTGTTTTCTCAATGTTTTAGTAGGAATTGTGAGAGATGTGCAAATGTACATTTGTATAACAATTTTTGAAAAAAATAAAAATATGAATTGACCGAGGTCAAGTAAATAGCGATCTTTACTTGTTGTAGAAGTTTAGATCTTCGCCATTTCACCTCTGTACACAGAAAATTATTGAATAAAATTAATTTAAAGTCTAATCTTGAAAAGCTATCCTCCGACTTTGGACCAAATTAAATGAAATCTCCACGCTATTTTTTCCTTCGCAGTCGAAAACTCCTGATTTTTTAGACCATATCACTCTGCTCTAAAAGAAAACGGTAAGATCTCAATTTTCGTCACTTTTTAGGAGAGCGAGAAAAAAGATCTGAATTTTTCTTTCAAACTATAAATTTCATAAGATATTCAATACCTGAGTGTCGCCAAAGCCATGGTCCTCGGGACGCGAAAGATTGTACTTCAGGAAAAGTACATTAGTTTGGCAATACAAATTTAACGCTTCTACCGTTCTAAGCACACTGCTCTGTATTTACCTGTTGTAAATATAGAAGATCAATTCATGCTAGAGTTATGTGGAGCATAACGACTTGACGAAAGATATGGTACCTATAATTTTATTTACATCCCTTTTATCTGAAACACATTTTGCGACCGGAAATTTTATATTTCTGTGACTACAATTTTCAACCTCTGCATGAATTCAAAGCTTCCCTTACTTCTGTAATTCGGAATTTGGCCTCGGAATCATACTACTATGCTTATTCTTCTTCTCTTTTGTCGTCATAGCACATAGTAGCTCTTTTTAAATATCTTTTTAAATTTATCACGCTATCTTCACATGTTAAACATCATAGTCTGGATAAATCCTCGCTGAGTTTGGAAAAAAAATCATCCTAAGTATTCCTCCGACACTGACAGCAAATGAAAAACATGTGCGACACTAAATCTTTACTCATCCATAGTAAACTTTAAAATATTTATTTTTTGGTTACATGACTTTGGTTCTGTTTTTATTTTGAGGCCTTCCGGTCATTGTTTTGTTTATTTGGTTCCTTCATTTTGAATTTGGTCACGTGAGAGTTATTCACCTTGGCACCTAAATATTTTTTGGAGACAAGTCACTGCAACAGATAGTAGTTTAAAACAATAGACTGAGAATCAGTAAATATTGTTAGCGGGAAATTTGCATCTCTCTGACAAACCAAATAAAGCTAAGCAAGACTTGAACCAAGGCATCAGAGACATACAGTTTCTACCAAACTAGATATGTTTTGTGCAGTACAACGTCATCTCTCTCATGGAAATTAACATAAACAAATTAAATCATACTGCCTATAATGAGTGTCGGCACCTATGATAATCAGACCAGCTTTGGGATTAAGAGTGCTGGTACTGTGTTCTGACATATTCCAACACCAGATCCTGCGTCACCACAAATTTCATTAGACTAGATGGAGATGCCATCTATGTTCGATCTTCTGACAAGTCCATACCGCAATCCCAACTTCCCTCACATTATAAGTATACTAACTCACCATAACTCGTACATATTTATCCGATTTTGATAAAATTATCTGGAATTATGAGATAGCAGATGGTCACATATTAATCTCATTGTATCGCTGAATTTTGGAACATCACCTTCAAGTGACTAAGGAACTTTTTCAACTCCACAACCTGCTTCTCCAACTTTGTCATAAGAACTGATCGAGTTGTCAACTATCTCCAATCTCCTCACCTTAGATCAGTTTTGGGACAAAGACCCCTGTTAGTTTCCAACAACTGAGACTGCTTCTACCCCATGGTTATTAAATCTGATCGAGTCATCCATCCTCCATCTTCAAATCTTCTCACAAAATTGTTTGGGGTTGTGGAAGAGCTCGCGTTATCTACAATGAATCTTCTACTTTCGTAGAAATGTATACCCATATTTACATACTAGCCAACTCCCGCCACTTTATTTACGTCATACTTTTCTATAAAACTCACGTCCATACGTTGCAACGTGAATGAAGGCGAACTAAACACACTTCCTCATTTTTATAATACGTAATCACATGTACAGGGTGGAGCTAAAGAATTGCCCATGTTTGTATCTATATAGTTTTAATTGATGATTGATTTCATATAGACGAATCATGAAACAAACATTTCCCAGGAACGGGGGATAATTGTGACAATATTTGTGACGAATCTTTCACTTTTATTTTGAAAGATCATCATTCCCATCACAGGAGATATTTAAGAGAGTATTATAATATTTACTTTTAAAGTAAATTCCCTAAATTAAAATGAATCCCTTACCAAAAACACTATTTATTTTTTTATATATAAAGAAATTTCGAATCATCAGTCTAGTCGAGTAAAATGTTAACTAGACTGATGATGAATCGAATTATTCGAACTAGTTTCTTTATTACACCTAGATAGTATTTCTGATAAGGGTTTTTTTTTTAAANTATATATATATATATTATTGTTTAACACTTATATAATTATAACATAATTATTAACTTTCTTTCACATAATACTCGTAATACAATACTATCTTTCACGTAATGAACCATAACTGATATGATATTTATTTACTTATTGAAAGGCCTTTTTATGATCATTATAGATATGATGTTTTCCATAGATTAATCAGTCCACAACGCACTGAAACAGATAGTTTTAGGCGTTTTTTATTGTTGCTGAAGCGGCGTTATGCTTAAAATCAACGATACTGCCCATTTTTAGATTTGGAATATGTTAGACATTGGTTATTATAAGGTTACCGAATATGTTTATACCTTCTAGGTCGTATTGGTACTTAGAACCAGCCATCGTGAAAAAGTCTTAGACTTTTAAGGAAGATTGTTATCGTTTTTCGAGATACATAGTTGATACCAAAATTATCTTCATGTTTTCTATTTTAACGCTTCACAATTATTTTTTTTTTACAAATCTCCGGCAAAAGACAAATTAGGTATCCCACCTATAAGTATATGTGTGTTGGTTATTTAGGTATATGCAAAGGGGTTCTTCTCAATAAGGGACGCAATATGAAGAAATTCAGAACGGGGTGCTGGAGAAAGGGCATTTATTTTGGCTGTTTTTTGTTAGAGAAAATGGAAAAAAAACTAATTCAACAGAATTTAAATTTAGAATACATTTTCGGAGAGTAATTTGTCTTAAAACTCCCCTCATAAATACTCAAACCTACCCTTACGTTTGAGATACATAGTTCAATTTGTAGTTCAGTTATAGAGAAGTGTACCAAAGTCTTGAAAATTCAGTATAGCAATTGAGATATAAACCCTCTACAGGGTGGCCCAGGAAAACGTTGCGAAAATGGCAGAGTCTATATAACACATAGATTCCAACAACGGTTCTCAAGATAGGGGACATTTTAGGCTTTCCCCAAAACTCATTATTTTTCAGAACGAAATCGCTTTTAAGTTTTTAATAACAAAAATAACAAATTCTGAAAAAACATTCCGATGATTATTTCAATTATATTCTGTTGTACTTCTCCCATAGCTCCGAAAATCTTTCCGTATACCTAAATAATTCTCTGATATTTTGCACTGAAATTTACTATGAAATTTTTAATACAAACCGTTTTGGAACTCAACCAGAATAAAATTTTGATGCTCAAATGACATGAATAGTTATAAACCACTAAATTTTGACGTTAATTTTAGGTTTGGTCTTATAACATTCGAATGATTCCTATTAAGAAAAAAATATCTTCATTAAACTTAAGAAGCATTAAATTTTTCGTCGAATAAAATAATCAAATTATGTCCAGCAGTTTGATCAGAATAGGTAGTCGCTGCAAAATTGCTCTTGCTTTAATTTTCTTCGTTATTTCCTTTTTATACATTTTCTAAAATCTCCATCTTCAAATAGGTAGTCGCTGCAAAATTGCTCTTGCTTTAATTTTCTTCGTTATTTCCTTTTTATACATTTTCTAATATCTCCATCTTCAATTGAATATCTGAGTCTTTTAATTAAATAAATTGTATCAGTTCACTCTTGACTTACTCATATTTTCCTAACTTTAAAACTTGTCTTTCCAATCTACTCCTCTTGCTTTAATTCTGTTCTTTATTTCATTTTAATACACTTTCCGTCTTTTTTTCTTCTTCTTTGTATTAAAAAAATTGAGTCCATTTATCTTCAATGCTTAAAAAAACAAAAACAAATTATCCTCAATAAATTATAAAGTTAGCTTCTTCCTTTTTTTAGATGTTCTTTTTTTTTTTCTTTGAGAAAATGTGTTCAAAAGTTTTCGACTTTGTTCTAAAGAAGAAGAAATGGGAAAACAATTTAAATAGCCAATTTAAGAGCCGTGTCCAGTGTGTAGACTGTATTGTCTAGCAATACTATTCAGCAATAGGGGAATTATTGACTAAAATTTCATTGGGCCGCCGGCATATTTTAATGTGGCGTTCCTTTATTTCATCTTCATATTTCAAATGTTCAGTTCAATTATATAACCACTAGACATACAGATAAAAATATATAACATACCCAAAGATAGCCTCCCATGTTGCAATTCTATGCACCCTACACTTTTTTAAAATAATAAATCTATTTAAAAAAAAAAAAAAAAATATGTAACATAACAAAATTCAATTGAGTGATTGATTTTACCTAATATTTGAAAATGTAGAAGAGGTTCTTAGTAATACTGCGGTATTGCGGTATCCATAAAAATTCTGAAGATATAATTAAAAAAATGTGAAAAGGCCCAACCACCTCTTCATAATTTTTTAGGATGCCACAGCATTACTGAGAGCCACTAGTCGGCACATTAAACTAATCGCCCTCTCGAAGTTGAGTGCACCCCAAAGTCACAAGCAAAAAGTCGAAAATTTTCCGACGTCTTCCACATGTGATACCCACTAGACCAGGAGAACTGCTCGATTCTACCATTTTTTAATTTTCTATAATACCTACTTTTTTTAAATATACTAATGGAAAAAATTTTGGTGTCAGCATTCGGAATTGATGATAATTATTATTGATACAATAAATATACAAATGTAGGTATACATAATTTTATTGTTGGAGTTTGCATTTGCCATTTTGATTTCTTCCATCTTTATTATTGTTCGTGTTTAATAAAGTAGAAAATTTTTGAGATTTTTTTCATGTTTTTTTTTTTTTTTTTTTTTCAATTACTTATTTACCCCATTGAAAATAAGTCATAGAAGTAAATAAGTCGCTTTATTTTAATTTTGACAAAAAAAGGGTTATAAATCGTATTTTTCTAAAAAAAAAAAATTTGGGGTGAAATAAAAATGGAAAATTTGCAAATGCTCTTATTGTCATTTGTTGATATTACGAATACAAATTTTATTTATTTGTTTGTTTTATATCAATTTATATTATTTATTATATTGATAGATATTATGATTATTTTTATTACTTCTTTCACTTAAATATTGAAATATTAAATGTATTTTATTTTATTTACACATTTCAATTAGCAAGAAAGATTGGAATCATTATAAATTATTCAAAATATTATGCAGCCTTTAAAGTAATGTCACAAACAACTTTAATGATAAAACCCAACTCCTTGGTCTGATATTCGTTCTTTTTATGAAATCTGAAGAAAAAATATTTTACTTTTTTATTTTCAGTAATAAAACCTTTAGAATCGTCACAAAAAAATTCCCCCACATCTCAAAATTTTATATTTTACGTTCCAAGGTATGTAGGGTACAAAAATCTTCCGCACCGTACGTCATGAGCTGTACTTGTAATTTTTACATAATTATTATAATAAGGACGACAAGAATATTTATTATTCAAAAAATATTTATGAGACCTATCTATATTATATGTATAACTAAAAGTTTTGTGTTTAGTCCAGTGGCGGCTGCTCCTTAAGGGCAAAAGGGCACAGCCCCCCAAAAAAATTACAGAAAATAAAGCATAAAAATATTTAATTTTATATCTACAAAAGTATTCTTCTTTCCCCAAAAAGGAAAACACTTGAAAAAATATATCGGTTTATTTTCTATAACTCGCGAGTTGCTTAAAATATCTGCTGTTCACTTGCGAAAAATATCTTATGTTCACCATGTCTCACAGTCAGTATATAATATAACGGGCGTAATGCTTATAGCTCCAAAATTCTAGAAAATTTCCTTCGTAATTTCGGATCTTTTCCCGCTAATTTCAAAATAAGAGAGGAATTATCCATCCTATTTACATAGAAATTGGGCCTGCTCAAAAATTTTTGGTTCCCAAAATGTATTATAATATTCCATTTTTTCGCGATTTATTTTCTCTCCTCTCAAACAGGGGTACGTTTCTTTTGAAAGAAAAAAATCGATGTTGCCAAACGTTTCGGAGAAACCCACAGTAGTAATAAAGCATAGAGGGAGGAATGCAAATTTATAAAAAAAATATTCATCGAACCCACGACTTGCTTAGGGCTCCAAATTAGGCTGGAATTCAAATTAAAAAATTAATTCAAACAATTTTCATGGTAGGTAGATAGATAATGCATTATCTTTAATTTTATTTTTATATTAGAGTTTTACGACTCAAATAATATTTGATCTACCATCAGCAAACAATATTTAAAATATGGCACTGTGATAACAAATCTGCAAAATTCAAAATTATAAACAAAGTTAACGAGTTTGCTTGATTTTGTTAATTCTTATCAAAATTGTTTTTTATTTTATAGAAAATCTATTTTTTGAAACCAATGTGGACTTTTTTCCCATTTGGAAATAACCCTAATTAAATAAAAAGTGTTTATTAATTTAAATTCTGTTGGAAAATAATGGCATTCATTTAATTTAGCAATATTTCCTTGACAATAAATTATATAGGTAATTATTTAGATTGTGCCTCAATAAATACCTAACCTTTTACCATGCAAATTCCAAAGCCTATCATTGGAAGAGGAATTAAATGGAAACTAAATCTAAATATGACTCAAATTTCGATATATTAGTCAGGTAAGCCAAAAAATCAACTTCTATTGCATTTTTAGCAATGTCTGGGGGGCATGTAGCCCCCAGCCTAAATATTCACGGGCCGCCACTGGTTTAGTCAGCGTCTATGACACGTTGAATAAACCAGTTCCCGATAGATCACAGAAGTTAAGCAAAGTCCAGCGAGGTTGTGCCATGTGGGTGTTCACATGAGTTAGCGCCCTCGTGATTTTCCTGCTCAACCCAGGCTGGGTGAGGTCAATGTGGGTAGTTGCTTTGCAAGTTTCCGAGAAAGGAGGGTGAAACCACCGTCTTGAATGACCAATAGATGTCAAATAGACGTTAAGCCATATTAAAAAAAAGTTCTGTGAACTGTTAAAAAAAAAGTTCTGTGATAGTTAAAATACTCACAATGAGATCCCGGTTGTCCAAAAGTGTATAAAACTTACAATAAAATTTCATGAATTTATTTTCCTACCATTCTTTCATCAAACTCCGACAGTTAAATAAATGAAAAAAAAATCGCGTTTTCTTTATTCGGTAAAAAAAAAAATATTATGTATAAGTAATTCTGTAAACTGTACAATGGATGTAACACTATGAGACCCTAAAACTTATGCCTAGAAAATTTAAATTCAGAAATAATATTTAATAAATAGTGCATTTTTTTTTCGATGGGAATATTAGATACCTCATTCAATCAATAGTGGCATCATCGCTTCCAATAGTAGCCAGATGTAGTAAAGTATGTAGAGTCCAAATGTGAATAACAAAACCCTTTCATCGCGCCGTTTTAGATTATTATAATTATATAACTAATCTAGGAGGCTAATAATTGGCTTAGGCCACTAGAGTAATGTCAATCACTGCAATCTAATTACGTCAGTTACACAATAAAATTACAGAGATGTCTTCTGTATTATTTGACAATATCAGATCAGGTTGGGACGGACACGGTAAGATGTCACTCTCAGGTAACATCCCACAATATTTAGTGTGACATATTTTCACTATGGAAGATTATAGTAACTCAAAATTATTTTGGAAGAAATTATGCCTTCGTTTTAAATACCTACTTATTTCAAATCAGCATTAAAAACACATCATCTCCAATTGGGAAATTCTCGAAATAAAATTTATATAAAAAATAATTGTCAAAAAGAACGATTGCCAAACAAGTGTGCCAGCTAGTTTTATTGTATTCCAACATTTTCTTCTGTTTTTCCATTGTTCATCTGGTAACAAAAAAATATTTTACACAAACACTGTCCGACGACATTTTCTGTTGAAATACGGCGATATTGAACCAACCCATTTCTTGTATGCAAGTACGTTATTGTATTGTTGTTCATATTGGCAATGTAGTTTTTCTATTTTGTGTGTTGGGTTAGCTTTTCTTTCATTCTTCTCTCTTGTTGTGCGTTGTGTTTTATTTGTTATTAAGGACAGCTTTATGTTAGTGGAAGGTGAAATAATAAATGTAAGTACAATAGAATCCATATGTATGTAGGTTTTAGATATCTAATCCTTGACTGAACGAAGTAAAATCCACGATTTTTTAAGCATCGCATCGCTTTGTCTAGTCCTTCCTCGATTGGAAGAGCTCCGGTGCTTGAGTTTCATTTTCTTATATCTACTTGTCAAAAATGTAATGAAAACGGGGCAGTTTCATTTAAGGTTTCAAAGTCGACATTATTGGGGCCTTCCCTGAAATTTTGATAGTCACTAAAAAAAAATTCCACTTTGGTATAAAGCAATACGGTTGAGTGTTTTCCGAAATTCGAAACTGTTCGGAAGATTTGAGCTCTGCGCCTTCACTTTCAACAACGTAAATTATAAAAACATTTTGACACTGTTTGCAAAATATATATATATATATATTTATATATAGATTCTGTTTGTGATAAACAAAGAGGAAAATATTTGACAGGAAATTGGGTGTAAGGAAACATAAGACACAATCATGCATAAAAAATATATTGCAGAAATTTTGGCGTCAAAGATCGGAAAAAGGAGTGTTTGAGCTGACATGAGTGGAAAGCATCTTTTATATTTTGAATTTTTGAATATTCTCTCTGGGGGGAGGTTGTGGAACATTAGATTTCAGGATGTTTCCAACTAGGATTTCAATTGCCTTTGATGAACATTATTCATGATTATTTTTATTTTAAATATCTGTCAGATAATCAGAGAAACTTATTTTCTTTTCTATTTGAAGAGTTATTCTGGGGTTCGGGGAGGGGGGAGAGTAAGTAAACGCCGCTTTTGAAGAATATTTCAGTACCAACTTTGAATTTACTACTGAAATATTTGAAGAGTAGTTTGAAGATTATTTCAGCACCAACTGGCCCATCTTCTTTCGAAGACCATATCATTTATTTTTCTTTCTTTGGAAAATGTATATTTCTTTGTTTTATTATGTTCCAGCTTTTGTGGGCATGTTTATGAGACACTACAATATCACTACTCTTTCCTTCTTTCCGTATTGATAAAAGAAAATGGCGGAATTTAATTGTTGCAGTTTGTTTTCAACCTTCGCATACTTTTTTTTTCCTTAAGATGTGATTGAAAACAAACATAATCTTCCCATCTCGTTATAATGAATTTTAATACAGATATTTGAAAATAACTGTACCTATTCAAATCAAGAAACGTTTAGAAATGTTCCCTATAATTCGAACACCATAAAAATTTTAATATTTCTTATTATTGTCGCGTCGAAACAGACTAAACCCAAATGTAATACTGATACCGGAAAATTGCTTACCCAACCTTGACAATAGTTACTCTATACACTGAAATAACTACTGTAATATTAAGCAATTGAATTGTGTTGTGAGTCGAATCTCCTTTGAATTTGTTCTGAAATATTATCGCATCTATTGATTCAAAAGGAGTTTTACCCTTTAGAATTCTCGTTTTTTATATGGATAATTTCTTTTTTAATCAATTTTTCACGTTATTAATGATATTATCAATAATTAATATTTCGTAACTTATAATTCAAATAAATAAAAAAAAAATATTTGAATATTTATTTGATACACATGCTTTCGGATTTAAGGAGCATTTTTTTAAAATATAAGGAGGTTTCCTTTCTTAAAAAAATAGTTACAGCTATATTTTCTTCAGTGTAGGATAGATTTTTCCTTACTCTCTCATTTCGTTGATGATTAATAATTAGCCAGAAGCAAGAACTACAGCAAGTCTGCATTAATTAGCCAGAAGCAAGAACTACAGCAAGTCTGCATACCGTATGATTGTTCCGTATTTTCTCTTTCTTCATTTCCTCTCTCTCTCCATCTTTTCTCTATTTTCCATCTTCTTGTATTATTTGCAAAAACATTAATAAATCAAGGGAGCGACGTTGAGCCCGCATTGCAGCCTTTGATTCATTGCTTCAGATGTGTCTCAACATTTTTCTCTTATTTTTCATTTCTATTTCTCTCTCTCTCCCTCCTTTTCTCTTCTCTCATTTTCTTTATATAAGATTTGTAGTTTATTTCATTTTGTTTTCTCTTTCAGAATAAGCATTCAAAAGAAACAGGGGAGAATACAAATCAATTTCAATTAAGCCGTATTCCAATGTATCATCGAAATTGAGGGTTTAATTTAGTCAATTAAAAGTCCATTTTCATAATGTAGTTCATAATTTACTAATATAGTTGTAAGTTGTTAGCGGTTTTTGCACATTTTTCCCCTCTTTATAATCAATGAAGCAAAATTAAAATATGTCAAAAAATAAACCTCAATTTACTTGGTTATAATATTATACATACATATGTATAGGAACAGGTAGTGTTAAATTTTTTTTGTAAATATTTGTCTAAAAAAAATATTTGGGAAAACGAAAATTATTAGTATAGGAATTTGACGATTAAACATTCAAGTTATAAGTAGGAATGGATTCAGCTCTAGATTCTGGATTGCCCGTAGTTGATTGAACTTATTACAATGATTCGTGTGAAACTCAGCTACATATGTGTAATTATCAATTGAATTCCTCTTGATTTTTTAAATAATCTACCCGCCTCTCAAAAAATGCCTCTCAAAGAGAGAATTTATGTTTCTAAGTTTTTTTTCTAATGAACTTCCGAAGACCTAATATCAAAACAACAAAAGTACCAGCAACAAAAGTAGCAAGGAATTCATCAGGTATGCCCTAAGCTTTTCAATAACATTTAGTTTGTAATTTTCTCTCGCTAACAGTGCGAACAAAGAAATGTCCCGTTTTAACACGAGAACATTATTTTGTTTGTCTGCGTGTTTTTTGTTCTTAAAAAACCTTAGTCGATTTAGGTAAACTTTGGTATGGAAATTCATTATATTCATAGAATTAGCTGATTGGGGCAGTTGGAGCCAACTGTTTGCGATTTAAATAAATAAGGTCTTCAGTTCACAGAACCTTTAGTATTCACTCAGACTCTTGACTGTTATTCTTGTAAGCAATTTTTCATTTATGACAGACCGAAACGCCAAGCAAGATTCGATACATAACTGGAAACAAATGAAACTTGGCCTGACGCATTATTGTGTAACTAGATCTCCTACCATTACCATTTAGTATATCAGCCAAATCTTATATAACTTATAAAAAATAAATAAAAATTAAAATGAAGAAAAATTGTGTGCTTCAATGTGACACCATGTTTTATTTATCTTTTTCCATTTTTTTCTCTCTTTCTCTCATCTTATCTCTAAATTCCAGTTAAAATGGTAGAAATATTTATTTCTTCTTCTTGTACTCTGGGTTTTGTACCCAGAAACAAAAATACGAATAAAGGCTTCAGTTAAGGCCTTTTTTTAGTGTAATAAATATTCAGTAGAAAGCTTCATGCGGCTTAGTTTAAATTATAAATTTTACATGACATATTAGAATACGAGAGAGAGAAATATCGAGTACGAGAATGTAAAGAGGGATTGAAATTCTCAAATTTAATTGTATTTATGCCCACGAGTACCTACCTGAATTAATGTACGTATACTTTGAAGTAAATGTGGATTTTTTTTTAAAAAAAATACTATAATGATCATAAAATATTTGAAATGACAATGTCGATTCGATTTGATTGGAGTGGCCAAGGAAGTAGAAAAATTGGAAGACCCTCGTAACACCTGAGCGGGATAGTGGAAAATTAAATCAAAAAAGAAGGGAAAAGTGAGGTGAACCCGTGTCCGTTTATTGAGGCCATGTGTACCCCTGAGGATTAAAGGAAATAAAGTAACAGTAAGTCAAGTCAGACTATTGTCCGTTGGTAACTCTACTCTGAACACTGCAGAGACTGACATTTATCACATATGGAAATTTGTCGAAATGAGAATGGCTAATTTGGTAATTATTATTGGCTAGTTGGATTAGGTGTTTTGATTTGTCAGACTACCCCCCCCCCCCCNCCCCCCCCCAACACAAAAATGATATTTTACGTTTCAAGTTATGTGGGTTCCAGAATCGAATATAAAGGTGGAAGATCAGATTTTTTTGAGGGTGCTCCATAATATTTCGTGACAAATTCAAAGGTAACATCATTGAAAATAATAAACAAAAAATTTTAGTCCCGCAAAATGGCAAAAAAAAAAAAAAAAAAAAAAAAAAAAAAAAAAAAAAANAAAAAAAGAAAAAAATGTAGTTTCAATTTTAATATTTCAGTTTATACAGTCAAAATTTGCGAATTACAAGTCTGCTAAAAAATTGGGATACTACAAAAAATTGGGATACTTTTTTACTGAAATTCAGGAGAAACTTGATTTATTTAATTATCGGAGATTAATTGTTATATTTTATGGGTTCTTCTAATTTATCATGGAAAATCCCCCTCCCACCTACCCATAAACTAATGTCACCAAACTAGAATATGTCCGTAAACCAAATTACCATTAAATGCATTAACACCTTTTTGAACTTGGAAATAAACTTACTTCAAAAACATACTTGACAACAGCTTTCTTGTACACCTACGTAATGTAGAGGTTTTTATTTCTCTTCACAAATATTATAAAAAAAATAAATGTTTCTGAATTATATTTTTGATTTATTTTATTTTTTATTTATTTATCAGTCGGTAATAAATCAAATTCTGGTTTCAAACAACCCAACAGATATCTCTGAATTCTTCTTCTTATTTAATATTTAAATAGATGACGTTTTTCTAAAATTTAACTTTATAATTTCTGTTTGAATATCCTTCAAAGCTCTTTCCTTTACGTCTTTCTTGTTTCAAGAAAAAATATATCAAATGAAAGTTTGGCATAAATTATGGTTCTAAGTGATCCATAGTAATTAACAATTGATTTTTTTTGTTTTTTTATGTAGTTATTGGAAATACTATGATATAATTTTTAATATAATTTTGGCATAATCAATATTAAATAAACAGAAAAATCGGAAGAAGAGTTCTGGACTTAACACATAGTTGAAATCGGTATCAGACTGATTTTCAATATAAAATAGAACACAGTCGCATTATTTGCTTGACTGAACGACGTGGCGAAACACGGCGAAAAACGGATTTATTTTTATTGCATCTTTGTTTCTCAAGGCAGCCCCGGGAGCTCAATGGTCCCAGGGATCTCTGGTTAGAAACCCTGCCGGGGTTGATAGATACGTGATTTCTATATTTTATATTGTCTACATAATAATAAAAGTTGGACTTACTGCTGGCAGAACAATACCCAAATACCCTTAAAGAACTTGGTAAGACAGTGTAATAAGTCTATTTTTTATTTACAAGATCACAATTTTCAATTGAGGTTTTTCTCAATCATTAACGTATTGGACTTAGAGTCAATGAGTCTGGTTGGTAGTTTACGATAAGCTGTATTTTTAAGGAAAATAAAATTCCATCACTGTTGCAAATGTAAGGGCCATTAGAAGAAACATGAGCGAGACAGAAGGTATTTTCAAAAATAAGATTGGGATTTTGTCTAACCTTCAACATTATATTTGATATGAGAAATGGCGAATCGACATTATTATGGAGAACATTAAAAATAACTCTAGCAGGCAGCAGTGAATTCGCGATTATCAATATTGAGATGAAAACAAAACATATCGTAAGATCGATAAGGAATTTACGTTGAATATTTATACGACCTTAAAACGTACTTTGAAACATAAAATATCATTTGTATGTGTATACAATGGTATGATAGCACATCAATGTTCATAGAATATTCTTAGTATGATACGTCACGTACACCTTAAAAATTATCCTTCGGGTATACACAGGATGATCCCCGTATTCTTATCGATAGAGGTTTCCGCATATAAATCTGGATCTTTCTATTTCCAAATTAGTCTTCTTCCGGACAATCCGGTCTTGAAACATTTAGTCCAGGCCTAGAGAATCCTAGGAAGGATTTAAACATTACAGTATAATCATTACTCCGTAGTTGTCTATACGTTGAAACAAGGTTATCAATCAACAACTCGTGTACTTATCGAGATTTGTGAATTAGTTATTAAATATACCTACAATAATCAATATACCTACAATTCCCCATTTGGATTCAAACAGTTTAAGTTTTATTTCATAACTCGTCTCTGGAATTATATTTCTTTAATGGAGTCGATACGTTCTATAAAATATCAAATTTTCTGTTGAGGAGGAGTTATTATTTTTTTTTCGTGACGATTCCAAACGTTCTCCATTTGATAAAATAAACCACATTGGTGATCTCATTCCGGATTAATCTTAACTTTATGATAAGATTGTGGAAGTAAATGAAGTATTAGATGTGGAAGAAATTGACTTGTTACCAGATAATGTTGCCTGCGTGGAACTTGGAATATTGCTAGACTCACTCAATGAGAGTCAAGATAACACACTCAATGAGACCGATTCACAGATAATACAATATTTGAATTGAACACTTATAAAGTGGTTCAGCAGGATTTTGGTCAGTGCTGTAGGAGGAGTGCTTCAGATAAACTTAAAGTGGAACTCTGGCCAATAATTGTGAAGAGGTCCTCAAAAATATACTTTACTGATTAGTGAATATATCTAGTACCTAGTAATCAGACTAAACCAAGCGTATTTTTTCTAGTTTCAAATCCACACATTTCTTTCAAATTCTTCTAATCTGTTCGTTCGAGCGAAATTCCAATCTACCTTTTCGATTTGGATGAAAATTTGTAACATTTACGAGAAAAACATTTACAAGCAGCAGGTATTTTCATAAGATTTGATAACTACTAAACTACCCGTTTGCAATTTCCTTATTTATATCATTATTTTTTTAAAAAAACACAGGTCAGTTATTCTTAAATAAATGAGAATATAGCGACTCCAGCAGAAATGACACGTGAGATCACTGAAGTAAATCAACGTTCAGCGAGGTTCTACTAAGTAGGTGACCACGTAGTTTCACGCTTTCGTGATGCTGGCAATTCCCGTCCAAACTAGGACTGAGTGAGGACAATGTGGGGAGATGGGTGGTAATTCACTGGGGAGTACAACCTCGTTTAGTAAGGGATTCTAAATGTTAAAGAGACGTTAAGCAAAAAAAAAAAAAAAAAAAAAAAAAAAAAAAAAAATTGCGAACTTTTGTAAGTAAACTCTCAGACAATAGAATTTTCCTCATACTTCTATTTCAAATGGCATTCTTTACCTATTTTAGACATCGAGAAACCAGTTGGGTTCTCGCATTTATCCTTATTATTTTTTCTATAGAAGTCAAGTTTTCTGGGAGGTTCCCAAACGGTCAGGTATCTGGGCCCAACAATGAATCAGTAAATTCTGTGACCATAATAAATGTAAAAATTAAAGTGTACATTCAAGAAATTAAAAAATATTTATATTTTGTGAGCTTTCAGAAGGCACTCAGTCTATCATACGTGATAACTTCTTGGTAGGAAAAGTTGTGTATTTAATTTATAAACCAAGTTTCATCAAAATTGGCCAGGACATTCAAGAGAAATCAAGCATCGAAATAGAACAGGAGGACATCACTTCTTGTTGAGGTGTTGGATGAAAAACTAGGTACCCATTTTGTTATAAGATTCAACATTCCAAAATTATATTTATCGCTTTTCCTATTGATACGTGTTGATTATAAGCTTCAAAAATGTGTTATAGAATTTATATTAAGAAAATAATAATTATTCACACAAATTCTTCCCCTACACCACTGAATAAAACTTACATAGACTTCTAATATCTGGTAGAGTACTCTCAGCAAAATCTAATATGTTTGTAAGATATAATTTATTGCTTTATTTTACATTAAAATTGTCTCCTTGTACCTTCATTCAGTAAATCCATAGAGATCAGACTTTTTAGACCAGACAAATATAAAGTGGAAATCTTGGAGAATGTAAGATTATTCAGTGAAACCATAGAGACCAGAATTTCTAGACCAGACAAATATAAAGTGGAAATCTTGGAGAATGTACGATTATTCAGTGAAACCATAGAGACCAGACTTTCTAGACCAGACTAATATAAAGTGGAAATCTTGGAGAATGTACGATTATTCAGTGAAACCATAGAGATACACAAATATAAATGCTGAAATATCATTCAAAATTCAAACATAGCATAAAGTAGATAAAATTGATCGAAAAGATCGAAATACAAAAATAATAAAACCACTGCAAAAAACAACAACAAGAGAAACAATTAAGTATTCTCTTCATTGGGCTAAATATTCAATTATATTATCAATATTCAATTATATTATCACGTAGCTCGACGATAAAAATGAACATAGAAAATTAGAATTTGGAACACAAGTTAGTATACCAACAAACTATAAGGAAAATCAGTGAAAATAAAAATTGGAAGTTCAATGACGTCTCCGTGGCAGAGTGCGCATCACACTCGGATTACACCACAGAGGTTTCGGGTTCGATTCCCGGTCGGGTCGTAAATTTGAAAAAGTTTTTTTCGAATTTTCTACTTGTTGTGTTTGGGGGTAACTCAGCCTCCTGAGGACACTTGAGTAGCTATGGTAATAGCACCAAATGGTAATATTATAAGGAAATTGTTAAAGTGTAGCTTAGGCTTAGTGATATTGGAGTGAATGTTGAAAATACCTTGTAATTCTATGATGCACACAAACATTGTGACATAATAACACAAGGAAATATACATTTACATTTTTTTATTTTTTACAAAATTGGAAGTTCGACTTGAACCAAAAAACGTGTATATAAATGTTCATAAACAGTAACAAAACGGAGTGTAACCTTCAAAACTATAACCAAACCCTTCAGGTAAAACATAAAATGCACAGTATATCCCAGCAATGGGTAAAATTTGAAAAGAAAATTCATTCAGATTAAAATTTGATAATATAAATTCTACATTTTATCAGCTATTAGTTATGTACAGAGACTACTTACTACAAAGTTAATAATGATCTAAGTACAAGAAATGAAAATTATGAAAAAAAAATTGACTTTTTGTTCACAATTTTACAATATCTAGGTTCTTTCCGAATTAGGCGTATCGAGTATTATGTTCAATTTGTAGAACAGTCAAGTGTCTTTCATTATTTTCATTTCTTATATTTGATAGTTCTGCCAAGTATATTCTTAAAAGTTCTCTTACTTTGACTCATCTGTTACTTACCTTCAGCTTCAATTATTTTTTCTCTTACGATCATTTAAATTTATAAATTGATTCACATTGAAAATGGTACAATTAGACAACTTGAATTCACTTCAAGAACTAAACATAATTTAGCAATGATTGTAACAAAGAGGTACAGGGTTGTGTCATTTGGAGTTCCTTTGAGTTAAATCGGACGGGGTCAACCAAAAAACATTGGGGGTTTGTCAAAATATAGTATATCACAAAAAATAAGACAAAACCTACTATAATTTTACTCAAAGAATTTCAAATCTTTTAACGGGGTGTCCAATAAAAAACAATTTTTTTAATTTCTGTCTTTATCAAAAAATTAAGTTATGTTAACAAATAGAAATTACCTGTTCAATTTTTTTTTCAAAAGGCAATGGTCAGAAATATTGTCCTTGCAAATGTTTCTCTGATATTAAGTGATGAGAATTGATCGCCGTGATCCTGAGGAAACTGCTATCAGTGGCTCCTCTATGTCAACTAAAAGGTGGTGTTTCGTTGATAGAATTTTGAAATTCTATCGACGAAACAATACCAGATTTTTTAAAAAAATATTTTTCATTGAATAGGAGTCCAATCCAGGACATGATGTGTTGGTTGATTCGGTGGGCACTCAACCTCGTAAGAACAACTGAGAGAATGTTGTTGATTACAAGGAAATATCTATGGAAGCAATAGCCTTTGTTAACCAAATCGTATATATAAAAAAAAAAATGATCTAATCTCATTCCAGTAAGGATTTTTTCTTCTTGCAATCTATTTATGACATACTAAATTTCTATAAGGAAAAATCGTCAAATTATTAGAAATTTTTGAGGGTGANAAAAAAAAAAAAAAAAAAAAAAATCTCCGCAATATTAATATGTTCTGGGGCCCATGTCAACTATTAGCCTCCAAGAATAGTATGATGACAATTAATAACTTTAGAGTTGCAGTCTCATACAAAAAGTTACCATCTTACTCGATAATGTCACAAATGATTGAATGAAATCTCATTCTAAAAATATGATTGAGGTGGATCACAATAATTTTTGCTAAATCAATTTTGCCTTTTTATTGAAACACCCTTTACAATGTTTAAGGAAGTGCAAACAATAAGGAATCAAGTTCAAGGATAAGTCACTTTTTTAACAATCCTTGTAAAAGAATAAAAAACAACCTTTTAATAAAATCTTTTGTGTATAAATCCTAAATCCGAAGGTGTGCAAAAAGCAAAACAAAAGGTACAATCATTCCTTTGCATTTGATCAGCCTTTATTTCTTTTTAAACTATTATTTTGACTGTAGAATTTCAATTATTTGTTTGGACAATGTACCGTTATGTAACCCTGAAATTAACTCAAACGGGTTTTTTCAATCAAAATGCAAAAAAAAAAATAAAGATAAAAAAAAGGATACTTTTTGGTTCAAAAGACCATTGTTTTTTTTTAAAAAAAAAATAGTCAAATAGCTATGTTTTTTTACGAGGAAAGGATAATGCAAAATGTTAATTTGAAACAGAGACAAAGAAATCTACGACTAAAAGGTGCATGGAAATAGAGAAAAGAATGCAAATGCATCAACCGCCTCTGTATATGGACCATACCGACTTAGGTTTTTATCAACCAGCATTAATCGAGCGTTGAATTGTTCAATACACCACACTCCAGTTCCTAAAAGATCACTGAAGTTTAGCATAGTCCAACGAGTGTTTGTATGGTATGTTTGACCCCTCTTGATGATGGGCATCCCCATGTGCGGATATAACCCTCTTGTTTTGGGGAAGTACAATCGTACAATATACCTAATAGGAAATGTGGAGGGGAGGAGGGGGAGGACTCGTAACATGGAGACCGGGGGTTCGAATCCCAGGCAATACTTTTTAATGCAATGTTTATCGAGGTACGAAACTTAATTTGTTAAAAGCTGTAGCGCTTACCAAAAATACCTTTCATAAGGGTGATTTTAAGCGATTTTACAAGCGTGATGACGAAAAAAAAATGCCATGGCGGATGACAGATTGTTTGACAATTTTTTATTCTACTTCTATTTAGTCTCAGGATTGGGAATTATTTAGGGGCCCGAGCCCCCCCCCCACTCAATCGGATAAAAGACACAGCGGATCACCATTCATTTAATTTTTATTTTTTAATTAGTACGTGATTAGATATAATTAAATTTGAGAAACACCGCCCGCTTAAAAGCTGAGGGGGCACGTGCCCTCCGTGCCCTCTCCTATATCCGCGCATGGACATTCCTGGCCCAAACCAAGCTAGCTGAGGTTAATTTCGCTATAGCGGGTTTATAAGTTTCAGGCGAATGATCAATAGATATTAAGCAAATTCACCATGACTCAAATTCACCAAAACTAACGATAGAGCGTGTTGCTCTGACAGCAAGAAATGTACGAATGACATAAGGCCCATATGGACTCCCCATATGCCTAAGGACGGTCTGATATAAGATATTATCGATTTCGAAGATTTCTCCTAATTTTAGAAGGTCCAGTATAATATTTAGGTCTCTTATCAAGACTTTTATTATCACTGTAGACTCCTTGGAATTAGGTGTGGAATACATATTTAGACAAATGTGTTCTTTGGCGAAAACTCTCATATCGAAATTATTCATGATATGGTTATTTTAGAATTTTAGATCAATATTAATTTATTCTTTTCAATAATGAACCATTGTAATCGTTACAAAATAACTACCCTCCTCAAAATAAAATAATTTGCCTTTTTTCCTTATTTTGGTATTTTAGATTGATTGTATATTACTAAAATAATTTCATTTAATTAATTGCTCTTCGTCACCTAGCTATAAAAAAAAACCATTGGGTGCATAAAACACTTTTCAGCACATTGTTAATTTACAAAGAGTTTTTCCTCCAATAGTTTATTATAATAAGTGATGTTGTCACAACGAAAATTAGTGGTGTACAAATTTATGTGAAATAAATGAAAATTTTCACCTACCAAATCAAAGCTATTCAAGTACACCCCCCCCCTCCTCCCACA
>CM022883.1:14834657-14903765 GCA_012654025.1 Pachypsylla venusta
GTTTGGGGGGGGGGGGGGAATGTTGAAGATGAGGGGTGTAAAAGTAAGGGAAAGTTGTTAATTATATTTGTAAAAAGGAAAAAAAAATTATAAATATAGATAAATTCTTTTCTACCATTCTTCTTTAATAAGAGAATGAGATGAAGAATATAAGAGAAAAGGGAACACACGAAAAAGAAATATTAATGAAAAATGAGAAAAGTAAATGCAGTTCATCATTTAAAAGACAGAGTAAGTAAAATAAAAGAACATCACATTACTTGCTTTATTATTAACATTTTCCTCTTGATCCTTATAGTACTGATCCATCTATTTGTGAGGATGCATAGATTCTCATTGCACCAAGTTAATACAAATAATCTCTGTAATCCAGATAACCAGTCTATTTCAATAACTACACTGTTACCTCTGATGCGAATTAATCGGAAAGAAAGTTTGAAAAATTGAATTGGTGGGCATTTATTGGGAGGAAAGTACAGAACAGTGCTGACTGGAAGAAAGTGACGACACAGAATTATAGTATTTCAAAAATGCTTCATGTTATTGCCAACATGAAGAAAAAGGGCAAAGTAGGACGAATCCAAAAATTTAAATAAAGAAAAGCACTATACAGTTTTTTCGGATTTTACTGCATTCTTCATAATGAAGGAAAATGCGAAATACTATTATTGAATGATATTTATATTAAAATTGTAGAAACCTATAGCCAAATGTTTTTTATAATTTTCATTTTTTTCTTCCCCATCTAACAGTTCTAAACCTCTCCGGTGATCATTTGCTTCGTCCATTATATTTACTTCATTCTTCTGCAATACTAATTATGAAAAATGCTTTAATACTACATTAATCTTTAGTACTTTAAATGTATATATTTTTTTTTTTTTTTTTATAATAACGTCTCTTTAACATCTGTTGGTCATTCAATATGGGGGTTTTACCCTCCATTCGCTGGAAACTTGCAAACCAGCTACCCACATTGACCACACCCAGCCTGGGTTGAGCCGGAAAAATTAGTCAATAATACTTGGTATTCCCAAGCGGTTACCCATTCAAGTACTGACCACGCCCGACATTGCTTAGCTTCAGTGATCTGACGGGAGCTGGTGTATTCAACGTGGTATGATTGTTGACTAAATATGTATTTTTAAATGCTCCGTAATAGCTGTGGTGAAAATACCCATTTCGGTTTTCCTTCCCAATATTCATCAATTCTCCATTTTCTTGAGGAAACAATATAACAAATTAGATATAAGAAGAAGTAGGTAAAGAGAAAGAAAAATTATAAATGAAAGTATAGTAAAAAAACACAAGAAGAAAGAAAGAAAAATATAATTAGAAAACGATGGAGTACACATTTTTCATAAAAACTAATTTATGATCAAGGAGGAAGAAGACTTAGAATGAATGTGTGAGCGAGATAAAATACTATAAGGCTTTCCATAAATCAAAAACAACGATAACAAAAAATGAAATTTTCAGAAAAATTGTGGAAAAGTTTGTAAAGAAAATGAACTGGGAGACATGATTTTTTATAAGATAGGAAAATCTTTTTAAAATAATGTTCATTTTAAAATAATTTTTAAGGAGTATTGCATTAATGTCATTCCCTTGTCGAATCTTATAACTTTGTTGTTTATTATTAGGCAGTGGTGGCCTCATCTTCAGTACTTTTTGGACGTACAAATGAAACTGCAGATCTTCTACTTTGTCAGCTGTCTTTAAATGTGGTTTGGCTGTAAAATAATCTTCATGGCTGAGTATTGTTTTTTTGCAGATCTACTATTTCTTACCCCCCCNCGGACCCCGGGCCTTGTGAGCATCACACTAGATTTTCACGCGGCTGACCCGATTTCGAATCTTAGCGGATTTTTGGAACTGTGCTTGTTGTTTGGGGCGGAATCAGCTTCATGAGGACAATTGAGTAGCTACTTTAATTTGAGTAGCAACCATTGGTTTTATTGTAAGAGCAATGAAATTTGTATAGTGCAGCGATAATTTAGCATAGTGGCCCTTGTAATGATGTTATACCCACAAATCAACATTCGTTATTACAATGTATTATTATGCGTTAGCACGAATATTAACAAATTTACATTTATACTATTTCTTACCTCACAATGTCCTTAATTTCATATTTTCGATTTAACGTCTCTTATATATCTGAGGTCATTCAAGACGATGGTTTTACCTTCCATTCGCTGGAAATAAACCATGAATCCACATTAAACTCAGTCTGGGTAAGGTTAGAAAACACAAAGTAAAATATCGCTAGAAGTAACTTAACTTCAGTGATCTAACGGGAACTGGAGTATTGAACGTGACTTTGACACGGGCCCAACTTCAAGTACATTCCAAGTTAGATATATATTTATTGTACAATAAATTGTATTGTGTGTTGTATTATTTATTGTATTAATATCTAGCCTAGTTGTTGTTATAGTTGACATTGCGTGCATGTAGCACATTTGTAATAGTAACAACTTGAAAACAAAGAGTTCAATATATCACTTCTTAATATTATAGAGGTAACTACACTTTCATATTAGTTTTCAAAATTTTTATGAAACTTACCAGTGTTGGTGGGCCTATCGATGGCAGTTCTGAGACTTCTGGGAGTATTTCCAGACTTCTATGTGACTTAGAAAAACATTAAAAATATAAATGTAGCCGTCAAGATACGATAATGTCAGAGGCATACGTTTCTTGAAAGCGTAGAAATATGTAAACTGTTAACTGTAGACCGCATACGAGTACTCACTATAGAGGTAACAGAGGTTTTTATAGAGGTAACTGAGATTTAAGAAATACAATCTACCCATTTCTATGAATATTGAAAATTTCCATACCTAAATTTCAATAAATTCGGAGAAGGCGATCGAGAGTTATCTTGGTACAAAATGACAAAAAACAAAAGATAAATCTCGTTTTAGAAACTAGATCTTCACTTCGTAGTTGGTATTAGTGGCGGTAGATTAGTAACCCAAGGGTTGTTGTTTTGATTACTAGAATGACCATAAGATTTAAGAAATATATATTTTTTTTTAATTGATCCCTAACCGAATTTACTGCCATCAGGGGGAGACGAGGATGGGAATCTTCAAAAGATACATCCCACTTCTCGACCGGTAGGTATTTATCCAGACGCAGCCAATCAAATACCCCGGTCGAGTGGTGTGGAGGATATCCTCCACACTCAATCTAGCCTACCAACTAAACCCACCCTCCTCTCTCTTCCCACTGCCAGCTTTTTTCTAAAAAACTTTCCCGGCACAGCTGAAATCAGTTATTCACCAGATTTCAGTGAATTAAAATGGCCTCTATTAGTTCAATAGGACCCAAAAATAAGGAAATTCTATGAATATAGTAAATATCCATACCAAGTTAAAACATACCTAAATAGAGATCTGAATCGAATAATATTTCATGGCCTCCCTCAGAATACTAGTATTTCTACTCCCCATACCCGAATCGTAGCAAACATCCATCGGGTAAACTGGTATATATATTTGTCTGTCATAAGGCTGTTTTATGACACGTACAATGTAAGTACATGAAGGTCTGCACGTACATACAGTGAGTTCAACAACAACTTGTGTTGAGCTCGGAAGGAAATTTTTGGAATTCCTAATGTGGTCTGGTCATGTATCCCATCCTCCTGAGGACAAATACCAGCAGAACCTTCATTGATCAATCTGATAAAGTCAGACCACTCAATCTAATATTTGGAGATGTTCATTAATGCAGTCTATAATTATAGCATCAGGTGGACTAAAGAAGAGAGGGCCTCCCATTATTTTATCAAATTTCTTAATTAGTTTTTTTAAAAAAACACATTGGTGTCCTTACATTCAAACTTTTTTTTCCTTATAAAGAAGGGTTAAGATATTATTGTGTAAAAGATGTCTTTTTCAGTTCTTAAAGAATTCTGAAAGGGTAAAATGAAAATTACATTTTTTATTGTTTTTAAAAAGAAAAAGAGAGTGCAGAAACAACCGCCAAGTTGATGATAATTATGTCTTAATTACCTTTTAGGATAAAATTTCATTGTAATTTAGATACTTGTTGAAAACTTTAAATAATGATCTTCAAATTTTACAAGTTTGAAAAATATAGGGGAGAGAATAATTAGATAGTTTTGGGAGTAATTTGTGGTCAAAAATATTTGAATTTATTTTCTAACTTTTTATATGTGAATGACGAGTAGGTATGTTTATTTGTTTGTGGTGTGATATTATTCCATGTTGCGTTTGATCATACCTATAAAAGAAAAAAGTGGATTTTTCATTTGCATTAGGAATTCATCATATCCTTCCATGTTGACGTCTCATCCAAAAGGAGTGGCACATAATGATAATTTGAAAAGGAATAAGAATATATATTTCTATAGTAAATGTATATTTCTTTAATATACATTTACTATAGAAAGTACAATATAGTAAATGTATATTTCTTTGTATTTTTATGTCACAATTTTTGTGGGAATCGTATACCTCTGCTGATTTGAGATTAGGAAAAAAAATTATCCAGTTATTATATTTATTTGTAAATTTTTGATTTTCAAAACAAATGGTTTAGTTATTTATCATAATATCATTACAAGGTATTTCTAAATTTTAACCTAAACAATCCTACCAATTGTAGGTATAACTATGGGTATGCAATAGTCCTAACTGGTGGACACAGCACTTGGAATTCCGAAAGGAAAGGCCGCCGCAATTTATAATAATAGCTACTCTTGTATGCAGGAGGCTGTTACACAAATTACTACTAGACCAAATATATATATATATTTTAAAATGGACCAAAGCATGATTGGAATACCAACCTGGTGCAAGTTGAGTGTGATGAACACTCTGTCCGTATTTATTAAAATCACATCAAATACAAATCTTAGGAACATCAGATTTACATGGATTTTATTTAGGGGTTAAAAGCAACAAACTTTTATTTATCATTTTCATTTCCTATAAAATTTTCGTTTTAGGGGAAGGCATGTAGGTGTAAAATTGCGTTCCATGCAAGAACCACATAAATCCAGGGATTTAAAAACATAAATCTAGGGATTAATGTTTTTGCATAAACTTTGAGTAACAAAATAATATCGCAGTATTGCTTCCTTTTCTTGAGGGTGTTAGTATCTAGGCGCCTTAACAGATTTTGACATATTTAGTGCCATTTTGTAGAAAAGGTCATTTGAAAAATTTCGTAGAACTATGTTGTTATGGTTTTTATTCCACAAAAGTTTAGCCAAATAGTTTGATGATGTTTTCGCATAAACTGATTGAATTACAAAATTAAATTTATGTCCATATAAAAATCGCCACTGGTTCAATCGTTCATCTTATTTTCCGTAACTCCGACACTGATACTCCGCCATATATTTTAATACACACTACAGAGGTCTGACATTGAGTAATTGCTTTTTGTTCAGTCATTTCTCTTTTTTCCTACAATTCCCCTCTTAGCCAACCCCCTTTGACTATCTCACCCCTTAAAAATGTTACCCCTCTCCCTCGCCATATTAATTCTCTCAAAATTCTACTATCTACCCCTCTAACATTGTCTCACCCCTATCCTACTTCCCCTTCCATGTTTTGGAACTCAAAACTTCTCTAAAACCTCATACTACCTTTAAATCTCTTGTACGGCATACAGGGGCAATTTCTATTATATAAAGGGACACTTAAAGGATCTCTTAGTTTTGCTTTAATCTTTATATTGGTTTTATCATTACCCAGCCACATAAAGTGAGGAAAATACTAAAAATACCTATTATGTTTTGTTTGCATTAACATTTCCGAAAGTTTTTTTTAAAAATATATGTAATTTTCTTTTTTATTTAAGAATATTTTTTTAAAAAAATATACACTTGTGAGCTTAATGCCTGATGCTGTAATGCCTCTCCAGTTAAAGAGGGAAATGGAGGCTGAAAATTATAATCGACAATGAAGTCTCCAGTATTTTATAAGTTCAATTTATTTAAGTCTGGAAAGGGCCTGGCGACGCCCCTGCGATAGGAGCATCACCTAATCGTTAGAACTCTTTTTTATGTGGTCAAATACTCAAATTAATGAGGAAAAAAATCTGCCTCAGCATTGAATATGCACCCACGCCCTTCTGTTTACCAAACCAATATGCCTCCGAGGCAGTTTTGAACGAAGTACTAAAAAAATAAGTAAAAAACGTTTCATAAATTTTTTTAAAAAATTAAATTATCTTTCATCTTCTTTTACTTCGAGTACCATGTTCATTATTGGACGTGGATGATCAATTTGTATATGCTGTCCTTAATTTGGACCCTTTGAATCATTTTTCACGTTGTATTGTACCATTCTTTTATATTTTGGATCTAGGATGTGCGTTTCTACCTCGATCTCTCCTACTTTACTCCAACTCTTCTTTCATTTTTCGATGTAATATGCCCTTTATTTCACTGGATTTCTTGCATCAGGTATCACCCAGGTATTACTGCTGTGTTCAAATTTTCGAGTTTGACCATCTATGTGTTATGTTGATTAAGTGTAAGTTACGTAGTGAGTAGAATGTAGCCATAGAGGGGAGCAAGTCACCATCTTCATGTGACGGTTCTAAGCCCGTGTAAATACAGACAGTTTGATGTTAGGAAAGACATCCGCCCTTTAAAAACTTTGCTTCAAACCAATGATGAAAATTATTCAGCTAAATGCGAGTTTCTACGTAGTTACTATTCATGATGTGAGAAGCAAGCGAGGGTTACCGTAAAGGGGGAATGCACCGAACAAAAGGTTGTGGCACGGCAGATTTGGAGAAAGCAACGCCGACTTCAAATAGATTTGGGAAAGGCTGAAATTAAAGAATTAGTGAGTGAAGCCAACGTCTTTTGCACGCTGAATGCGCCAGGTCCCGTAAGATCGCTAATGTTAAGCAATGTGCAACGAGGTTTTACATGGTGGGTGACCACGTAGATTGTGCCCTCGTGATGCTAGCTATTTCGGGCACAGCCCAGGCTGGTTGAGGCCAAGCTTCCAGCAAAATAGAATGACTACTAAATGTAAAGACACTTTAAGGCAATCTTGTAAAAAGGGCTCCTAGGAAACCAGACCCTGTATTTTACATTTTTTGAAAATTTTCATCCTCCGTTTGATTTATCTTCTGGCGCAGAGAGTTGAAAATTAATAAATTTCATAATTCTGGTGTGTATTTGCAATTTAATTCACTTCCTATAAATTAGAAAATTCTTCAAATAAATAAATAATAAATTTTTAATATTTTTTTTTTGCACAAATTTACAAAAACACCACAACATGTTTATGCAAATTGTGTTTGTAACAGAATTTAAATAGCAAAATATTAAATCAGTGATAATTATAAGAAAGATAAAATCAATGTCAGCACTTTCTTTAAAGAAGAAGAATGCCATCGACCTCTTCATGTTCGATACATCAGTGCCTCTTAGGCCGGCCATACACACACCGATAAGTCTGTGCAGACTTGTGTGTACAAACTTATCTGCGCAGACAAATCTGTCGTGTATGGCAGGATCAATAGATTTCGATATCTGCACAGATCTGAAAATCGGAGACAAGGGTTCGGATTAGTAACTTGGTTAATTTACGTATTTCATGAGAGTAATAAATACTTGAAAAATTGTGTTAGAACTTTGCTAATCCAAAACAAAATGAGAATCTGGAAAACAATTTAAACCACTTTATGTTTTAAAATTTAAATTGTAAGTAGTCTTTGAAACACTTGCTAGAACATTCATGAAATGAAAATGATGTAGAAATTGACTTTATGGTATTAGAACTTACAATGAAGCATTTCTATTGATCATTCAAGGCGGGGGTTTTACCCTCCATTCGCTGAACACTTACAAACCAGCTACCCACATTAGTGATGTCATTTTATTATGACGTTGATTATGGTACAGTGATAAAGCGGCTTTTATTATATCTCCAGAATTTAACGTAATTATCAGATCCAAAAATTGAATGTAATTATCGGCTTTTATTATATCTCCAGAATTGAATGTAATTATCAGATCCAAAAAAGAGACCATTTATTATTTTCCTTTTCTTTCAAATGTAGTCTAAACCTGATAAACACTCATCCATCAGCTAAAGCTACATTGGTGTGGTCTGTGCAGGTAGGAAATTTATTGTCCACAGAATTGTTGCATCCCTTCCACCCTACCAATGAAAACTTGGACTTTTCCACCTCCTCATTTACTTAGAAGGAATCTAATTTTCCAAACCTTTAAAATAGAACAATTTTCCTTGTGATAAAATTTATGAGCTCCGAACATACTTGAGTGTAAATTTTAATTAATTACCTACACAACACTTGGGTGCTTCCTGGGAGATGTTTTAGGAACTTTGAATACTCATGATATCAAAATGAAGATTCCGGAAACTGAATGTGTATGAATTTCTGATCACCATCATCATCATCATCGGTTAACAGCCGGTGGGTTAGTTGATACTAAGGAATCCTTACTTTCTGCAAGGGTAACGGGTGCCTTGGAAGTATTCTTTTTAAGTCCCCCTATCCACAGGGGTCTAAAAAGTCTGAAAGTAAATTTAAAAAAGATGCATACTGTTTGGTTTAAGGTTGGCTCTGGTAAACTAATAAAACTCAATCCTAAGTTGAAGATCTGTCCCTGTCTAGAAAATCTGTTCTTGTTGAGCTAAGATTTAAAATCTGCCATAAAACAGCACGTGGAATAATGTCAGTAACGTAAAAAAAAAATAAAAAAAAATGATTGAGAACTTATGGTCAAATTTGGGTGTTGTAAGTAATGTAAATAGAGACTATATTAATATTAATTCATGTTGTGAATGGTAGACCAAATTAGGTGAAATAGTGACTCTGAGGATCCGGGTGGCGAATTAGGGTCAAAAACTAAATCCGTCAATTCTGTAAACGTAATGAAATGTCTGTACCGGATTTCATCAAAATTGTAAAATGCGTTTGAGAGTTATAATGGTACAAGAGAAATGTGGAATATAAAAATAGACTACACTGCCTTTGTCCAGTCATAAAGAGGATTGGATCGGTTTTGGGCACAAGAGTCATCATGGTGTCAAATCAATAAGCAGTGTTAACTTATCCAGAGCTGTCATCATCATCATCGAATGAGTCTCCAACATCATGCCGTTATCATTGTGGCAAGACTGCTTGTCGTAGTCATACAAACGGAATTTTTGTGTTAACGAAAGAAACAACTGCAATGCTGTGAACGGTAGAACTATGCTGGAAATAATTAATTTTGATTTAAGAGACTCGATGTCAATTGTGCTGATTTACTTGACTTCTTTGATCTGTTCGTTTCACGATATCTGTCGAACGTGTTGTTCGAGTTTGATAAAACTTTGTATGAATTTATATTATTAATATTAAGTTCATATGCTGATGATAGGATCTATTGGGTCACCCGGGACATCCTGCTCAAAAGAACTAAAAGTATTTTCCAATTACGATGCATTGGATTCTCGAGTGCTCAACTGTAGGGGATTTTACATTTCATGTTTCCTAAAACGAAATTTTGAAAACAATAATATCATCACCTGAATTATTAAATTATTTTTTTTAATAATATGATGCACTTTTTGTCTCGTGTGCGTGGGGCTGAAAGGGAAGAATGGCAGGAAAAACAACCCTTTGTTGCAAATAGGAAAAACTAAATTTCATAGTTACTACTATAACGAGTGTCCTCATTCATGTTGATTTCATTTCCAGTACATTGATTCATTTGACTAACAGACGAACAAAAATATATTTTCCGTCGAATATATTTCCTCCTTCCTATGAGGCGCCTAGTTTCCCTGTATTCATAAGATCCGTTCTGGTATTCGAAATAAAAAAAGTCAAATTCATTCTAGTATGTTTTCCTTTGCTTTCAGTTTGTGATGAAATATAGGTCTGTACGATTTGGTTTTCTCATCCCCCTGAATCAAAAAGTATATATTAATGGAGACAATCCGTCACATAACTAAGAATGTTTATTCTTAGTAAAATCACGTAGAATACGTAATTTGACGGCAAGAGTTGTAGGTACCCTACGATTTCTACAGATTTAACAAATTACTTTAATTCCTTGGTGATGTAGAGGTAAGAAGCTCTGATTTGTAAACAGTTTGTAAACAGGGCATGCGTTCAAACTCATCCAACCTATAGAATTTCATATTTTAAAATATTTACCACTTTTGGAGCACTGGGAAGGGACTGGCACTATCAGCATCTCGGAGACCTCAGAGTTTTCGCGAAGGACAAATAAAATAAGTAATTTCATTTATTTAAAGAAAAAATGTGGAGTTAAAACAAGACTTAACATTGATCGATCTTATTGTCCTTTTCAACGACAAGAATTTTATGATAATTTGAAATGTAATTTAAAAGAACAAAAAAATATTCTGTATTTTGTGCGAAATGCATACTGAAGAATCGCCTGCCTAATCGAGCGAACACGACTGAAGGGGCACTCATACTACAATGAAAGTGTCACTGACAGTGCTCTCCGACGCCGCGCCGTACCGTGAACTTCTCACTGATTTGAAATGAAAAATTATAACTGGCTGAGCACGTAGAAAACACTGACGGCTGTTATTAAAATCACTGTGATAGCACTGTCGCTGACACTTTCACTGTGTAGTGTGGATAAATAAAATGTGCTAAATGGTTTCTTTCTGAAGATTTTAGTATCGTTTGTTCCGCCAATTTCAGTTCATAATTTAAATAATAAACCTTTAGAATGGTCACGAAAAAGACCCCCCCTCAATTTTACGTTTCAACAAGGTATATATAGAATCCACAGAGTACGAGATTGGCAGACGATATTTTATTGGATTTTCGGATTCTACGTAGGCACCTTAAAAATATCATTTATTTGGTGGGGGTGATTATTTTAGCCAGTAAAATCACAAGTCCGTGTGTCACTTGACAGAGTCTTTAGATTATTATCATTTCAACAAGATTTATTTTTCTTCATCTAGGTATGCCTGGGAATATGTCAGTAATTTTAATACCATTACCTGGAACCATCCCGTATCATATTGAAAGTCTATTCATCTTTTCATAAGGTTACCCTATTGATTTATATGCTCGCTAAGACTTATACCAGACCTTCACCAAGGGGTGCATTAAAAAATCAGGTTTTGTGAGTGAACTCTATGGTGTACCAGAAAACCATGTACACCGATCTTATCAACACCATTTTATTTTTATAAGAATAATAATATAAAAAAAAAATATCATAAAAAAAATTGTAAATTTATAATTTATTTCATTTTAAGAATAAAATAAATAAATTATTTTCTTCAAATATTTGATACTTCACATCAAAAAACGAACTTGGACAGTTAAGATTTAAGTTGACGTAACATATTATTGGTTTGTTATTTTCAATAACAAAACTTAGGAATCCAACATATCAGTAAATATGGTTGAGTAATTTTGAGAGACGGTAAATATAAAAATATGAAATTTCAAAGAGAATTGGCGGTTTTCGCCAATTCTCTTTGAAAAATCCAAAAAAAAAAAAAAGAACCTGAAATGATCCACTTCGAAGCGTTTTGTATTGTATAAAAAAAAAACGTCCTTTTAAAAATGGCTAATTTTAGGTACCAATCTCTGTCCAGAAATCTAATCCAAACCTTCTTCCAAAAAATATCCTTGCTACCAACATAGTGTATCGGTGGGGGAGCTCCTTTCTATGATAATCCTGCCACGCTAAAAAAAAATATCCACGAAAAAATATTCTGTTTTGAAAAATTGCAATTAGAAGAATGCATAATTGGGTGAAATATTCAACCGAATAGTATGATCATCTTACCATTCCTTAGTACCCTGCAACGGACCAAACATTGATCAATAAAGATTCAATCTCCGAAATCACTCCCATAATAGGACACTTGATAGGCGCGTGACGTAGGTTTGACAGACTTCGTTTGGTGTCAAGGAAGCAACCCCAATCAAATATCTTCAACATTGTTTGACTAAGTCAATGATCGAAACTATTCAGAAATAAAAATACAAGATTAGGATTGGGGATAGAGTGGAAATAAAAATCCCTGGAAAACATAAACCAAATTACCCTCTAAGTTTTTCAACAAGTGGTTTTATTTTTAGATCGTTTAGTTTTATGACTTTAGGAGAACATGTTCCACTGTTCATACACCCCCTCAAATGTAACCATCTCTCTCTCGTTCTTTCTTCTTTCTCTTTCTCAATCTCTTATTCTCTCTTGTGTATATTCGTAAGTTTCTTTTTAAACCACCATCATCAACTTTTCCTTTTATTATTCACTTTATTCTTTCAATGATATTAGGTATTTATCAGAGTCTTCTATTTTAACATTTAAATAAATAAAAACACTTACCAAAAACATTATTTATAAAGAAACTAGTTTCGAATCATTCGATTCATCATCAGTCTAGTCGAGTCTAAAGATGAAAGTTGACTACTTCCATCTTTAGACGCTACTAGACTGATGATGAATCGAATGATTCGAAACTAGTTTCTTTATAAATAATTATAAATAGTGTGTTTTTGGTGTTTTGTTTTTATTTATTTGAAAGTTAATATTTTTAGCACTTATAATTAACATGTTATTCAAAGTCCTTTTTATTTTGCCTGGCATCCTTGGATGGGCGCATTGCCTTTCCCTATACTCCATCTTATCTATTAAAGTTTATTTGTTTTTATAGATTTCTTCTGAACATTTAGGAGTATTATTAAGAAAGTCATAAAATGCTACCCTGGTCGGAAATGTATACCGCGGCATTATTTTCATTATTATCTACGTCGAAGAAATATGGAAAACTCTTCAATATTTTTAGATTTCTTCTGAACATTTGGAGTATTATTAAGATACTTATAAAGGGCTGCCCTGGTTGGAAATGTATACCGCGGCATTATTTTCATTATTATCTACGTCGAAGAAATATGGAAAACTCTTCAATATTTTCACAAATAAAATAATCCTATTGTCAGATTCCTTTTAGAGGTTTCTGTTTCATTAGACGCTCTCACTTGTAAACTGTAGGGCGTGGGTTCAAAATTCCATGGGTTCCATTGAAATTTGTCATCATGAATTTGAGATATTTAATACTGCTATTGGAGGACATGGAAGGAGCCGAGATTATCAACAACTAGTCCATGTTGTCGAAAAGACAATCTTTTCAAGTTGTGGAAAAGACAAGCTTTTCAAGTTTGTGGAAAAGACAAGCTTTTCAAGTTTGTGGAAAAGACAAGCTTTTCAAGTTTGTGGAAAAGACAACTTTTCATGATGAACACGTAAAATAAGTATTGACATCATTAGTTAACTTTATGGTACTGATTGTTGCGAGACGTTATTAATTTTGGTAGGTGTCAAGCACTTTTCTTAGTCTGATTATTATATCTTGTGGAGTAATTCCATAAAGCTTTTCAAAGCAAATTCCTATTAGTGTTTGGTTATCCCGAGTTGATTGCATTTTCAAATTAGGCTAACCAAAAAAAACTAATTCGGGATTTATGTTTTATTTTTGTTGATTATCTAATCAATATCTTCAATTCAAGGAATTATATGCGCACAATCATGATGATCTATTCATAGTTGCATAGTTTTGGTTCTAGGTTTGCATAGTCGTATGACATATTCTGTCATTACAACAAATGATTTATGATGATGAGTGATGACATTATGAACACTGTCCAGTGTCTCGACCAACTTAATGACACTTGTTCTATATTTCTGGGAACCTCTATCTTACTGGTTCAAGATTCTAATATAGTAATTAACCCAACTCTGATCTATTATTGTCTTCTGTTTGTAGTACTTCATCAAGTCTTCTTATCATCTTACTGCTTCAAGATTCTAATATAGTAATCAACCCAACTCTGATCTATTATTTTCTTCTATTTGTAGTACTTCATCAAGTCTTCTTATCATCTTACGGGTTCAAGATTCTAATATAGTAATTAAACCAACTCTGATCTATTATAGTCTTCTGTTTGTAGTACTTCATCAAGTCTCCTTATCATCTTACTGGTTCAAGATTCTAATATAGTAATTAACCCAACTCTGATCTATTATTGTCTTCTGTTTGTAGTACTTCATCAAGTCTTCTAATCATCTTACGGGTTCAAGATTCTAATATAGTAATTAACCCAACTCTGATCTATTATTGTCTTCTGTTTTTAGTACTTCATCAAGTCTTCTTATCATCTTACTGGTTCAAGATTCTAATATAGTAATTAACCCATCTCTGATCTATTATTGTCTTCTGTTTGTAGTACTTTATCAAGTCTTCTTATCATCTTACTGGTTCAAGTCTTCTTATCATTTTCCGATGTAGATATCCTGTATCTTAATATGGTGATAACGGTCTGATTCAGACTGTCACTAAAATATACTAACGAAATATTTGGCCACGTGATTTTTTTTGTTGGGGTAACATTTTTTTCCTAAGTTGCCAAAATGCCTCAAAAGAATTTTGGCAAAATTTCAAAGTTTAGATTTAGTCATTTTTTTCTTCCTTTTACATTGTCAAGTACATTTTTTTTTCTGCTTCGAAATGCAGTCTATTTTCCGCCACAAGGAAAAAAATCTTTTTAATCAAATGGATTATTTTAACTATTTTTGTATTTCGATGACCATTATTATTATTATTTTAATTTGGCTTAGCGTCTCTTTAACATCTATTGTTCAATCAAGACGGGGGTTTTATCTTCATTCGCTGGAAACTTGCAAACCACATTGACCTCACTCACCCTGGACGGGAAAAATAGTCAGCATCACGAAGACGCGAACCCACGTGGAAACCCATATAGAAAAACCTCGCTGAACGTTGCTTAACTTCAGTGATCTAACGGGAACTGGTTTATTCAACGTGCCATAAACGCTGGCTATAGTTGTAACTGATTTAACAAGTGCATTAGCTATACTTTAATGGTGCTGAATGTAACTCTGATTTTATGCGTTCAGTTTATCCTGGTGGATAGAAACGTCCATCATAAAGAAGGGGTTGTGGACATCTAGATCTTAATATACACAACTATCCTCATCACTTACCGTAATGGGTTATCTATATATAATTTCAACATTTTCATTCCCCGTTCATTAGAATATTATCTCAAGACCATCTCGACACAGAAATTAAGCGGCTCGAATGAAAATAACAACACTACTCATATGAATATCCATTAATCTTAAAGACAATTTATACAAACATAATCAAATCAATTTAATCGATATTATATTCACATTTACCTTCCAATAACAAAAAAAAAAAAAACATCTTTTGTAAAATAATATTAAACTGCCAAATCTGCATTATGTAGCAAAAAAAAAAATCTTTCTAGTACAAAGGAAGTAATGAGTAGGGATGGCATGATATATCAAAAATCGATATATATCGATATATTTTCTTCCGATGTATCAATATATTTATCACAATATATCGTATCATATATCGATATATTTTTCACGATATGTCGTTTAATATGTACACTAATTTGGGCTTTTATCTATGTTCTTAATATAGCGATAAAATTTGTAATTTGCTATCCTATTTTTTACTGGAAGTTTTCTATTTTAGGGGGAAACCGATATATATGGTCGATATATCGATATATTTGTATATTGAAGTATTTGAAATTCGAGATTTCGATATATTTTTGAAAGATATGCCATCACCAGTAATGAGTACATTACATAGTGTTCTATATACTCAAACTACCTATATACATCAAGATTAGATTGATGTATGATGACAATTCAATCATCAATCACCAGTTAGACCCCTAATTTACATTTCAATTTCTAATGTGGCCCAAAAGAACCATCCTTATTTACACTAAAAATAATCCTTAAATCTGAAGCATATCAATTTATATACAAATCCATTTGAATTAAAATTATGGAAATGTTAATGTTAACAATAAAAATTAATTGACAAGTAATGTGAAGAGTATTCTAAATTGCACAGCTCCTTTAACATTACGGATCCGTTCTTTTGAAGCAAATTTAAAGGCGTTCAGTGTACGTATCTTAAAATGTAAAGGTAGTGATTGACATTACAGGACATAATTAAGGTCGTTCCCTATCGGATAGAATCGACATTTTTGGTTAAATCGACATTATTATGTCGATAATATTTTAAACGGAATAGGAAGTTAGATGACATTTAAAAAAAATGTACATATTTTATACTGTTGGAGATTTTTTTTTNTTTTTTTTTTTTTTTTTTTTTTTTTTTTTTTTTTTTTTGGCTTAACGTATCTTTAACATCTATTGGTCATTCGAGACGGGGGTATTATGCTCTATTCGCTGGAAACTTGCAAATTAGCTACAAACATTGACCTCACCCAGCCTAAGTTGGGCCGGAAAAATATTCAGCATCACGAGGATACGAACTCACGCAGTCAAGCACATGGTACAACCTCGATGGAGGTTGCTTAACTTCAGTGATCTAACGGAAATTGGTGTATTTTACATGTCTTAGAGGCTGGCTTTGAGACTTTACCCGAAAAAAATCTTCCTTGTAACAATTTCATCTTTTTGGGAGCTACCGTTTCATAGATTTCGTACTTTGCGAAAGAGTGACCAAGTATGAATTAGTATTTTACATGGCGTAACACAATACTGCTTCACTCCTCAATTACACCTGTTTTAAGATCAATTCGGAATATCTTTCTCTTATAATTGAGTAATAAATAACATTACAAAAGGAATNTTTTTTTTTTTTTTTTTTTTTTTGGCTTAACGTATCTTTAACATCTATTGGTCATTCGAGACGGGGGTATTATGCTCTATTCGCTGGAAACTTGCAAATTAGCTACAAACATTGACCTCACCCAGCCTAAGTTGAGCCGGAAAAATATTCAGCATCACGAGGATACGAACTCACGCAGTCACGCACATGGTACAACCTCGATGGAGGTTGCTTAACTTCAGTGATCTAACGGAAATTGGTGTATTTTACATGTCTTAGAGGCTGGCTTTGAGACTTTACCCGAAAAAAATCTTCCTTGTAACAATTTCATCTTTTTGGGAGCTACCGTTTCATAGATTTCGTACTTTGCGAAAGAGTGACCAAGTATGAATTAGTATTTTACATGGCGTAACACAATACTGCTTCACTCCTCAATTACACCTGTTTTAAGATCAATTCGGAATATCTTTCTCTTATAATTGAGTAATAAATAACATTACAAAAGGAATAAAACAAAACTAAAGCTCTATGAAATAAATTTCATCATAAATAAAGAAAGGAAACACATAAAGAATTTTAAAAATTAGTACGGTACTTGATCAGTATGTTTTACTTCCCGTATCGTAATTATTTTCAGGGTACTGTGTCTAAAGGCGGAAAAGGGTAATAATGGAACACTATTACTGTAATAACAATATTTTCCCTACTCTGATCTCCTTCATGTTAGGAATGGTAAAGTTATATTATATATGCCCAGATGAATTTTTAGTTTATCTTCCCTTATACGAAGTATAGGAAAAGGAAGTATTGTTTACATAATAATTGTCGCTATTACCATAGCTAAGCGATCGTATGGGTTACTCCACAATCGGACCAAGTAGAAATTTGAAAGAAAAAAACATCGAACTGACCAGGATTTTCTCTGTTGCAAGTTAAATTTAATGCTTCCTAAGCATTTTAAGTATGAAATAGCATTAGAACCTCTCTACGTTTGGCGTCGTAATGACATTTTTTCTGTAAAAATATTTTACATTGTATGTACATTTAAATCCATTTATAATTTGTGAATGTAGGTACTAAACTTCGGCAAAATCTTATTTACGATTGGAACATGAGATCATCACATGTCAGAGCATTAGTGATTGTGCTAAAGTCACTAAATTTTCATGTTAGAATTATCTGCCCTGAATAGTCAGTGCAAAGAGGGTTCCCATATAATATTACATTTTTGAGTTCTGATAATATTTCTGCGGTCTTGGCTTAGCGTTTTAGAGATGGGTCCATGTCCCATTGATATCTCTTATCGTTTTTGCAAAACAATTTGCAAAATTAACATACACGCATTCAACATATCTCAATTTGATTTATAAGGATTTTGAAACTATTAGTTTGTACGATGGCGTAACACTATCATCAAAACGATTGAGAAGAAGTAGAAAAAATAACAAAGTAGAAAAATATAAAATAAGGGAAGATATCGAGGAAAAGAAAAGAACAACAAGGAAGACATAAACACACACGCGCGCTAAAATAAAATAGAAGAAGTCGAAATAGAAGAACGTCTAGAAGACATAGACAATAATAACATAAACAATAAATGATAATAGTGCCATATGAGACAGGGACAGCACCCAATATCTCACCAAATGGTGGCTGCTTTATCAATATTCCCCTACACGTTGAAGTGGGTTCGAGATTTAGAATGAGACATATATTAGTCTCATATAAGTCACTATGTTATGAATGCCGATGGATTCATACATTGTATGAAAATTGGGAGTAGATTTTCACAACCCAGTGAATTAAATCAAACTCTCAAACGTGTCTTGGGATCATGTCATATTTTACCTGGTCTGGAATCATTCGGTATTTTTAAACTAGACGTTTAAAGACCAGACGGTTTGGCATTGGTGTCTTCAAAAAATTAGGAAAAGTGGACACAACCAACATAAAGTAAGGGGAACTAATGATATGCCCCAAATACAAAGATTAAAAACCTTCATTATTCAGTCATATATTTCAGATCATTAGGGCTATATGCCATTTTTTTTATTTTAATGTTCATTTTCGAAGCTTTGGTGCTTGAAACGAAGAACAGGTATCTGGAGTAATAATATGAATCTGTAGGGCTATATGCCATTTTTTTTTATTTTAATGTTCATTTTCGAAGCTTTGGTGCTTGAAACGAAGAACAGGTATCTGGAGTAATAATATGAATCTGTAGCCCAGAAATAAATCTTACGGGGAATCTCCTAATTGGCAAGCAACTGAGCATCTGTGTAATTTATTCTTGTACATGTACATTTTGTGAGCTTCAAAGACAAAAAATTAAACCCAAAATCTACTTTTATAACAGAAACATTATTAAAATTGGTTAACCCGCAATTGCAGCAGTAGCACCACCACCACAATTTCTGCGCGGCTTACAAAGAACGAATGGTTTATTTATTATTTCAAGTTTTAAAAATAATACAGTGGGTACCTATCTTAAAAAAAAAGTTGAAAAAATGAGTCTCAACAGTGCACGGACTTTTGTTAACAGAACAGAGTTATAATAGAACAATGAAAACTGCGTGTCAAGTTGTGATAATGTTAACATTGTTCGATCATAGCTCTGGAATGACTATGACAGTATGAGTGCTGTTAAAACAATTATTAATAATTTTTAATTGACTAATCGTAATTGATATTTTCGAATCTAAAATTTATTTTTATTCTCCGTATTCAAAGTCCTTTCCCCTTTTAATAAAACGAAAAGAAGAGGTTTTCTGAGATATTTTGGCACTCTAATTTTAACACTCCTTTTGAGCAGATCCCAGAAGATAGCGCTGTCTTTTTGTGCATCCATAATCTAAATTAAATGATCGATTCTATCAAAAAATTCGTTTGGCAATATAAAAATATAAACCAAAAGAGGAAATAAATGAAATAGGAAAAAAAACATCAGTAGCTCAATATTTTTACAAAAAAAGAATGAATTCCCCCTAAATTTTATTTATTTACTTCTCACTTTAACTTATGTGGGAACCTCTGTACTCTGTTTCATAAAAAATAAAACTTTTAATTTAACCCTTTGCTATTTTTGATTAGAATCACACAAAATTTTGATGCATTGCTGCACCAAAATATCTGTAAATTGCTATAGTATTTAGGCGTATAACATGACGGTAAAAGAAAACTATTAGACGGTTTCCCTTAATAAAAGCTGTCCGGAAATAGGTGCACTAATTTTTTATTTGCAGATGACAGTTAAATTAATTACGCTCTTGAAGGATGAAATATTCATATAAAAGTTTGATTCGATATTGAAAACACCAAAAATTAATATATGGCATATCCACTAATAAACATTGAGCTAACAAGTTTACCACATTGAATACAACAGATCCCATCACCAGATGTTTGAGGAGTGGGGTGTACGTAATGTTTTTCTCACAGATTTCCCAGAAGCAACCAATAAAATCATGTTTAGAATTTGGCACATTCATTAAAGTCTGTTTTTAATACATCAGAAATATTTGGCACATCCACTAAAATCTATTTATAATAAATCAGAAAAATTAAGCACATCCACTAAAATCTATTTATAATAAATCAGAAAAATTTGTCATCCACTAAAATCTGTGTATATCAGAAAAAAATAGCACATCCAATAAAATCTATTTATAATACATCACACAAACTTGGTACCTACATCCACTAAACTCTATTAATCATACTATACAAAACTATGGTACAGTCTATTCATACTTCCTAGAAAAATTTGGCGCTTCTACTAAAATATTTTTATAATTCATCACAAAATTTTGGCACATACACTAAAATCTTTTTATAATACATCACAAAATATTGGTATATCCACAAAATCTATTCATAATACATGACAAAAAATTGGCACATACACTAAAATCTATTTATAATACATTACAAAAATTTGTCACATCCACTAAAATCTATAAATACATCACAAAAATTTGGCATATCCACTAAAATCTATTTATAATACATCACAAAATTTGGCACATCCACTAAAATCATCAGAAAAATTTGTGCACTTCCACCAAAATCTATTGATAATACACCAGAAGAATTTGGCACATTCGATAATAGTTGAAACAAGGTTGAGAACAGTGACAACAATTAGTGAGGAACAGTTTGGTTTTATGCCGGGGAGGTGTACAACAGATGCTATATTCGCACTGCGCANCTAAAATCATCAGAAAAATTTGTGCCCTTCCACCAAAATCTATTGATAATACACCAGAAGAATTTGGCACATTCGATAATACCTATTAACACTTCACCATAAAAGGTTGGCACATCCAGCACTAAAATATATTTATAATACATCACAAAAATTTGTCACATTCACTGAAATCTATTTACCTATAATACATCTCAAAAATTTGGCATATCCACTAAAATCTATTAATAATACATCATACAAATTTGGTACATCCACTAAAATCTTTGAATATTTTAGCACACCTTAGAATTAATCATTGATGTTTAACCCATGAGCGGTTCGCTTCCGCCGTAGAACACCATCGGTCCACTATAGGGATTTTTTCTCACCTTGGTTTTGCTGTGTGGTCGAAGAAAATAATTGATTTTTTTTTTCAAAGAATTTGTTCAAAATCTTCTTTGATCTATTTTTGAAGCTATTTCAGCAAGTTTATTTTCCAATAGTACCCAGTAATTAATTATTTAGGTCGTTATTATGTTTACATTAATATGTAATTAAATAAATTGCCACAAAAAAAGACGAGAAATTTCAGAAATTTCGACGAAAAAATAACGACGCGACTGGTCGCCATGTGAGAAAAATTCTCAACGCGGTTCGCGTCTTCGGCTTTACAAATGCCTCAGGCAACTGAAATGCAATGTATGTCGGCAATTTTTTGTGAGCACGAAGTAAAACATATTTTGAACAGCTACTGAGAGACTCGACAAGTTGGAGCCAATAATTACCAAGTTATTGCGTTTTTTCCGACAGGGTTAGAAAAATTCCCTATAAAGGACCACTCACGGGTTAATAATATCTATTGTATTAAATAAAATTCAATTTAAATAAGAACGTTTTTTGGTCTCAAATAACAAAAGCTTGCAATTTCCTTCTTTGTAGTAATACGTAGTATTATCCGTAGAACTAAATAAAATTTTTACCACCATTGGCCCAAGAGTACCAATGAAGTCTTTGGTGATTAACGGAATTGGCTGAACAATTATTTTCATGGATATAATGAAAAATAATTTTTCGGACTGTGCGTTCGAGAGTTATCGCAGAATGACCAATATTTAAACTTTTATGACTTATTGGACCAAGCAGTAATACCACAATTACAGGAAATAATAATTACTGACACTTAAAACCAATTACACTTCTGAGTCGATTTTTGGCCCTGTATCAACTTGAATCGATCTTGAGTGTACTGGGATTATAAGAACAATAAATAATTGTAGATGAAAAACAAACCTTATGAATAGGTAGATTTATACAATAAAATATTTATATATTTAAAATAATAATTATAATAAAGGAATGTCTTTGCTGACTTTAGGTTTTTTTGTTTAAGGAAAGATTTTAAATATTTTAATTTTCGTCGGATCGACTTTTTCAAATTTCAAATAAAAAAAGGCAATATCATCAGTTCTCTAAAAAATAATAGGTGGCTCTCAATAGCCCACTGGCTATCATCGTCAGCCAATGTGGACTCTACAGGGTTCATGCAAGAAGAAAGCTCACTTCTTCCATATAGGTACCGGTAGATTTTTCAAAAATTGATATTGTCATTTTAAATATTTTTATTATTATGATAAAGTTGCCAAAATGAATGATTTAGTTTACTAATAATTAATTATAAAATATTGAAAAAATAAAATAAAACTGTAAAATTATTAATAATAACCTTATCAACCTAAATTAAATACTATTTAAATAAAAAACGAGATAGTACATAGAATAGAAATTCATTAAGCCCATAAGTCTTTTATTTTTTTCCTCTCTTTCTATATAAAAATCTATATACATAAACATATATAATACATAAACTGTGTTTCTGTGTAGTAGGTACTTCCCCTCCAAAAATTTTATACTTTATTGCTTCGAAGCAGAAAGAAGAATAAAATATGAAAGAGAGAGAAAGAAATACATGTTTATATTGTATACCAAAAGAAAGACAAAGATAGAAATACAAAATTCACATCGTAAACTATCCAACTTAACACTTTACTCTATGATACCCGTTTGAGTAACATTTTAAAAAAGAGATATCATAAAATTTTATAGCTCAATATAAAACTCTTTTATTTATTAAATCTTTTTTGGTGTTTTTTTAACACTTTCTTTTATTAGGTTATATTATCAATTTAATCAATTGATATATGTTATTGAATACCTAAATAAATTTATTGGTTTTTTGAAATAAAATCCAGAATACATAAGTTTTAACATTTAAAAAAGTAAAAGAAAAATTCCCGCTCTTTTTTTAGAAAATTTAAAAATTATATACGTAACAATTTTAAATGTTTTTTTTAAAAAAAAATTAACATGTTCTTACTAATAATATAATTATATCGGCAATCTAAAGCAATAAATTATATACCTTTTAAAAACAGTATTAAATCAAAATAATATATTTTTATTTTTTCATATTTTCAATTAAAACAATAAATCAGAGAGTGATAAAATCTCATAGGTTTTTCTCATTATTATAACTTAAACACAAACAATAGCACAGTTTTCAATTGAAAATCAACATAGCTTAGATGGTACTTACTATCGCCCCCTAAAAGGTAAGACTAAGAAAACATTTTTCTTTTGAGTGTAAGAGTATGAAAATTTTAGGGTTATAAAAAAGGAAAAAATGCACATGGGGTGTTGTTTCTCAAAAACCTATTTCCTTCTTTTATTATGTAAAAAAATGTTTCTTAATTAATTTTTTTGTGTTTTTTAATTAGACCTTTTTTTAGGTACATTATTTGCCAATTTCAATGGCTTTTGTTTATATATTTTTTTAACTATTGTTTTATAAAGGTTGATTTTTGTTGTTTTGTTTAAATAGATCATAAACAAGTTTTCATTGTTTGTTTCTAGTTCGGTTTGGTTTACATATCCTAAGACGTTAATTTTTTACAAATCGTTTATGGTTTCCAATTTGTCATGGATACCATTATTCTTTTTTATTGTTTTAAATTTAATAATGGAAGCTGTGCAATTCTGAAGCATTCTTGTCCAGAAAAATAATATTTTTTGAATTGCAAAACGCTTTAATCATGCCGTTTTTCATTATTTCCTAAAATATTATCTACAATTAACATAACAGTCATATCGCTTGTTAAAATTTCAACTGCATTTATCGTTTTTGGGATGTCACTTATTTATCAGATCTATTCTTGTAATTCTGTGTAAAACTTCAGTAATTTAGTTTCCCTATTTTGCCTGAGTCAACTTGCTATCTCTACTATTTTTAGGTCTTATATAAGTTATATTTATTTATTCTTGAAATGCTGTGAAGCCTTCAAACTTTAAGACATTCATAAATATTTTGCACAAATTTAAGGAAACTATAATACAAACACTCTAAACAACTCTATCGGTCATTTCCTGCTATACAGTTCTAATATTACTGTATCCTCGGAACGTACAAAATAGACGCTCATATATAAGCGTAATTGCATATTGTCAGCTATTTAATATTCAATTCAAAGGCAGATTGGAATCAAGAATTTGAAGTACCTCTGATCTATTATTTTCCGCAAATTGTGTCCTTAGTTCAATTATAGTAAACCTTGTATAGATCACAGTTATGGAAGGAGAATTTGGAGTACTTCTGACCTATTATTTTCCGCAAATTGTGACCTTAATTCAATCACATTAAACCTTGTATAGATCACAGTTATGGAAGGAGAATTTGAAGTACCTCTGATCTATTATATTCCGCAAATTGTGTCCTTAGTTCAAACTTATTAAACCTTGTATAGATCACAGTTATGGAAGAAGAATTTGGAGTACTTCTGACCTATTATTTTCCGCAAATTGTGACTTTAATTCAATCACATTAAACCTTGTATAGATCACAGTTATGGAAGGAGAATTTGAAGTACCTCTGATCTATTAGTTTCCGCAAATTGTGTCCTTAGTTCAATCATATTAAACCTTGTATAGATCACAGTTATGGAAGGAGAATTAGGAGTACTTCTGATCTATTATTTTCCGCAAATTGTGACCTTAATTCAATCATATTAAACATTGTATAGATCACAGTTATGGAAGGAGAATTTGAAGTACCTCTGATCTATTATATTCCGCAAATTGTGACCCTAGTTCAATCACATTAAAGCTTGTGTAGATCACAGTTATGGATGGAGAATTTGAAGTACCTCTGATCTATTAGTTTCCGCAAATTGTGTCCTTAGTTCAATCACATTATTGCTTGTATAGATCACAGTTATGAAAGGAGAATTTGAAGTAACTCTGATCTATTATTTTCCGCAAATTGTGTCCTTAGTTCAATCATATTAAACCTTGTATAGATCACAGTTATGAAAGGAGAATTTGAAGTACCTCTGATCTATTATTTTCCGCAAATTATGTCCTTAATTCAATCATATTAAACCTTGTATAGATCACAGTTATGGAAGGAGAATTAGGAGTACCTCTGATCTATTATTTTCCGCAAATTATGTCCTTAATTCAATCATATTAAACCTTGTATAGATCACAGTTATGAAAGGAGAATTTGAAGTACCTCTCATCTATTATTTTCCGCAAATTGTGTCCTTAGTTCAATCATATTAAACCTTGTATAGATCACAGTTATGAAAGGAGAATTTGAAGTACCTCTGATCTATTATTTTCCGCAAATTATGTCCTTAATTCAATCATATTAAACCTTGTATAGATCACAGTTATGAAAGGAGAAATTGGAGTACCTCTGATCTATTATTTTCCGCAAATTGTGTCCTTATTAGTAGTTCAATCATATTAAACCTTGTATAGATCACAGTTATGGAAGGAGCATGTACAATCATTAATGTGAACAAAAATGCACCAATGACAGATATGGCATAATATATAAACAGGATTAATCTCAATAAAAATTATATTGTTCNAAAAAAAAAAAAAAAAAAAAAAAAAAAAAAAAAAAAAAAAAAAAAAGTGATTAATAAACACATCTAAATTTGTAAGTGATTAATAAACACATCTAAATTTATATGTGTATTATGCTTCGTTGCCAAGAAAAATGAGGAAATCATAGTCAATTTCATTTTTGAGTAAGGACATCATCAGAGCTAATGATAATGACCACAGAAAAGGACGAATTAGTTAGCTCTGTTTATATCTTTTTTAAAATCGATGTCAAGTAAAGTTATAGTAGATATCTGTCTTATTTTTATTTTTTAATTGATATAACTTCTATTCGAAATTAGAAACATTTATTTTATTTATAACTATGTTACTATCATTTACTCGTAGTAAGATCAATTAATCTACATACTGGAATACTGGACGATATGTGAGAACAATAAAATTTTAAAAAATAAATGAGTTTGATCAGGATGACAGTAGGAATAACACTGGACAAACAGAATTGAATATAAATATAATCTTAGTATATTTGGTGATAATTTATGTAAAATATCAGCAACTGAGGTCGTGCAGGATAATATGGGAATTGTGTAAAAATAACCAATGGAAATCAGATCGTGAAGGTTAAAATAAGAGGAAAACGTCAGAACACGCCTGTACCAAGAATTTAAAAATCAAGAATTTTAAGAAGATATTTATCGGAAACAAATATTAGCATTGAGCACATCTATCCCATTGGCAGCTACTTACAAAAATGATACCTATATAGCAAATCAGTGGCAAAGGTGACAAGTCGTACACGTTATTTATTATAATCAAATTTTGGATTCCACGATGAAACGCAAAACATCTCTATTTGTCGTAAAAACTGATATCTAACTAATATATGCAGATGATTCTTCTTGTATTTGATTCAATATCGGACCTTGGGAATCGACCACGAAAAAACTCTTCAAATATTTGTTTTATGAATATAAAAACGCTGTTCATACCATGTTAGGGCTTGAACGCGTTGGGCCGATTTTTATTATACCATTTTGATGATTGAAGTGGTATGGTTATTTAATGTCCGATTTTTGGGGTCTTTCACGCCTAAATTTCTAAAGGAATATCTAAAGATCGCACTACTACTAGCTTATAAAACAAGGACAAAATCTTTATCCTATAAATAAAAAAGAATGAAATATTAATGATGATGTATCTGATTGGCGCAGGCCTTATTGTTAGATGTTTCAACTTGAAAAACACTCAACAGTATTCAGGAAATAAATTTTGAATGCTACAATAAATGCCATGTTTATGTTTAACAACCATTTTAACTTTAAACACGACAATATTAAACTATAAAACATCATGATGTGTTGTAGTGTAATTTTCATAATAGGTTTTATGAAGTGTGATATGATAATTGTCATTAAAAAATCTTCTTTCTTTGTAAATAAACATTAACCATATAAATATATGACAAAATGTATCAATATAAAATGGGGTAAATAGTTAAAAATTGATTTTTAAAAATCAATAAATATTTTTTAATTTGACAGTGTTTGTAAATATAATGGATACAAACTTGTCTTGCAAAATAGTGTCAAATGATGTAAAAAAATATTTTATTATTTATTATTGTTATTAACAAAATCATCTAATACTATTTCAACTAAACAGACTTACTGTGATTTTAAATACTTATAATTATGAATAGACAGATAAATTATCAATCATATCTTCACTTGACTCATATTTTCAAAATTTTAATCAGAGCTGACTATTAGTTTCGTGTACTCTACTTAGGACATTATCAGAGCTATTCATCATTACAAATTTAAATTAATCACAGAATATGATCTGCCTTTTCTAAGTAAAGATAGCTGCCTAATTATGGTTTAACTTGACATAGTATGCCGATTCAACAAAATCACTTAAAATTACATATATTTATTTACTCATACATATGTATGAGTAAATAGTAGAAGTAGGTATACGTATCTTACAATTCTCATCTGATAGGTATCATTATTAATTATGATTGCGTATACTCGAAAGCGACATTTTAATAGATAATCATTTTTTAACTAGATTATGCTCTTGAAAAAAAAAAAAAAAAAAAAAAAAAAAAAAAAAAAAANTAAAAAAAAAAAAAAAAAATGGAAAAAATATATTTCAAATGGTTCTCCTGTTTGCCAATAGAAGTACCACAATATGCTTCACATGATCAAAAATAATTAGAATTTATAAGTCATAAAAAAAGTTGAACAATACAAAACCCTAAGAAAAAACCTAAAACCAAAAAGCATTGTAAAGTTGTTGACAGCACTAATGCCAGTATTAACAGAAACAAAAGAATATATATATAAAAAACAGTAAAATTACATGAAAATGTCTCACAAATTGAATACGATACATTGGTTTCAACATGTACAATTCATTAAATGTACGATTTCCCTCCCTTTATCCCTTTTCTCATATTTTATCATTTTATCCCACAAGGGATGATTTTAGAATATTTATTTATATTCGTTTACCAATATACCTACCATTTTCTTTGTTCTAAAAATGTATTTCTCAAATGCTTTCAGAAATTTTGAAAAAGTTCAACTTTCTTATACCCTGTTAAATCAGATGTTAGTGCTATCTACCTATTGGTTTGAATGTTTATAAAAAATGGACAAAAGGATTATTATTATTTTTTTTTTTCGGTCAATCGCTTCCAGTTCATGTTTCGGTTTTTTCTTTCCTTAATATGTAGTTGCCTACATCTACATAAATATCCTCTTCGGTACGAACGACCACAATTGTACACAATTTTTACAGGAATATCGAGTAGAGATATAATTTAATGAGAAATTATATAACTAGCACTTTTCCTGGTACTTAATTTCCGTGTCCAGGACATTCCCTATCAGAGACATATTCACAGAGAATTAAAGGTCATATGAGTATAATAGGACCAAAATGGGAAAAGCCAATTTCAATAATAAAATCTGAAAAGTTGCAGATAAAATTGAGAATTCCTTATTTTTATAGCATTTAATCGGTTGTTTTAGTCTCAACATCTCTTTTACATTTATTCTAAGGTCATTGGAGAAGGGGCTGTATCATTCATTGCCCTGGAAATTTACAAAACAGCTACCATTTTGACCTAACTGGATTGGCCGGGAATAGCCAGCGTCTCGATGGCTCAAACCATTGCTTTATTTCAATAGTCTTAAAGAAACTGGTGTATTCAACGTGCTATATATTCTGACGCGCACAGTTTTTAATTTGGAAGTATTCTAACACACCTTGGCGCCGAGGATTTGAAATAAAAATTGTCGCCTCTTGAAATTATTACCTAGTTTCGTTGGAGTGAAAATATTAATAAATTTAAAATCAATGTTTTGGAATTCAAATTTTATCTGAATATTATTAGAAATATCCTCTCACCTATAATTTATTCTTGTATTATAGGTAGTTCATTAATGGGTATCTAAGTAGCTATGAACGCAGACTAAATGAATCAAATATTATGAACACCTCAAATAGAACAGCAAAGTCTCAAAGCCAAATTGAAGACAGTGGCGATGTTAGACATGAATACGTCAGTCAATTGACCATTATACAGTGTTGGGAGGAANTTTTTTTTTTTTTTTTTTTTTTTTTTTTTTTTTTTTTTTTTTTTTTTTTTTTTTTGGCTTAACGTCTTTTAAACATATATTGGTCATCCCAGACGGGGGTTTTAGCCTCCATTCGCTGAAAACTTACAAGACACATTAACATTACCCAGTCTGTTTTGAGCCGGCAAAATAACCAGTATCACGAGGGCACGAACCACCGAGGACACCCTTTTGTTAAAACGTAAAACCACCCTGGACATTGCTTAACTTCAGTGATGTAACGGGAAATGATATATTCAATGTGCAATAGACGTTGTCTACTCAAATGAGATTTGTAAAGATCATAACTTAAATGTCATGGCAATTTCTGAATTTCAGCTCCACTATAAACAACACTGCCAAAAAATTAGGATTCAATATTTCGCGGAGGATCTTGTGTTCACTAAAGTTTATAAAGATTGTGTTCTTCCTCAACTTTTGTAAACTTTTAATACATCCCCTCAGGAAATAATCACAGGGCGCTAAGTATGCGATTATTTTTATTTTGGCGCTGCAGTGCTTCAATTAAATTATAAAATCAGTTGTAGTACTCGCTGCTATTGTTGTTTTGGAAGATGATGACTAGTTATATAGGTCTCCAAGGTTTGAGTATCAATTCTCATCAACATTTATTTGTTGCAAATTATACTTCAAAAACATTTATAACGGTTAAGTCGATTAAATTTAAAAATCCAAACAAAACTTAGATTGAACCTTTTTTGGGCAAAACAAAAGATTAACCTATTGGTTTGGCAATGTTTTGCCAATAAAATTTAAATAGACCTTTGTCCTTAAATGCCTTTTATTATTTTCAAAAACTAGATTTAAAATAAATAAATTTGACCTTCCATTGTAGACACGGTATGCATTTGTGATTTTTTAAACAATGAAAATAATGTTTTAATCTGTTTTTTTTTAAAAGATATACAATAAGAATTAGGTACCTAACGGAAATAAAATTAATAGGTAAATAGTATGCAATCATAGATGATAAAAAACCAGCAAATAATTTTCGTTTTGTTACGGTGACGATAAATAGCGTAACATTATCTGTTGCAGGTCGTAACTCGAAACATATTGTCAACTTTTCAAGGATTAACTTAAGAATTTAATTAACATTTAAGAGAACAAGACTCTTAATTGTTAAAAAAAAAGTAGAATACTTAAAACAATATTAAAAAATATAAAATTGACAATCTCGATTCAGAGTTTAATTAATTATATTAAAAATTAAAAGCTTGAATTAAAAAGTCATTTAAGTCGGTCAGCTTTCAACAGTACTCAGACTGCTATCATCAGACCAGAACTATGATCAGGCGAAATCCAGTTTTGCAACGCCAAGAAAATAAAACGAGCGTGCTGTAGTATTACCACAACAATGATGAAAACACTTTCGCAGCACTATTGGGACTATCACAAACTGTATTGCTAAAAACAGATTTCAATTTACTCATTTTATTACCTATATATTCAAAAAAAAAAAAAAAAAAAAAAAAAGGAAAAATATAATAATACCAAAAAAATATATTTTTTTAAAAAAATAAAAAATGCAAGAACAAACAGACCAAATTCATTTTGCCATTCATCTGAACGTTTCATGTTTGTTTTAACAAAAAAGAATAAAAACAATGGAAACAATAAATAATATTATGAAAAGGGAAGGTTAACAAAGGTGAAAAAGAAGACACCGTCAGTGGGAAAGTAAAAACAGTACACACCGGAGTAGGTTATGCAAATTTAATTCGGAATTTGGATTTAAAATTTGATGGCACTTTTTGTATCAAAATGTAGAAATATTTTTCCAAAAAATTATACCCAATATAAACAATCTTATATCTAATCTTTGAAGCTTATAATCAGAACCACGTCAATTACTCCAATATACCTAATTACATCATTAACACTAACTTAACAATATTCCTTTCTGTGTTATTTTACACCATTATATGGATGTATGATGACAATTCAACACTCTAGCAGCAGACTATACTTATTTAGGGTTGCAATCTCATGTATCTGGTTACCATCGGAAACGATGATGTCACTAGTCAGTATTGATCTGATAACAAAAATATGGACCACAGTCTTAGTTCTTCAAAATTTACATATCTCAAAGATAATCACTTAAGCAGCAGACTATACTTATTTAGAGTTGCAATCTCATGTATCCAGCTACCATCGGAAACGATGATGTCACTAGTCACTATTGATCTGATACCAAAAATAGGGACCACAGACTTAGTTCTTCAAAAGTTACTTATCTCAAAGATAATCGCTTTGGAAGATTTTGACAAAAGAAAGTACCAAATAATAAGATGGTGTGCCTTATTATATGAAAACATTCTACAATATTTTTAAATATAGAGGAACTTTAACCCGTTAGTGGTCTCCTATAGGGAATTTTTTTCACACTGTCGGACAAAAACGCAATAACTTGGTAATTATTGGCTCCAACTTGTCGGGTCTCTCAGTAGCTGTTCAAAATATGATTTACTTTGTGCTCACAAAAAATTGCCGACATACATTGCATTTCAGTTGCCTGAGGCAGTCGGAAAGTTGTCTGAGGCAGTCGATGTGAGAATTTTTCTCACATCGCGACCAGTCGCGTCGTAATTTTTTCGTCGAAATATTCTCGTCTTTTGTGTGGCTATTTATATAGTTTAAAATTTAACTTATTTAATTACATTTAATTAACTAATTACTTTAATTACATATTAATGTAAACATAATAACGACCTAAATAATTAATTATTTTAATTATTTAGGTACATTTCTAACATTTCATAAAATAATATAAGAAAAAAGTGCCAAAATAGATGATCGAACTGAGTATTATTGGAAAATAAACTTGCTGAAATCGCTTCAAATATAGATCAAAGAAGATTTTGAACATATTCTCTAAAAAAATTAGTTATTTTCTTCGAAAAGAGAGGAAAACACAGCAAAACCAGGTGTGAGAAAAAAAATCTAACAGTAGACCAATGGTGTTCTGCGGCGGAACGCGACCACTCACGGGTTAAAAGGGGTGGTTTGTTAATAAATAATCGCAGGCAAATAATAGATGAGTAACAGTAACAAATAAATGAAAATACACTGAATGTAAAATAGGTATGACTTTAAAAAAAGAAAAACAAAATAAAAGAATGTTTGATTTGATTTTATAGCAGTTGTAGGAATAATACACCTCTTCTGTTTTTGGTTACTTTTGGACTAACCTGGACCATAGGATGGACATTTTAAGTGAGTGCGGTCTACAGTGAACCAAATTAATTGCATTCTGAATGGTGCAAGTATGAAAAATAACACAATCAAAAGGTCTGAACATTAAATTAACACAGTGTAACTCATTTTTTTTTTTTTTTAAAAAAAAAAAAAAATAAAGTAGGTAAATATTGCTAATGTAATAGTTTTCATGAGGTGATGTGGGACTGAGGCATCTACGACTAATTCTTATTTGAACTTTAGAATTATTATTTTAAAAATTTGAAATTTATTATCAAACGGTACAGAGTAGCTTCAACAGAAGAGAGGGTCAAATGTTATCAAAATCTTTAATTTCTAATATTTTGTTTGAACTCCTTTCCCTTAGCATGATTTTAGTTATCCCACTATTTCAATAGTTAATGCTGCTAACTCATCACTTAATATCTTCATAACTTGAATATCAACACAGTGGGATTTACTTGTTCCGCCTTCTCATTCTATTTGTGGTCTGTCTTCAGCAATGTTTCCTTGGATTCATAAATTAATATGTTATTCTTTCTTTAAAAATGAAATGTATCGATATTGGTGAATAAAAATAAAGCTTATGATATACAGAATATTTTTTCACATCCACAGTAGGTACTAATCTATTGATTAGTATTAGAATTTAAATAATATTAATATGTAGGTTATTTAAAAAATAAATACCTACTTCAGTACATTTCACAATATTAATTTACAAAACAAATTATACATAAAACAGCTCAAATGATGATATGAGGACTTATCATAAAATAAGGGTTTCACACTCGAATACTTATCCCCTCCCCCTAAAAAGGCAATTCTCCCTACAATTCGAAAAAAAATCTACAATTAAAAAAATCTCTTAATAGAATTATAATTCTAAATTAGAAAATAGAACTCCTTGGCTTTTGGAGCACCAGAATATAAATACATATTAGTACTTCTGACAGGCATGCATATTATTTGATGGAGCTATAAATATAGTACAAGTTGAAGAGTCGTTAACACTTAAAAACCAAAAGTTCAATTAAAATTTTCTTTGAGATATGACCATTCATTTTAGGTGATAAATCACGCCATATGTGCGTCTGCCATTGGTAACCTTCACGTGCTGGTCGAATGTCATGCTCTCTTGGACACTGTGGCGACATACTATGAACCTTCATATTCAATATTAGTAAACATACGTTTAGTTTTATACAATACGCTTGAAGTCACATTTTTTTCGCATTAGGAAGTATGTACTCTTATTGTACAAGTTCTTTGGTTAGAGCAAATATAATTGTTCCATAAAGACAAGGCGTAATAATAAGAATTAAATACAAGACATATGAACATATACATTATAATGTCTCTAAATAAGGCAAAGCCAACAATTCTGAACAATATTATGTCTCATTTACTAGTAAAAAGCATATTTTGAATTACAATGTATGTACGCTTCCAGTTAGGTTTCTATTTGGTTGGATTTGTTTTTTTATAAACGCTTGTATCTCACTCACTACTTGTTCTAGACTTGCATTAATTGTTGTTTTTTATGATCTATATTGGATATTGTGATATTATAGTAAATTGTTAGTCAGGTGTAGTTTACTTATTGTGCAAGTTAAAGTATTCGTGCATTAAAATTTAAATGAAATTATCTTATTTTATCTTCTATTTTTAATAATATACTCTTTAATTGAAAATAAACACTGATGTACTTTTCACAGTACTTTTACTTTGGATCGCTGTTACATTCCAAGGTTTTACAAAAGTGTATTTGGATGTATGTATATTTTTGAGAGCCGAATAATGTAAATGTATGTATGTAATGTGAATGTAGAATTTCTTTGCGTTAAGCCTAACAGACTCTGCACAATTTTTGTGGTTATCGTTACTTAGAGACTTATAATCTTCTACCGAACCACATTTTTCCCAACGATCATACTACGTTGAATACACCAGTTCCCGTCAGATCACTGAAGTTAAGCAACGTCAGACGTGGTCATTACTTAGATGGGTCACCGCTTGGGAACACCACGTATCGTTGGCTCTTTTTTCCGGCCCAACTGGGTGAGGTCAATGTGAGTAGCTGGTTTACAAGTTTCCAGCGAATGGAGGGTAAAACCAGACGTTAAGCCAAATAAAAAAAAAAAACACTATATTAATTAGGCCACTGGTCGCTACTTGCATTAAAGTAACGACTAATTTTTCCTAACTCATGGATGAGTACAACTGGATATCACAAGCACCATGTCGAAACACACCATAACGATAACCACAGTTTAATTCCAACCCCGCTGGAATTAAACCCGGGTCCTACCTGAACAGGATGACTGTGCCGATTAGTGTAATAAATAAATCCAAAGGCGGTTATCTAAAACTTCCTTCGTTTTCTCCCTTTCATGTCTTCTTCAAGCTTATCATAATTAATCATATTTCTTCCAATTTCGAGGTATCCACTTTATTCCTAGCATGGTTTTCAGCTTTTCAGTTTTCTATAGCATACCTATATATGCTCAAACCACCTATTCTAATTACTGTGAGATACCTAGTAGTTGATGCTAACTTAGTGATATTGGAATGATTGTTAAAAATACATTGCAATATTTTGATGTCCACAGAAGTTGTCAAATTATAACACAAAATTGTTCGTATAAAACTCAAAAAATTTCACAAGTAGAACATTCAGTCAACATAAAGCAATCCAAGACAATCCTGTAAGTGTTTCAATTCTGATATGAATCAGAAGGCAACTTCCATAACAACACGGCTCAGTATTTAAAACAAGCATAAAGTTTGCCCAACTTGTATTATTTTGAAACTCGGTTACTTTCTCATCTCATACAACATGTTATACTTTGGAATGGAATCAAGATTTCTCGTGGATATCTTGCTTCTCTTAGCACATTTTCATGAAGATTCCAATTGAACATAAATACAATGAATTGCATTTAAGTTAAAACAAGAAACTTTGTCACAATTAATTATGGAAATAATCAATTTTCAACTAAGAAAAATCTGTTATTGTTTTTTCTGTGGACACGAACCTCCGCCTTCAGAACGAAACCACCATGCTTCATTAACTGATGATGATCTAAATGATTCGGCTATAGCACAACAAATCATTATATTATGAAGCAAACGATCTAGCCAATCTTCAAACTAAAATACCCAAGACTGAGACTAGATATTTGGAAGGTGATAAATTAATGAGAGGCGTAATATCTTCCAATACAATTATGTCTTACTAATTTTCATAGTGAAAAATCCATTATACTTCAGATTGTGAGGTATTTCTAAGGGAGACATCCTCAGGGGCCGAGTCCACTTGATAGTGTAATGTAAAGTAATACGGAAAGATTATTATACGGACGAAATTATGAATGGGTAATTAATCTGGATATACCATCGAAACGATGATGCCACCAGTGAACAAATGAATGGGTAATTAATCTGGATATACCATCGGAAACAATGATGCCACCAGTGAACAAATGAATGGGTAATTGAATGGAAATCACTTTGAAGGTGTTCAAAACTTTGAAGTAGGTATTAAAAGAAGATAGTTTAAAGATAATAAAATTATAAATTCGTGTATATCAAGAACCACCGAAAAAAAAAAATCTTCTTTTTTAGCCTCTCCTCGTTCTTTTGGACTATGCTGGGCTTTTTAGATTCTCATTTAAATTTATAATTACTTTAACCTGAAATTATGATTTCCTAGTCTGATTACAGGTTAACAAAATTTATGACTTTATTAAACAAAAATAATTTGAAAAATTATATAGCTCGTTAATATCCATGTTAGATGGGTGTTCTGCTATTCAGTACTGATTTTTTATTTAAATATAATAATGAAAGACGTTTTACTTGTTAGATTACACTCTTGCGTTGGGCTCTCTTTAAGACCATCATAAACGGGTAGACTTTTTCTGGGAAAGAAGGAAAGAATCTACCCGTTCACGGAGTTCAAGTGCCTGAATTTTAAAAAAATAAAATAAAAAAAAGAGTTTGCCGTTTATCGTACTGTATTTTTTTTTTTATGTTTTAATTTTTATCACTAAATTATTAATTTATGTTTATTAATTAGGGCTAACCTAGGTATGTCCTGAAACCGGTTTTACAATGTTTCTAGATAGTTTTGATGACAATCAGGAGGAAATATTTGAAAATAAAAATACAAAAATTTGGAATTTCAGAGATAAAACGACGATACTTTTCATTAAATACACTTTTTCAAAATTCGTCCAGCTTCAGAGAAAAACCTCTCCGAAATCGGGAAGACGATTCGATTAATATTGTTGACAAAAATATTGAACTACCGAACTTCAGCCAATCGATTAAAATAATAATTGATCATTTTCAAGAAACATCGATTATTTCTATACCCTTCCTTACTGGAAACAATTGCAAATTGAAATTGTTCTAAAAAATTCTCGTAGCCTCAAAACAAGAAAACACCATTTACCTCTCATACAAAATTCCAATACCTGTGCATATATGCTTTGAACAAATACCTCTTCTGTCTTTACACCAAAAGTATTTGCGTTATTTGAAGGTCAATAATTATTGACAAAGAAAAAATAAAGTATTGTCTTTTTAATAAGTTAGTGAAAACAAAAAATTCTATTGTCAAAATAATATGTTTTGTTAGTGCTTTTTTATTATATTTTTTCTTACCTGTCCCATTTTTTAACCTTTTTAATTATATTACGCAAAATTAAATAGAATAACCTTCAATGTTTTTTATGTTCGGATCCATTTAAAAATAACCCTAAGCTATGTTATACATTCTTTCAAAATTCTTATTTAACTACAACCATCTTTTGGAATAAAATTGATTATGGAATTGGTTCATCTATCATAGGAATTCTCTGGCCCACAGTTTGTTAATTATGTTCTCACTCTTCTAATGTAGAGATAGGTAACCTCTTTTACAATCAGGAGAATTCCCCTAAAACAGCCATATTGCAAAACTTTGAGAAAAAGAAAAAAATTCGTATCACTTTAACTTTTGAATCACTTTAATGACCTTTTTTAAAATTAAAAACATTTTAGTAGAATAGAAAGTAAGCTTTTTAGCGGAAAACTTTCGGTTTTTTCAAGTACGCGATAGAATCAGTAATACAATTGTTCTCGAGAAGACAAGAAGTAGGGATGGGATTTTCGACTCACGTAGGTGATCGGCATGACTCGACTTGACTCATCAATATGAGTCGAGTCAATGAGTCGACTCTCGATCTCGACTCTTATCGAGTGACAATTTTCAAAAACACCTTATTTGATCAGAAGGACATAATAAAATCAATTGACAAAAGGGTCATCTACCAAATAAACGTCCCGAAATTCGGTGAATACATTAAAAAGACATCACAATCAATCATCACCAGAATAAAAGAACATTTTCTTTCAGCAAACAACAAACGATGGAAAAATCGAATTTGCTATTTTTAGATAACCAATAATATATCTGTATTAGCCTGCAATATCCAAAACAAGCTTCTGCTTTATAATACGTTCTTAAAAGTTATACGGACCTAATGCCGTATCCAGCTCCAGATATATTACGTCCTCTCATCTATAGTTATAAAATACAAAGTTTGCTATATTTCACTCTATATTATCTTCATCAGTCAACAATAAAAAAAGCTACTCGTAAGTCGACTCTTTGAAGAGTCATTTCAAAAAGATGATTCGAATCGTGTGTCGATTCTTGACTCAACTCGTGGATGACTAGCCCATCGTTAACAAGAAGAGAAAAAAGGGAGTGATCATTGATCCAACAGTTCGTTTTAAAACAGGCAGAAATCGTCCTCATGACGTTGATCTTGAAAAGAAAAACATCTATACCTTATGTCAAGGAAAAGTATGGTTTACTCGACATTGAGGTCTTAGGGCTTATGTTAGGTGCTAAAAGCACAATAACTGCTTTTGTCCATGTTATATCACAGTCAGCAAACAGAATCTCTATATCTCCGTCTTGAGTAACCATATCTATGGCCTAAACTTTCAATTGGAGGCACCAAAGTCATTATCATGTAGAACCATTGTTGTGTTATCCTTATGTCAGTTCGGCAGTCTGCTGTTGATCAGTCATGTATTTAATAGATTTTGGATGTGAAAATGTATTATTTTTTTTCTTCAGAAAACCAAGGGTTTTATCAAGGTATTAGACATTTCCCCGTTCAATATCATGAATATTTGGTCAGTTCTTTTATATCTTGAACAGGTGCCGAGGCATTTGAATGTTCTAATTAAAACGACTTACCCTGAATACGTTCACTACTATTTCATGTTAGATGTTCCCAAATGTTGGTGTATTTTCACGCTACACGATATAAAATGTCACCCCTCATTTTTATCTTCTCTTAACCATGTCAACTGATCCCTTCAACTATCATATCTTGTGGATATTTTATGACCAACATATTGCCATCATATAATCCAAGGTCTTTTTCTTTACCCACGCCGTCTGTTTTGATGTGTGGAACACATTTTATGTTCAAAATACCGTCTTTTTGTATCAACTTGAGTTTAGTTTACATATAGTTTTTGTTAAAGTACGTTCGTTTAAAGTAAAGAGTCTTCTTGCGGAAATCTATTTCAGATAATAATTTAAAAAAATAAAATTAAATATATAATAGTGAAATTTATGGGACCTAACCAAAATTAGGCCTTTGCGAACATTGTATTTTTCAAAAATATTATTACAGTTAATAGTATTTCATCTTATAAAATAATTATAAATTTGATAAATTTTGTATGCCATAGTAACAGATTCGTTAAAATTTGAAATACAAGAAAAAAGCAATACAAAGAAATAGAAAATTTGATCAATGAAACATTAATTCAGTTCATCAGTAATAGAACGTCACCATTGCATTGATTACCAATACAAAAAACAAGTCTTTTTTATATAAAGAAAAGCTACTATTAAAATAATGTAGAACCAATAAAATTTAAAACCTTTTCCAACTGTTTATTTCTTCTTTTCAATATATTTAATTACCGAGAAAAATAAAAATTTAGATATAGGATTCATCATTTTGGAATTACTCGTAAGATCGATGATGTTGAAGTCAAACGGTCATTCAGTTTAGAAGATGGCGTCCACGAAATTGGTTTTCTCATCTTCTTTCTCCATATTATATCTCCCTGTGTGGCAGAGACGAACTTGTTCAGACAATCATATAAAACTTTCTCCAAGACTGGACAGATCTTGGAGGAAACAAAATTCTTTTGACATTAGATTATGGTGTGTATAGTGTATTATTATTTTGATGATTGCACCAAAAATAATGGAACAAGATTTTTTGATATGATAGGATAAGTTTGGGATACAAAAATTTCAAATTAGAATGAACCACAAAATCCTTACGATAGAAATATTGGCCACATCATACTATAGATAACAAAGAAGTACGTATTCTTGAGATATTCTGGATGAATGCAAACTATACAAATTCTTTTTTTATTAAGTGTATAATGTCCTTTGAATATTGTAAGGAGTTTTGGATACTCATAATATATGAGCATATAATATGCTATTGTTTTGGAATTATTAACTTCTGCAACATAAACAGGATGAATCAGGTAAATATAATCACATCACCCTCTACTAGGGGTCAAATGAAATTTGTCGCTCGGATTCCCTCATAGAAGCGAAAGCTTGAGTTCCTTCCAATGTAGGACTGCTCTTAAATTTAATATTTGAGATAGATACTTTCATATATTTTTTGTCGAATTTGCTGAACTCGTTTAACAACTGTTGTATGTCTTCTTGTGTTCTTTTCATCTTCGTTCGTTATTGCAGCTTTCTAACTCCCCAAATAGAAGTTCATCATCTTTTTCTTTCTCTTCTCTATTTCTCCGTTCCAAATTGTCCTTTTTGTATTTCTTCCCTTCTTTTAAAATCTGAAAACTCTGTTTCAAACCTGATCTAAATTTCCTCTGTTGATAAATAATGGAAATTCTTATGTGGTCGCCTGAACCGTTTTTTTAAGTACTCTATTATCCAATTAAAACCACGCGTGGGCAGTGTACAAATGAATCGCCTCGAGCTTGGATATATTTTTTTTGTTAATTTCAAAAGCCTATTCTTTAAGGAAGATTCCTCGGGCTACGTTACGTTCATAGTTCATACCAATCTTTAATTAGTTAAAAATATAATAATATTAAAATTTAACATTACAAAACAATCTTTACTTAAAACTTTGCTTAGTTTAACACAAGAGCGTCTCATTTTTAATAATAATCATAGCTAGTGTAATAGTAACAGTTTTACCTTGTTTTTTTCTTTCTCCTTATTGCGTAGAAGACAGGCGGTTTTTTTTTTTTTTCCTTTTAATATTTTAAATTATTTATTGAAGAATGGTATCCTAAAAGTGGAAGAAGAAATGGGGGTCATCCAGCTGTAAGATGGCGAGACTCCATCAAGAAAGCGAAGGGATTAATTTGGAATTGGGACAGGCCCTTGGTCCAAATGGGCATTGAATGGATTGATATTGAAATAGTCCCAACCGAAGACTAGTATAGAAATTTAGACTGTCAAATAGTACAATTTCTAAAATAGGTAACAATTTATTTAATATTTAAACGAAACATACATAGAAATTCCTAAAAAGTACGTTCCTATAAAGAATTTAAAACAAAAATTAACATAATTTCAGCATGTCAGAAGATAAAACATTAAAACAACAGCTTTAAACATGAGAAGACATACAGACATACACATACACTTGTACGCCAATAGAAGAAAACAGTGGCGGGGCGCTTCTAAAGGTTCAAAAAAGTCTCCTAAAATAATTGAGAAAGTAGGAACACAAATAATCCAAAGTATAGGTTTATTACTAATAGTTCCATCAAGGATGTCGTCATCTTCCCTGAAATATATTTCTCAATTGCAGGATTATAAATAAGCAAAAAGTATATGTTTTCTGTTTACTGGCATCGCATCATGGTTGTAAATTAAAAACATAACCAAATAATTCTCGATTCCAAAGATACTAAATACTAGTCTCCGAAACTATATACTCGTTATCTCTCTACAATATACCACATTTTAATCAAATCGTTATTGTACCGATTCTTGTATTTCGATGCCCATACAAGTGTCAGCTGTATAAATCAACTTTTTCGTTGATTCTATCAAATCAAAATAAAAATATATGGAGATACGAGGTAGCTCATCTTAAACGTTGTAAAATTAGACGAAATCTATTTGGAGACTTCTAATTTTTTGTAGGTTCTTTTATTGACTCAGGTGTACGGAATTCTTAAAATTCTGTTCTCCCATTTCTAATTTTAGCTTTGGAAAAAGTATAGAAACAGGTTGATATGAGCTTCCCAAGAGTTGTAAATATATTTTTAATTTACCGCCGATATCCCTATGATGTTTGTAGTAGGACACAGAATATAAAGGTAATTCTTCATGAAAAGAAACCTGCACATATGATGGTATGTGTTAGACGCAGTGATATTTATTTTATCAGATAGGTAAATAAAATCCAAGCGTTTGCCAACCAGCCTTCTGTAATGTGAATCCCTCTAAAACCTAGTACCCACTCTATTATGTATCCCATGAAACGCCACTGTCATTTGCACGCCAGAAAATAAGAATAAGAAAGACAGAAAGTAAAAGAAGAATAGTTAATATATGCAAATAAGATGTAAAATTCAAGTTTATCATTGAACAAGGTGTAATTACATTGTAATTCTAAAGAATAATGCTTGCAGAGATACAAGATTACTGTCTGAATAACTGATAGAGTAATTGACACTACTTCTGGTCTTTAAGATTCTTGTTGCTTCTCTTTGTGTGCATACATACAATTATGTATTATTTTTACTAGCTTAGTCCATGTTGAATAGACATAGAGAATCGAAGAAGAATTATTTCAAGACATCCGCGTTGGGGGTATAAGGCGGCTAAAGGCTGAGTTGAAATACATTTTACAATTATATACATTTTATATTATATACATTCCACTGCTCAGCACGAACAAACCAAAATGACAGTACGAGTCCTGTGTAAAAGACCCAAAGATATGGCTGCTTTCCAGGATCTGAATTTAGAGAAGAATATACCACACAGACCTCAGATATTTGATGACCTGTAGCCTGCTGCGCAGAAACTGCTATACCTGCTGCTTGTTTATGTATGATTGTACCCATACGACCCTGTATATGAACTTTACAAGAACGGGGTAAGAGTGGACTAATATAGGCAATGGTAATATAGATGTGGAGCAGGCATAGACGAAAAGAAAAATCAAATAAAACAATTCTGGAAGAAAGAGGACGTTATTCTCAAGGCTACAATAACATCAACACATTTTAAAAGCTCTGTCTTTAGGATAACGCCTTTTCTCCACGTGAATTTGTACACGTAAAGACAAAGTTTTTGGAAATGTACTTCTAAAGTAAATTACATTTAAATAATAAGAAATAAAATATTCGAAACAGAACGAAAATAATCATCAAAAACAGCAATTATACTGACGAGTTTTTCTTTCTATTCATATAAAATAAGACTCCTTTGGCAACTTTTCAATTCATTTATGAAATCTACGAGGACCAATGGACCATAATATATTATCATAATTATTCAATTCACCTGGACTCTTCCAAATGTGGAGCTTTTGGTGTTAAGATTACATTGTGTATCCATAACGTTCTTTATCTACTGTTAACGTCTATTTCTTGTTCGCAGTCAGCTATCGCTATACATATAAATTTACAAGGGGTTTTTAATATGAAACATACAAGTGCTGTAATGTTCATGAGAATGCATGGAAGGCATCTGTTAATAGTGTATCTCCGTGACCAAGTTGTCAAGACCATTCATTGATTCTGAGTCCGGGGTTTGTGACTTTGGGGTTTTTAATATGAAACATACAAGTGCTGTAATGTTCATGAGAATACATGGAAGGCATCTGTTAATAGTGTATCTCCGTGAACAAGTTGTCAAGACCATTAATTGATTCTGAGTCCGGGGTTTGTGACTTTGAATTCCACCGGAGCGAAATTTTTCTGATCGAATTTTCTCGTTTCCGGATTGGCATAGGTGGAAAAAGGATTGTCCTGAAGTAATCCGAAAGTCAGAGGAATATTTTTTTTTCATTTTTTAATAAAAATAATTAAGAGAAATCACCTAATCTTCTTTTTCTTCTTTAAATTCACCTTTAGCCAATTCTATTTGGTGTCTATTTCCTTAATTATACCATCCACAACCTCATGTTCTGTGCCTACTCTCTTTAGCTGTACTCCTGTCTTGCACCTAACACCCGCCTGTTCCTCAGAGTAACTACGTTCTTTTGATGACCATCCATCTTCGGTTTGAAGCATTGTTTTTTTAAAGGCAGTATGCCCTTCCTAACACCAAACCTTTTGTATTCACATGGGCTTAGCACCGTCCCTAAAAAAGCTGGATTGCTCCCCTAGGTAGTTTAAAAAAATCACCTAATATTTGTCTGAATTCATACAATCAAGAACAGAATCCTCCCAAAAAGAAGATTATACAAAAAAAACCATCTCGCCCGCAAAACCTTCCTACACACAATAAACCAAAATAGAAGAAACCCATGAAGATATAAAAAATATTTCCCAAAAAATAAATCAAGAATAACAATTTTGAAAGACAGACAAGTTTAGTTGGCAATAATGTAACTTGAGTGCTAGTGGCGGCTTCTTCACATGAGTCCAGATTAATTTTTTGTTAGGTCCTTCAAATATTTTTTTTCTTGGCGGACCTCGTATTCTTTTTCCCAAAATTTTACCCTCGAATATGTTTTATACGAAATTATTATGTCTGACTTCATAATAACTATGAATTTTTAAATATTATTTTTAAATATTTGTTTACTGTCACTATGGCTTATGAAAATCGCTAATATTTTAAAATTAACTGCGAAAACCAATAATACTTATGTAAAACAAGTTCACCAAAATAATTAACACCTTGAAATATTTGGTCTGTAGCTTTCTTTGCGTCGATAACGATTGTATCAAGTTTACATTATTCCACTTTCTATAATATGTGTTGAATCTTATTTATCACAACACTCCACTGGTTATCATATCCAGTTCTACTGGCGTACAACTAGCTGATGGTAGTGGCAGATGAGTAACACAGAAACAATTTATATTTTTGAACTAAACCAGTTAGATACTATTTCATTTTTTGTATTTTTAACCCCTAACAGTGTTCTTTATTCAACCAGGATGCAAATTCAAAAATATATATTCTTGGGAAGGCCTTTATTTGGATAGAGCTGATCAGATGGGTAGGGTGCAATATGTGATTACCAATTTTTTTTTTTTACAATCCTTTTAGGTCTTCAAACCAACCAATTTCCACCATCACAGATGCCGGACTTGAGCTCTTCCACCCTACCAACGAGCTTATAAATATGTGTGATACATAAAATATTTTGGAATTACACACATTTGTTGTACAAAATATGTGTTTTGTAAGAACATATGTGTTCTTACAAAACACAAAAAATAATTATCCCTTTAGCCCTCAAGGCTAAAGGGATAATTTTGACATTCTCAATTTTTTGAAATTGAACTTTTCAAATTTATGTTGCGTGCTACAAGGGCGTAGCCAGCGTCTGGCCTAGGGGGGGGGCAGCTGAGATTTTCATGTCGGGAGGGGGGTGGGGTCGATAAAGTAAATCGTGACTTGTTTAATAATAAACCCCTAGGGGTAACTGATGATTCAGTTATTGTGGGAGGCGACCCCAGGGCCCTAAAAAGTGGTTGATGATCCCTGGATAGTTACAAGAAGAAGTGTGGTAACACTTCTGGAGCCACCGCTAGAAGTGACAGCATGCGAGCCGGTAGTGATCGCAGGGAGACAAGAAGAATGCAGTGAACTACGACCGGGGTACTCAAAAACAATCAAAGTGCCGACACAAATGATAACAGTCAAAATACATCCAGAATGACTGTGACTACTAGGACTGCTTCTCAGTTAGGCAGTGTCTTATTACCTGAGAACACCTTAGCGGGAAGAAAATGAGTGCGTATGAAGTGGACCCAAGATATTAACACATACANCAAAAATCATTTTATCTAGTGTGAATTTAAGTTGCCCCTTCCGTGCTGCATACTCTTGAGAATTTCAAGGGGGGCAGCTCCCCCCCCCTGCCCCCCCTTCCTACGCCCATGGCGTGCTAATAGATATTATAATTGTTTCTTTTCTTTTCAGGTAAGAATTGATATTAAAATATCTCATCTTCCATAATATAAGCAATACTCATATATCAGCTATTAATAGTAAGTAAGTATACTTAGATATGTAAGAAACGATATAAATATATTATACCAATTGGTTGTCAGTTTGGACTGTGAAATTAACTAAAGTTAAAGCTAAAAAAAATCGTTTTGGCAAATGCATTCCCAAATATTATCGCCATAGTAAGAGGAATGTATGGTCGTAATGTCACGTTCCGGAGATCCTTGCTGTTCTAAACAACTAAATTAACAAAAAATATTAGAATTTTTTTCTAGATTTATTTAAACAGTTTATTAATCTATTTTAAACCGAACAACTTCTTTAGTGCATTAGTACTCTCTATAATCCAGAAGTTCTAATAGCTTATTAATAAACTCATCTTGATGCAACAAGTTCTTCAGCGATTTTTTATGGAACCAACCGTAAAATGATTCTTAAAAATTTTGAAAGCATAAAAAACGACATTTAAAATGTAAAGAATATTAAGATAGAACTTCTGAAATATCCTCCAAACACTTACAAACACATATTAAGTATTATGAAAATTCCTTAGATAATCTTTTTTTTTTTTTTTTTTTTTTTTTTGCTTAACGTTTCTTTAACATATATATTGGTCATTCGAGACGGAATCAATAATCTTCTATTGGACCAATTAGTTATTAGACATCATGCTATAAATTATTTTATAATATGCTCTATAATAAAAGCAGCCCTCCTGGTCACTGGCATTGCAATTGGGGGACCCGACTCCAATCCCCGGCGGGCTCGGAAAATTTTCGACTAACTTCGGGGTACACTGAGCCTTGTAAGGACGATCGAGTAGCTACTTTAATGTGAGTAGCGACCAGTGGCGATTATTAAATTGTGGAATGTCTTGGCCTTACTACAAAGAAATTCCACATTTTTTTTTTTTTTTTTTTTTTTTTTTTTTTTTTTTTTTTTTTTTTTTTTTTTTNGTAGATGGTTCTGTATCTTCTTTTAAATGTATCTATTACCTACCTCAGCAAAATATAGAATTTAAATATTCTTTTATTTACTATTTAATTTATATTAAATTTTTTTTTAAAAAAAGAAAGCTTTTATCGTAAATTTATAAATGATAATAACTTCTATTTTAGTACTGACATCATATGGGTATTTTTATATTCAGGCAAAGAGTGATGTCAAATTCCTGTGGCTTCCGTGCTTCCTCAAATACAAACACAAGTCCGGTGATTAAACTGATACCACAGGAATATTTATCGCATCATATTGAACATTGCTCTCTCCTGTTTGATCTCGGCGCAACCTTCTTCTTCTTCTTTTAATTCACCAAGGCCGTACCCAGGGGGTGGGGACCATGGGGTCCAGCCCCCCATAATTTTTATTCAATCGTTTTTTTAATGAAAATGCTCTACTTTGCACTTGTNAGGAATATTTATCGCATCATATTGAACATTGCTCTCTCCTGTTTGATCTCGGCGCAACCTTCTTCTTCTTCTTTTAATTCACCAAGGCCGTACCCAGGGGGTGGGGACCATGGGGTCCAGCCCCCCATAATTTTTATTCAATCGTTTTTTTTATTGAAANCCCATAATTTTTATTCAATCGTTTTTTTAATGAAAATGCTCTACTTTGCACTTGTCCTATAATATTGAAAAACATTCTTTTTTAAATCGTTTGTATATTATTAAATTTTCTTAATTCTCTGAAGCTTGTGTCTAGCAATTTCTAGTCTTACTTGTGCTTAGGCAGGTTAGACTAGAAACTCACAACATCGCATCGATCATGTAAGAAGCCTAAATGTTTTGGTGAAAAAAGAAATTCAAAAAGTGGAAAAATGATATTGAAACATTAGAGAACCACGAAAATAAAAAAATACCATAGAGATTGCGCTTCTGATTCGAACAAAATAAAATGGGCATCTACTGAAATTTCTTTTTAATATAGATACAGATTATAAAAATCATCTATTTCTAATTCAAGTCTCTGAATATGAGTCATATTCTTGTCTATCCCCTTAATAGCCCCCTCAGCCGATCGTTATCATCTGAAATATCTCTAACCGATGATGAGCAAGATGTGAACACCTCGCTCAGATAGGTACCTTAAATTGATCAACCTTTCCGATGATTTTTTTTTGAGAAATCGGAGCGAAGGATCATATCTTTTACAGTTATGTAAAACAATGATACAAAGAAAATGTAATCAAAATGTTACTTCCATGCAAAGAAAATGTAATCTGAATGTTACTTCCATGCAAAGAAAATGTAATCAAAATGTTACTACCATGCAAAGAAAATGTAATCAAAATGTTACTTCCACGCAAAGAAAATGTAATCGAAATGTTAATTCCATTAAAATGTTAGTGTCAATTTTAATAAAAGCTTCATATTTCGAGTCTTGCATAAAGTACGTAATTATAGCTCACTAAATAACCTAAATAATTAAAAAGTAAAAACAAGGCGATATCAAAGCACAACAAAAATCTATAAAAGCTCAAATTCTAAGCGATGCAATCAAACTATTAAATAAAATAAGACTAACAAAATGTAACTGATGGACATTTATCAAGACTGAAATGTCATATGTCAAAGATGAACAGACAAACATTGAGATTGGAATAAATGCAATTGCAATTCTAAACAACAATGCAATCATGCAGAACTACTGCAACAAGTACTTGGCAAAGCCATAAAGAATATTTTTTATATTGCTATTAAATGATTTTTTTATTATTACCATTTATATTTATATTACATTGATGACAAATCAGTTAGGTTTGCCACCAAGATTTAATGAGAGAGAGGAAATAAGTAAAACGAGATTTGAAAACTTGATTTGTGTGATACAAAGAGTTAGGCCTCGATTTATTTAAAGAAGAACTTTATAATTACCATATTTTGTGCTCGTGGCAATGTTTGGATCTATTTTTTAAGGCAGTATATTCAATGTAGACCTATCAGGCCAATATTGCGTCAATTTTAACATCATTCGTTTCTCCTTTGTATCTCCTGATTCTGTTTGTATTTGTACCATCTTGCTTTCATCCTCTTTCTTCCTTAGCTGTATGTTTTTTGAATATTCTATTTAAGGTTTTCTTAATCTTTTCAATGCCTCGTCTCTTGTTCATCCTTTTTCTTTCTGATATTTCTCCATTGCAATTTTTCTCATTTTCTTCTTTCGTCTTTTTCCGATCTGTCTATTTCCTTCAAAATGATCCCGGTTCTTCAAATTCTTTCCATTGTTTCACAAAAAAATATCATCTATATGGAATAAAAAAAAATATCATCTATATGGAACAATAATTGTTTTCGGTTTATCTTGCTTTAATTTTACCGATTTTCAATTTGGTTCTTTTCACTATATAATCATTTCGATGTTTACTTTCTTTCCACTATATCAACGTCTTTCCACTATATCAACGTCTTTACAGCACTATACCACCATATTTGAGTGTGGTTCTGTGGTTCTAACATGCTCTGAGTCTACCGTCAACTATTCTTTCTGAGTACAATTTCAACATCGAGATATTTCCTTTGTTGTTTTGTTTTTATGTTTCTACCACGAAAACTCTTGAAACCCTTGTTCGATTTTGATAGAACTTATATATGGCATGGATATTTATTGTGTTTACAGAATTTTTTGACATTTTTACCGACCGATTTCTACAGTTCTTGTCAGTACAAACATGGAACTAGCCTTAGGTTCTGAGGGGCTTTATAATTTTATTTTTAACAAAATACAATTTTGACAAATTTAAAAAGAAAAATAGTAAGAAAGAGGTAGAATGTAAAAATAAAAGCGTTATCTTAAATGACTTCCGCTCAAAAGAATATTACATTAGAATTTGCTATTTGGTCCACTTAAGTATTTTTATGGTGTATTTATCCATAACACGTTCGATGACGAGTTCAATTTTAATTTACCAAATTTTACGGTTTGTGATTGCGTATAAATATACCTAATCTTGGAAAAGTATGATTTAACACGTATGTTGCCGAGCGTACAATTGAAAACACTTTCGCTGCTAGTGTATTTTTATTTTTAAACTTGAGAAGTCGCAGTTCCGGGGCACCCACCGACCACAAATAAGTCAGTAGGCACCCCGAAACCGCGAATCACTAGATAAGGGATTAAATGTCGACTATGATTTTAGTTAATTTAAGAAATTTTAAAAGCTTTTCAACACTCTGTTGGGAGTCAGTTAACATTGACCGAAGATTTCTGTCTCGGGCATTATAAAATCTGTTTCTGACTTGTGTATACTGTGGACAAGATACTAGCAAATGCTCGACCGTGACACGTTCACCACAAGTACATTGTGGGGGTGGATCTTTTTTGATTAAGAAGGTATGTGTCTTCTTAGTGTGACGGGACGAAGCCTTGCCAGAATTGTTTCCATTGACCTTTTTTTTTTTTTGAAAAAAAGTAGACCAGTGGATTGGCGCTGGTTTAATGATGGAGAGTTTGGTTGAGATGTTTTGGAATTCACTTCTCCCATTGTTGAGGATTTTATTTCTCACGTGTTAATAAATTTCAGATGACAGTAAAGTTTCATTTCTTGTTGCATTTGGTGAAGCTAATGATAAATTCGCCACTCGATTTGCTTCTTCGTTTCCGATTATGTTGCAGTGACTGGGGCATCACAGGAAATGGACTGTTCTATGCATATCTCGTATTTCTTTTAATTTTAAGTGGATTTTTTGACTAATAAGATTTTGAATTTTGTAGACATTTGATACAGTTTGTAGAGCACTCTTCGAATCAGATATGATTAGATATTCTGGACCGTCTTGATTATTGATTATAAATTGAAGTGAAAAAAGGATAGCTCGCAGTTCAGCCGAAAAAATTGATGTTCTATTGTCAAAAGTAAACATTGTTTCCAAGGATATTTCTGGTATGACGTAGCAGCAACCAGTGGCTGTGTCATTTTTTGTTCCATCTATATAAATTTTCATACAGTTTTGATATTTTTCCATTTCTGATCGGAAATGAGTTTGTATGACTAGCGGACTTGTATTTTTCTTGCTTATTGACAAAAGTGAAAAATTGATTCTGGAGGTGGATACTCCCAGGGAGGGAGAGATGAATTGTCCCATTGTTCAATTGAGATTGATTCTGCAAATAGTTCTTTTACTACTGAGCCAACCGATATTAATTTCTTTTTTTTTAAAGTTTTTGTAAATAATGGTGTGAAATTATTATCTGGTTACATATATGATTTGGAAAAGTCATGGAACTACTGTCCCATATCATCCTTAGCATACCATCCCAATCAAATAAAGTCAATTTCCTTCTCCTTTAACTTCAATTTTCACAATTCTATTTGAAGTTTGGCATTGCTTTCCTTTATTCTATCATGCCACAACCTTTTGTTCTGTGACTACTGTCTTTAAATGTTTCCTATCTAGGCACGGTAACCCTCGCTTGCTCCTCGCATTTTGGTAAAGACCTTTCATCATTGGTTTGAAGCAGAGTTTTTTAAAGTCTAGATGCCCTTCCTAATACCATACTTTCTGTATTTAGACGAAGTTAGTGCCGTTACCTAATGAAGCTGGCTAGTTCACTTCGGTGGGTACATTAATTATGTAATAAAGTCAATAAATTTAAATTTACATTCACCTTATTGATCTTATGCTATTGAAAGCTATCCTTTTAATAATAATTAAACATTGCTAATCAATCTCGCCATTTAATTAATATTATTATCAATTTACATTTCATTAATGACCTATAAAAAATAAGTAAATAGAGGTATGTATAATAAAATGACCCTACAGTTCCCACTAAAACTTGTGAGAAGAACGCATGAATGATTATTTAGTTACTTGAGAAGGAAAACATCATCTTCTGTCAACCTGAATATTGGTTCTGTGGACAGTCTTTGGATCTTGGAACTTAAAGTATCTCTACACAAACAGACTCGGACATGCATGAGAAGATACGCTATATGAAGTATACTGGGTTATCAATGAAAGACGTTTTGGATTGTTAAAGCAACAAAGTCACTCCTCATATTTTTCTTCTGCCTTTAAAAAGACCAGAAAGATGCACTTTTTAACGTGAAGTAAGATATCACTTAGTAACACTCATTGTATTTCGAAGCGCTGCCACGCTCCAATCATAGAAAAGTGCTTGGGGTGCATTAAGCATTTTTCAAAAAATAATCCCTTACTGATTGCTGTCACCAAATACTTTATATTTTAAAATTCCCGCCTGTATTCTCAATTGTTTTCACTTTATCTAACCTAGACCTCTTTAGAGGTGTCTTTGAAGATTTCCCTAGTGACTAGCCTCATATTGGAGAGTGTCACTAAATTGGGCTGCAGTTTGCAACAAAAGTGTATTTATGAATTTACATTATACAAAGAAACACTTCTGCACAGCAATAGGCGCCTAAGCCAACGTTTATGACACGTTGAATACACCAGTTCCCGTTTGATCACTGAAGTTAAGCAACGTCCAGCGAGATTGTTCAATGTGGGTGTCCACGTGGGTTTGCACCCTCGTGATGCTGGCTATTTTTCCGGCCCAACCCAGCCTGGGTGAGGTCAATAGGGGTAGCTGGTTTGCAAGTTTCCAGCGAATGTAGGTGAACCCCCGTCTTGGATGACCAATACATGCCTATGCTTGAAAATCTGACGCTTCACTAAAAAAAAAAAAAAAAAAAAAAAAAAAAAAAAAANAAAAAAAAAAAAAAAAAAAAAAAAAAAAAAAAAAAAAAAAATCTTAAAAGTTCTTACAGCTTTTTTTTTAAAAAAACATTTTGTACTATTTTTAAAAAAACATTTTGTACTATTTTTAAAAAAACATTTTGTACTATTTTTAAAAAAAACATTTTGTACTATTTTTGGGGGTGGGGCCTACCTATAATCCTAAATATTTATTTTTTGTAGCACTGGACACGAAATGTGAAGTACCTTCTATCAGCTGGGTACCTATATATAGCTAAACGTTTTATACTATTGTGACTCCAGTCCGCCCTGTATTTGTCTCTCTGTAGATATGTCCTATACGTATAGAATGGACGTCATTGTTTGATTGAATGCTATCTTTATCTCATTAATGTAGATTTTTAACATTTCGTATCATTATCCTTCCACAAATAATAAACATTTACTTATCGCAATTATTCCATTTGAATTGGTTCTAACTGACGATAGGACATTCCTTATTGCTAAGATTCTCTATAATGAATAGATGATTGAGAGAATGAGAGTTCCTTCCTAGGTTCATGAACTTCAAAATTGGGGTTTATATGTTAGAAGGAAGCTTGTCTACCTCTGCCAAACCTAATATAAGGAAAACTTGATTCCAATTATCAATAAAGCAGAGACATCCAGACTTTGCCGAGCTAGCATTGGAAAGTACTGTACGACGTCATCGCGAATATGGCAAAGAGCACTAATTAAATCATACTGATAGAGAGGAAGGTGACAGCAATATAAAGTTCCTAAGAGCGAATTAGATCAGTTTTGGAGAAAAGAAGTGGATTAGGATTAGCGCCCGTTTCACAATAATTATAAGATCTGAAGAAAAAAATATTATTTTTACTTATGTTCATTGCCATGTACAGTACTTCCATGTTAGTTTGGTAGAGGCTGGAAGTTTCTGCTTTACTGATAATTGGGTTCCAATTTTGCATAGGTTAATTGGAGGGAGCCAAGCTTCCCCCTGACAATAACACCAATAAGGACATGCTAATTTTCCCACAATTACTAAAACAGCACATTACGTTACACCTAAGGTCTACTGGGTTCCCTTTCTAAAGTGATCCATTTCAAAACCTTTTCTCAAAAAGGAAAATCGTTTCCCAATGGGCCACATTCAGGCTTTTCAAAAAAACTCATGTTGAGTCACGTTTAAGTACTCTATATTTGGGAACCAATTTGGGAGCAGTTATATACAAAGGAAAAAGGGCACTGTTCCGAATTTCAGTTTTTAGTGTCACCAATTCAAGTCAGAGTGCCTTAATATATTAAAAGCAAAGTCCAAAGTCCTCCTTAATGCACCAACTACAATTCACTATTTCGGCGTCAAAAGTTGCATCCTTATTGAATATTAATTTTTGCATTCCAATTTTTCAGTGCGAAACTTGTCGATAATTTGAGCACTCGAACATAATGATTCTTTTCGCATATTATAACTTGCCAAATAAATCCACGCATCACATGAATCAGTGTAATGTTTTTATGAATTTCCTTTTTAAATTTCTCCACCAACCAGATTGAGGTGTATGCACACAAGCATGGCTCTTATGGCTGGCATCATTTCTACGTATATCATAACAAGCATAAAAAGATGAAGAAAAACTACTTGCGACGGTGTCTTATTTTATTTATTTAAATATTAAAATAAATAAATTATATTTATTTTTAATTAGATCAAACAAGTATGTATTATTATTATAATTAAATTAAAATAGAATAAAATTTATTAGTCTCCTATGTTTTATATTTTAAAGAAAATATACCGGATGGATCATATCATTGCGAAAATGGGGGTGTGTGGTAGAGAAGTTTGAAGATTGAATGATCAATCTTCCGTCAAGTAAACTCTTCTCCAAAAGAGACTTTCATGAATTAAATAAGTTCACTTTATTATTTAAAGATTCAAATTTACTCTTCAAATAGAATCTACATACTCATCAATCAAAAATTCCTAATATAGGTAAATCCTACAAATCCAAGTTAAAATTTTCGAAAAAAAATGTTCAGTCCTAGGCTTGTAGGAAATTTAACTGTCGTTTGATTAAGTTTAACACAAAAAATCGATAAAATTAACCGCTCTTGAGATATTCGAAGAATACCAAAAAATGACGTGGAAATTAAAGATGGGCGACGATTACGCAACATTCCCACCTCGGAACTTTTCATAATGTTGTTGAGGAAGTTACAGTCTAATATTTTCAGCAAAATTTAGGGCCAAATTATAAAACTAAACTTAAGTGTCTGTTGTCACTCCGAGTACAAATTAGGGGAGTGTCCAATCGTACATGTAAAATTGCTATTTCTATATTATAAGAAAATTACATGTAATTTTTTTGATCAGATTTTTTTTAAAACACAAATCGGATACTGAAATGGTAGTGACCAATCCAACTCGCACTCAAGTGGAGTTTTATAATATAACCCTTAATAATAGAACTATATCAAATAATGTTTTTAACCTCCATCTACAATACCTATGGTAAAAGGAAGGATATTTTTGTAATTAATTTAAATTTAACAAAATAGACATTTCCTTCTGCCTGTAATCACAGGACAATTTCTGAGAAGTGACTTCTTCTGTTGAAAAGATCATTGATTGATATAGTCACACAGTATATTTTTACTATTTATATATTAATTCAATGTAGGTACCTAGTATACAGAAAATGGAGAAAAAATACAGAAAGAGTGGGAGCAACAAGATGGAGTCAATGCCAAAAATTATTAGATTTGGGCAACACTCCTCATTGACAGAGTGCAACTTATGCGGCTCATGAGAGTGAAAAATAATGCATTTTTGTTTTCTTATGGAAAACTATTATGATGTTAAAATCTCCTAAATGTAATGGCCAGAATTTGGCAACGGGTGGCCAAATATAGCTTTAAAAATTAATATTCACTTTAATATAAATTAAAACAAAGTTTCGAATCATTCGTTTCATCATTAGCCTTGTCGAGTTGAAGAAGTATGGAGTTTGGCTTAAAAGGACTTAATTGTCAAACTCCGTCCTTCGACTCGACTACATTGATGATAAATCGAATGATTCGAAACTAGTTTCTTTTGAAATAATTTATAAATACTTTTTGTTAAGTGTTTTGTTTTTATTTAATTTATTTCAAAAGTATACATATATTTTTAACACTTATAATTACCATGTTATTAAAAGATTTAAAAAATAATCACCCAACTTTATGAATCGGCTGAAGCAATTGTGGTACAAAAAGACAAACAAAAGAAAAAAATGTGATGATTCATAAACTAGACCTTCAACAAAACACATGGTTAAATCTTCAAATTGTTATCGATGTTGCTCCAAATTTCACATTCAATAATTGCATATTTATAGAGACAATAATATTTTCTCCCACAATACCTCTAACGATGTTCTCAGGAGAGGACGAAACAAGTTAGCTCTACTTACCTTTTTTATTTTAGTCATGTGGGAAGTGGGAGGTATTATTTTAAAAATCGTAATATTATCTTTTCAATTTGAGCGGATTAAAGGAATGATTAGGTATTCAAAATATTTTGAAAATCATTTTAAACGTAATAAATGCTCCAAACATTTCATTTTTTCTTTATTTTAACACAATTTGAGCGAATTAAAGGAATGAGTAGATATTCAAAATATTTTGAAATTCATTTTAAACGTAACAAATGCTCCAAACATTTGATTTTTTCTTTATTTTAACACAATTTGAGCGGATTAAAGGAATGAGTAGGTATTCAAAATATTTTGAAAATCATTTTAAACGTAACAAATGCTCCAAACATTTTTTTTTTCTTTATTTTAACACAATTTCAAAATGCTTTCTCTAAAACTTCTTTTTACAAAATAAATCTTTGGTCATTGTCATTAAATTCATATTTCAATATTTAGTCTGCCTCTATTATCTGGATGACTGGGCGATGTTCAAAAATATTATCTTCTTGACGCCATATTGGTTTATATTGTTACTGTTACTTATAGATATTGTGCAACAAAATATATATGCAAGGTTAGGTGTCTTATTATTTTAATATTCTTGCAAAAAATTTGTTTTCAAAATTTCTAAAATAAATATTATTTTGAAATTAAAACAGATATAATTCAAAGAAAAACACTATACAGCATTAATTTTTAGTATAATAAGATTTAATTTATGATGGAATATAATTATTTAGAAGGTAGAACATTAAAGAGATGTGTGTCTGTCGTAAGAGGAGAACTGGTGATATATTTTGAACTTTTGTATTATTCTTCTGTAAATGTTCTACCAATGTTCCATCATGGACTGTATACCAGTTCTACGAGGTCTGGCTATTAAATAACGGGACTGTTTTAAAAAAAGGGTTTTATTTTAAAAAATATCCTACACTCGAATCCTCCCCTTCAATATATTCCCCTCGCCTCACTCCTTTCCATACGTTTTTTCCATTGATCGAAGCAGTACTGGAAGTCTTCTTTGGTGAGGGCCTTTGGGAGCTCTGCCGTTTTTGGCTTTACCGCTTCCATCGACTCAAATCGGGTCCCATTCAAAGCAGATTTTATCTTCGGAAACAAACAAAAGTCTCACATTGTCAAATCTGGCAAGTACGGTGCGTGTTAGAGCACTGAAGAAAATTTATCAGCCAAATACCGCTTCACAGATAGCTCATTATGGGCAAGTGCGTTGTCCTGGTGCAAAATCTACGAGTTGTTCTTCCAAAACTCGGGCTGTTTCTTACGAACTCGTTCTCGCAGTGTTGCTAAAACTGACAAATAGTAAGCCTGGTTGACAGTCTGAAACTCATTCAGTCATCCGGGTACCGTTAATGTCGAAAAAACGATCAGCATTGCCTTGAATTATGATTTGAGGCAACCTGGGTGCTGGTCTTCTTCAGTGCTCTCTCGGCTCTCACTGAAGCGCTTACGCCACTCAAAAACACGTCTACGAGATAGAGAATTGTCCCCATAGGCTTCTTGCAACAATGTATAGCACTCAGTCGGAGATTTTTTCAATTTAACGAGAAATTTGAGATTGATACGTTGCTTATATTTTTTGTCACACATGGTTTTCGGCACAAGAAAAAAACACGTTCGTTTGAAACCGCTACTGCTCAAATACTATATTAGTGACGAAAACGTATTTTGGTACGTGAATAGAGAAGATTTCCAGATACCCAACGCACTACTCGTTTTTCCCCACCCCTCTAGGGCGCCCTCTAAGCGCACAGTCTCGTTATTTAATACCCAGACCTTATAAACCGCAAAAGCACAGTTGGTATACTGACTGATTAAATGCCTTACTGACTGATAATCAACGTAGCTCCACGATGGATAAACCTAGAGACTTTAAATTTGGCACACAGATTCCTTATGTCATATGTATATTGGTGAGCATTAAGATAAAAATCGAAGCTTCATATAGAAACAAGTTACCACCAAAATGACGTTTTTTGGTGTGTGTTTTTGTATTTTTTTTTTCTGGGCATACTTTAATAATATGTATAATAAAGAGAATTTAGTATATATATTTTTTCGGTTTCTCCCCGATTTATGACCGGTCAGTTCCACCAAAAATACAAATCTCAAATTTATGGTTGAATTTCGTAATCGTCGCGGAGCACGGGCAAACAGCTGGTTCTGCATAAAAGTATAATATAATATATGAATAGATATGATATATAATATTTTAAGATACAAATGAAGGTAGTATGAAGAAGTAAGAATTACTACTTAATACTGCTGGTTTATAACCTTCGGTTGACTACATATTCTCACAAGGAGCTTTAACTGCACTTTTCCGATTTTAAAGTTCACCTCCTTGATCCACAATCATATGTTTTCATCTTTTGTACCTTTCCCAATGTTGTTTCATTTAATTCCTTTGATTCTGTCATTTCAGTTTCACTGCGTTCAAGTAATATTCTTACAATCTTTATTTTAAACTGTAATGCTATTTAGATTAGCGTGTTCCTCCATATTATTTTCTCTTTTGATCTATCTGAGGCCTTCCTTAAAATAATAATCTCATCTCAACATTGGTCTAATACCTCTTTTTCTCCTCTCTATAGATTCTTTTCAATGTAATTTTCATGTCTTTTTGACCTTAATGTTATTTCTTTAATCTTTTCACAATCTTATTTCTCTTAATATTTTCGCTCTTCATTTAAAATCGGTTCTTTAGTATCATTTTTTTCTGTCACTGATATAACGATATTGATTTTGAAATCAATTGTTCCCTGGTTGATATTAATATATCGAAAACATTTTGTTGGATAAAACTCTGACGGTCATTCGGTATGCAGAATATGTCGTCCTGCTACTCAAACCGACCAATTTGAGAACTGAAATGAAAATGCGTCATCTCTTTTTGTCCTTCACGCTCGAATATTCAAGATGTGAGTTTTCATTTTATGAACGTGCCGCTTTTTGTTTGTTATTTTATTTTTTAATAATTTAATTCACAGAAAAGGTCCCGTTTCATTAATAATGAATTAATATGACATATAAATTGCAACTACTTGGTTTGTGTGTGGCCCTAGGTGTCAGTTTTTCTATAATAATCTTATTACAATGCTATGGTTTACAATTGAAAATACTTTTCTTAGATCCAAAGTATTTTATGATAAAATCTTTTTATTAATATTTTGTTGGGGATGTTCATTTGTTAATTTAATAACATCATCGACTGTTGGCATATGAATGTGACTGCAGTTCTAAGTAAGTTATTGTTTTCTAGAGGGTTTTTACCTCTTTTAGAGTTACAGTCGCCATTTGATTGTTTTCCCCTATTCCTATCATACCTCGATTAATCACCATTTCTGACTTTCTCATGATAATTTCCCTGTCATGATAAATGATACCTGCCATTTCTTGGAATCTATTGGTCAATCCTAAAATGTATACAATTTTGAGGGGGGAGGTATTTTTTATTAATTTTTTTTCTGGACCATGTTAATCCGAAATACACTATTACTTTAATAATATAAAAAGAACACACAGTCAAGTCAGTTTCATTTCTTGTATTTATTAATTCTACCAAATGTTTATTCTGAATTTCAAATGCTTCTGATATTTCATCAGTATTGATATTTTTAAAGTAATTCAATTCTTTGTTTATTGTTTCAGGTAAGATGTTTATGACAGTAAGAATTTCTTTCGAATTAGGAATTAGCTGCTGGTGAGTGTTTCATCTTCCGAAGTACAAACAAGAGTGGGGGGTCCATTCCCATCATTTTCGCCCCCCTCATACATAGGTACATACATACAAATTTCTGATTTATATATTAAGAAGATGAGTGTGTATCTTGTTATTGTATGGGTTCCTAGTTTTAGTATATCCACATTATTCTTGTTCCGGTGGGGAGTAAGAGGAGTAAAACGCAAAGCCCAGTTGGTATATTGACTGACTGATAATAAACGTAGCTCCACGATGGTTAAACTTAGATACTTGAAACTTTGCACAAAAATCCCTTTTAGTATGTAGGTGCGTAATAAGAAAGGAAAAAAAAATAAAGTTCAAGTGGTAGCAAGTTACCGCCAAAAATGACGCTATTTAGCGGGTCTTTTTGCAATTTTTTTCTGGGCAAACTAAAAGAGATAACGAAAAATGACCGAGAATAGACCCCAAAAAAAAAGTATATAAGGACCCCATAAAAAATATAAAATTTGAAAATTTTCGGTTTCTTCCCGATTTGATACAAAGGTGTTCCGAAGTACAAAAAGTGATATTCTTGAATAAAATATTGAATTTTCTAATTAGCAGCGGTGCTCACTCTGGGGGTCGGTTCCACCAAACACCCATATCTAGTTAAGAAGTATCACTTCGGGATGAGCGAGAGAGCTGCAATTATATACGGTGTTCCGCTATGCAAAAAGAAATATCTTTGAGTAAAATATTGAATTTTCTAAATAGGAGCCGAGTTCACTCTGGGGGTCGGTTCCATAAAAAATCTAAAATTGAGAAGATTTAATTTCGGGATCTCGAAATTGCTGTTGAATTTTGTAACCGCAGCGACGCACGGAAAAACAGCTATTGTCTTATAAAATTCACAGAGAGTGCTACGCTTCTATCAGTAGACTAATTACAAATATGATTTGTAAAATATTCCACCCATAAAATTATCGAATGACAATTTGATATAGTGGATAATGTATAAACATAGAACAAGCCGTGTTTCTCATAATAACACCTTTGTTTCTAAGTAGCGAAATATTGAATGTAAATAAACATGTAGCAAGTATGCAGGTACATATATTATGCATAATGCACATATTGTTTTTAACATATCACTTATCACATGTCAGATATATGTGCATACAATTGCATTAGCATGTCTTATTGCTATGTCTACGTATAATGTGAAGAGCAGAGCCGTGGTTCAGAATATTATTATACCACATGTTTGTAATGCTTAAGATGCTCATTAAATATTTGAAGCGATTATCAGCTCACGCTACTACGAGCGACTTCAAGTAACAAACTTCATTTGATTCCTTGTAGCGTTTACAGTCTCTTCAAGTCATTCATTGTATTAACGTGAGCTCGTAATCGCGTGTAGTACTTTCCAAAGAAAGAGCGATGTATTTGATGTTGTTGAGGAAAGTTGTATAATGTTAATAGTTATCAATTTCTTATATTTACTTTAAAATGCAAAGTTTCGTAAATCAGACAGTAGTGTTAACATCGTACTTAATTTCGGTGTCCATCAGAGATAGTGATGGTGGTGGAAAGTTGGGTAGCATAATATTATGCTACTCTGAAGCCGCCGGACTATATGTTTATACTCGGAATCCCGGCCCATTCATTGACCCCCAGTAGTGGTAAATATATCAAATTAATTAATGAGGATGAAATTCGATGGGATTACTTGAATTCACGTCCTACTGTTTAAGAGTGTCTTACCACCACACCACCAACCCATGTTAACATCGTATTTCATCGTAGCTAGATGAATGAGAATGAGACTGCAGCTCTAAGTAAGTTATTGTTGTTTTAATAATCATCATACACTTGTGTTTTTTCTGTAAAATATTTGTCAGCTCAAATGACGAGATTGTGATTGAAACTATTAAGGCTTATTTTGAGCAGTTTATGGAATCATCGACTTTCCGGTTAGAAGTGGTTAAGAGACAGGAATCAGGACTGGTTGAAGTGAAGGATTCGGCTGTAGGCGACGAGAAAATCCGAAATGCGCCAATTAAAAAGAAAAAAAAAACTCCGTAAAATCGTAATTCAATGGCATCCGTCAAACAAAACAAAGTCAAGAAAGACATCTTATAGGGGAGAAAATCCACACACAAAAAACTCTCATATCTCAAAGCAGTAGCATATTATTTTCCATATTGTCAAATACTAATATTCTTGTGATTGGTAATATATATATATACTTTTTTTTATTTGGCTTAACGTCTCTTTAACATCTGTGGATCATTTAAGACGAGGGTTTTACCCTCCCATTAGCTGAAAACTTGCGAACCATCTACGCACATTGACGTCACCCAACCTGGGTATGGTCGGAAAAATAGCCAGCATCATGTGGGCGCGAACCCACGTGAACACCCACAGAGAACAACCTTGCTGGGCGTTGCTTACTTTCAGTTATCTAACGGGAACTGGTGTATTCAACGTACCATAGACTCTGGCTAATGTAACATATTAAGTCACTTCATTTGTAATAAAAACTAATGTAAAACTGGTCTATTTTTAAAAAAATATCCATACTTCCAGACCCCTCGTATGTGGGGCGCATCCGGCGCAATATATGGAACCGGCACTGGCGGGAATAAGTGAACAACTGTGAAGACCCAAAAGAAGATGATTTTCAAAAGCCTGCTACATCTTGCCTCATTCATATTTATTGAATTACTCCAATAGTTTGCTACTCATTTGTCCTCACGAGTTTGAGTTCCAACTGCACTTCTTTTTTTTACCCTATTAAATTCCTCAGTCTCATCTGTTTTAAAATTTTTCACTATAATACAATGTCTTGTTATGTTAAGGTTATTTACATTTCTTGGCTTCCTTTCAGAGCATGTTTATTATCAAAATCATTATAAACAATATGACATCGATTGATTAAACATCTATTTCATTATATTTTGTTTAAAATAATATAATGCACAGAAAAAATATTGTAATGTGCTCTGATCACCCTGCGCCACAGAATATTTATTCGGGGAAAATTAATATGACTGATTTAAAGATGTTACTATGGATATAGTGCTCTTATGCTCACTCCAGTGGGAGATATCATGTTTGTGTAATTGTGTATTCTAAGAAATTGGTCCTCCTAACTCCAATGTAAGAATATTACAGGACGATGTATATCTAATATCTACCTCCAAACATGCACAAGTTTCTAATAACAAACAAATAAATATTCATAAAGATCCCTACACACCAGCACAGCAGCGTGGAGAAACGTTTACAGAAAGATACATCCCATGTAAACTAGCCTCGTTATAAAAAACAACAACATCAGTGGGAAAAACAATGGCGGCTCTCCGTTAAGAGTACTCATTGATATTCTCCTAAAAGATAATAAGATCCTAATAAAAGTAGATATAGGTAATTAAAATGTATAGTCACTGAAAAGTACCGAACTACCGAATATTACCTCTTAATGGGAAATGTATCTCTCAGCTTCCTTTGGAATAAAGAATAAAAAGCATGCACCAGAAAACATTGTTACCCTTCTGCATTTCTCCTTTGGCCATGATGCATGAATCGGTTTGCAATCAAACAGTGTATTAAATATATTTCAACCAGTTTTTGAAAGACGAATCGAATATGAACTAGGTACACATATTTTTTAAGCGTTCTTAGAGAGGAACTAGATGGTGGATAAGCTTTTGCTTTTATTAAAAAAAAAAGACTTATCCTGCTTCCTGGACCAACAGAACGATGTGAATTTTCATTCCTATGCATAAATCACTTTATTATTTCCTGCGTGAAAGAGCAACAAACAAACTTTAGCATTTATGATATTAGTGACCTAGTACAATGGTACTTACATCCGTCACTCTTTTCATATTACTTGAATAAGTAGTAATCATCATAGCAGAAAATATCATATTAAAAAACACAAAGTGATACCACCATCACGTTGGTTTTAACTGCTTTGGAGAGTGGGTTGTATTCATATAATTACGGGTAATTATATAAAAATACAGAATTATGTGATATACCTAATACAATTATAAACATTTGCAATCTACCACAAAAAGAAATAGAAATACCCCCCACTGATGTCATCAATGTTTAATATTTAAGTTCCAAGTTAAGTAGACTATGAAAATGCGTATGGGTCGTGCACTGAACAATTATATATACAGGGTGTCCCATTTTAAACGGCCACCTCAATTTATTCCGAAACCGTTGGAGTGACAAAAAAATTATTCTGACCGAATGATCATAAAAAAGAGGGGGACGTATAACGATGACCTTAGCTGACTTGTCAAGGTTGTCCTTCATGGTCAGATGAAGGTGAACTTCATTTTCTTAAATTAGTCGACCTGAATTTTATTACATTTTCGGATTCCCCATTTAATTCTACATGAAGTGAATAGTTTAGTCAAACTGTTCACTTCATGTTTTTGTTTTTTGCACCAAACTTTGGGAATGTTTTTTGGTCTGACATACCCGTTTTGAATGAAAACTCTCGCCATTTTCTATACGATGGTGTCCTTTTTTCACTTATTTGTTCATTTTATATAAAAAAAAATCACTCTTGCAATGCATTTCAATATACCACACGGGTATGTCAGACCACAAAACATTCCCAAAATTGGCGCAAAAAAGTTTAACGAAATCATGAAGCGAATAGTCAAATGTACGTAGAATTAAATGAGGAAGCCGAAAATGTAATAAAATTCTGGTCGACTTATTTAAGAAAATGAAGTTGACCTTGAAGGACAACATTGACAAGTCAGCCAAGGTCATCATAATACGTTCCCCTCTTTTTTATGAACATTCGGTCAGAATAATTTTTTTGTCACCCCAACGGTTACGGAATAAATTGACGTGGTCGTTTAAAATGGGACACCCTGTAGGTATAAAAATAAAAGGATTACTTAGACCTCCAAATTGATCAACCACAAGCCGCTATTGTAGAAAAACAAGAGGAAACATGAGGCGACACACAAGAGAGTAAAAACTTTTAAATAAATCCCAAAATTTAAAACTCATGGGTAATCAAGTGGAAGCAAAACCCCTTTTCTCATATCGCTCGTATTCCCATCATCGCAACAACCCTCTCAACCCCCACTCTCCAAAGTGTTCGAAAGTGTCAAACCAACATCCTATTTTATACCGAAAAACGTTTTTTTTCTCTTTTGTCCCTGAGGAATTCATTTTGTTGTTGGATAGGAGATGATGTTAATAATGACTGTGGATTACATTTAATCTATTTTAGAGTACTTATAATGCTAACTTCCTAATTTACTTGAGGATGACGTCTAGTACTCCTGACATGGTGTAGAGTAACACAGAACTGTAATCTTAATTGATGTCATTATTAAGTTGGTCAGTGGATAAAGGGGCTGGCACCTAAGTTTTACTGTTTTCTAACACATTGAATATGTGTACCCATATATAATTTTATATTAATGTCATAGTTCTGGTGTCCAAAGACAAATAATAACCTACAATTATAGATTTATTATGGAGCATTCACCACTAAGCAGTGACAGTTCTAACAATCACGCTGACCCTGAGCTCACGGTGATGCACTGTCACCTGCCACTCTAGTATGAACATTTTCCTCCAACTGCTTGGAGCGATATTTTTAGTTTTGCTGGGCGGACATTTTTCGGTCAAATCACTGTCACTACTTAGTGTGAATGTTCCTTTAAACAAATAAAATAAGATAGTAATCCTGCAAACTGCGGAACTGACTCGATGACAACCATGAATTTTCTGTTTTTGAACATGACCCAAAAACAAATCAGGCAATTCCATGAAGCGAAAAAAATGTTTATAACAAGTTTCATCAAAATCGGATAAGATTTTTGAGTTTTGAAAGTTATAATGGAACAAGTGCTTGACCCTATAAATTAGGTACCACTTCCGGGTTGAAAATAATTATTATTTTCAACCCGTGAGAATCGACACAAAAAAAACCCNAAAAAAAAAAAAAAATAATGTTTTACGTTTCAAGGTACTGAGAATCCAAAAATATCCGTTTTTTCGCCGGCACCGTCCACCGTGATGGGCACTTTTGCCAATTCGCGTTGATTGATTTTGATCAAATTTAGTATGTAGGTCCCATTTAGGGGCTACTTGCAGCCACAACTTTTTGTCACCGTCTGTCACATAAACATAATAATATGGTTCAATACTAAAAAATTAATTTAGCATTCCATATATTTATGTGACTGACTGTAACCAAAAGATTTGGACACAATTAGGACCTACATCCAAATCAGTCAACACTAAGTGCCAAAAGTGCTCATCATCACGTGACGATTTCCAAAGGTTCATTATTGAAAATAATAAACCAAAATAATTGATACATGAGAATCCGCAACAAATCTTCTATTAACAAGGAAAATTATAAAACAAACTACATATTGTCTGCCGAATATTTTGAGGTAAAAAATTCCACGCCATCTGTCATACGAATATCTAATAACGTCTAACGTATTTCTCCATTAAAATCATATTAGTATAAACTATAAAGAAGAACTCCTCTTGTATTTTATAAAATATGGTACACATTTCTAATATGGGTCCCCTCTCCATCTCAACTGCATCAGTGGCGTAGATTAATTTACTATGTTTAATAATTTATTCTAACTATGTAAACATTCCAAAAAATATGTTTTCACTTCACTGAAACGATTTTATTTTTGTAAATTTAACATGGAATTAAAAATGATATAAATGTGCACAGCTAAAAACAGTAATTATACCCACAAAATAAAATTTACAAAATGAATTGACAGGTTTCATGTCCTCTTGGAGAAATCCTCAGAACAAAGGTCTGTAAATTGGTTATATAAATAGCGAATGTGTTCAAACATGGAGCTATATATTATCAGATGTAATATGCAATTTTGAGAACTGGGACCATTTCCGGTTTTCTTTCATTCGATTGCAGGAATGCACCTCGTTTGATTTCCTATTACCAGTTGTTTTGTCCTATGTAGTGAACTGATTTAATCAGTTTTCTACGGAACTTGCGCTAGACTTGCGAATCAACTATTCGAACAACGTATAGTATGCAAATGAAATAATTTCAGACTTATAAAAATACATTAAACATTTTAATATAGATGACTTTTGTGATATTTCATAATGATATAAGGACATTATGAACTTTAATTCTTCACGTTTAAATTTTTAATAAGTTTTTAATTATTTGATTCCAATATACACAGGAATACTAAAAAATGCTACGAGTAATTCTGGTGCAGTTTTGAAAAAAATTGAAATAAAGCATCAATATTATTATTTTTTATTTCTTTTATTTGCAAAGTCGCAAATAACAAATTAGGTTTTCTCATCTTTAATTAATTGTACCTGAAATAAATCAGTCTGGTAACAAAACTTGAGTGTTTACGTGAAGCTGTTTTTTACCGAAAAAAAATCTCGGCACTGTTGAAAAATTCAACATCATTAGCATCACACAGACAGAAAAAATAGGTATTAATTTTGAGAAGTATCCTTATTCTTTTGAAGAATTTATTACTTTACAGTTATTAAGATTTTAAATCAGGTTTCACTTTTGGATGACTCTTAGCATCAATTTTCTACAATTTTATATTGACCATGTATTTTATAATGCTCTAGATAGCATATTATTTTGCATTCTACGCCACTACTACTTAAAGAACTTTGGAAAGAATAACTTTATCTATTCAGCTCTTCATCCACCACCTGAAAGGCGGTTCTTCTTCTTCTTCCAATCCCCCATCCCACATTCCCCAAACCGTACACAACTTTTCACTGAAATTCTATCTTATTTTTTGTTCCTTTATAATTTTGAAAACTTTTGTTTATTGTAGTATATTTCTTACCCAAAAAAATTTGCATTTTATTTTAAATAAATTTACAATAAATCATTTTAATCTTGGAATGATTTTTTCAAACACGTTTTAAAAGGAGGAGAGATATATTTTCTCCCCAAAAAATTCCTGGGGCGGTTGTTAAAAATTGAGAGAATTATCTAAGAATTGTAATTTGTAAACACCCTTTGTCATATTGATAGCGTAGCTGAAACTTTTACTCAAAAGTTTAAATTCTTGCGTTTCCTTGCCTGAATAAATAATGAATCATAAAACAGATTATAAGTTTTGACTTGAGGGTGACATCCGCACCCCGAAGCATATAATGACACCCTTATTTACAGTCGTCTATATAATCAGTCTAGACTAAAACGGCCTTCCGAATGACAATAGTAAAATCATCCTCATGATCACAGCTGTACGGTGCGGTACTATTTGGAACCCATACCATCATTACTATGGGGCAGTTGCATTTCACCAAAAGTTTCGTAAATGGTAGAACATCGAAATAATCACAAATTTTGAACAATAACTCCAAGGCCCTTAAAGGTCCTTTCAAAAGGGGCTAACGGAATAAACGATGCTGATTGGTTGAGGACCAATTTCGTAAGATGATCTCATTGAGTAGATATTACTATCTTCTCTGTGACAAGACTCGTTTTAGTATTTTTTTTGTAGGTAACTTCTATTAGAAACATTTAGATTTAATTAAGGATTTATTATTTTAAAGAAACAGTTAACAATTTTAATTTACACAACAATGAAAAGATAGCAATAGAATAACAACATAACTGCTGCTGTGATATCATTAGAGAATACAGCCTAACATAGTCACAAAAATGGTACAAAAATACAAAACTGGGTAAAATATTATGTACCTATACGTAAATACAACGAACATGCAATTACTGATGCGAGGAATATTCGGGTCTCAATCATTGAGATAAACATAGTTTGCAAACAATATCATATTTTCATCTACTATCCACTAAATAGGATCTGCTGACGTAAATTGCGCTTTGGCGCGATTAAAAAATTTGAATTTTCAAATCGAATTTTCTCTATCTTTTCGTAACATAAAATAAAATCTCTCTTTTCCGTCGAAATATTTGGAGCTCTTGAACCAACAGCCTTGGATATATTCAACATAATATATCCAAGGCTGTTCAAAACCTATCCGGGGACGAGTTGCTTTATATACTTGGTGTGTTCTGGATCTGGTTTCCACAATAAAAAAACTCTGCCAATGTGACACCTGGGTTTATTATTTTTCTGGCAAAAAATAATACATTTTTTGGGGGGTACCCCCCAATAAATTTTTTTTTGGAGGTACCCCCCCAAAAAAATTGAGGGGGGTTTATCATGATGATTCCAAATCTAATTAGACCCTAAATTTGACATACTTACCAAATTTGAAGTCTCTGGCTCTTACCATTCTCTTTTTAGACATGATTAATGAAAACCGCTTTAAAGCGGTAAAAACCGCCAGCGGTATATTTGATTGAACCCAAAAGTTTTGGAGATAGCTGAGACCCCAAATGTGACATACATATAAAATTTCAAATCTCTAGCTCTTACCATTCTCCTTT
>CM022883.1:14903809-14922177 GCA_012654025.1 Pachypsylla venusta
TTTTTTTTTTTTTTTTCGTGACGATTCCAAAGGTTCATTATTGAAAATAATAAACCAAAATCGCCTCTTGATCTCCTGGTCAACTATACATCATCCTTATTTCATATTATATTTTTTTACTAGTATTTACTCAGGATAATGTATAGGAGAAAACTATACGCTAAATAAACAAAGGTCGCTGATCCCGCTATTTACAGAAACGAATAAAAAGAAAAAAGAGACCCGCAAAAATATAAAAAACGAAAAAAAAAAAAAAACACTGCCCCATAAATTAATGGGTTTTATTTATTTTCAAATTTGATTTGAGTGATCTCGAGATAGTTATTTTGGCTGAGACAGAGGATTTTTTTTGCGCCTTATTATCATTAGATTAGAGCATTTATAAAAGACATGAGGCGTGTAGAATTTTATAACTTGTACAAAGTATCTACATAAATATTTATGACTTAATTTTAAAAATACTTCTACAGGAAAAAATGAACCAGCGTGAATGATTTGCTTGAAGCATGGATTGATTATAACCATGTCAGCGAATAAGAACTGCGGATGCAGTGGATACTGATTTTATAGGATGGGTAATCAGAAAGTTACAACATTTAACCCGTTGGGCGTTTCATGCTGATCAGACGATGTTGTTATATGTATTTTTTTTAAAAGGTTTTCAGGATACTGGTAGATATCATATATCGGAGATACCAAACATTTAATTAGTCCTTGTCCAAACGATAAACCAACAAGTAACACTACCAAACATTTAATTAGAATAATTGAGTTGGTGTTCTAGTGACGAGAAAGAGTAGGGCAATGGTTCAAACCTAGTCAAAGCATGCAATTCATTCTCATGAATTTGAGATATTTAGCACGTAATAATGGAACCCAAAAGAACTTTTCAGTCGTTTTCATGGAAAATAAATAAGGTCCTTGTCTGGACCTGTATATATAATGGTATGTGTTCCAGTTCGTACTGGTTTGTAGAACCGAGCATCGTCATAGGTATTTTTTTCCTGGTGTATGAAAACAAGAGTTTTGTTCGATATATCAAACTTGTGCTCAGTGGACAAGGAACCAGCGGTAAGGGTAGTCCGTGTATCAATCTACCGGCATTGCCGAATCACTTGGAAATAGAAACATCTTCATTTAGATATACATCCTTATAAAACTCAAAGCAAACATAGCTCCACAATAGCTTTTTTCACTGCGATGTTTCGACCTATCGTAATTCTTTTGAGACAAATGTTGAGACGTGTATTGCATAAGACTATATCCCAAGAGCCGCCGTGGAAGGCTGTATGAGTAATGAGTAGGCATGTTTCTTCTTCCATTTTTAAAAGCGTTCATAAGAGAGCATCTTCCCAGATAACTTGTCTTTCTCAGACATAGCGTCATTTCTTATGTTGGAGACATCTTCTAACTCCATTTGATTTGTAGCTTTTTTTTTCTTTTCCTTTTTTTCTGTCCTATTTGTTGTTAGGTTGAGGGTGGTGTTTTTATTTCCATTTTTATAAGAGGAATTCTGAATTGGCTCCTTTTTAGATAAAAATAAAAAGATTTATGTTCGGGATTTAGATTTTCTATTGGACATTTTGATTTATGAATTTAAAAGAGAGAGAAAAAAATATATCTTATATCACCCCTTTTTTAACAAAAGAAATTTCAATGGAACGAGATAATTTTTTTTAAAAAAAAGATGATTGAACTTCTAGAAGTCTTACCAAGATTCAAAAACTTCATAGAAGTCAGGTAGAAGCTTCTTAAAATTCCCACAGGTACCTATGTATAAAGCCTGTTGGAGGAAAAAACTTGCAACAAGCCCCAATAATTACTTCGACATTAATCTTTATTATCTTCTTCTTGAACTTTACCTTTTCAAGAAGAAGATAATAAAGACTACAGCAAAAGAGAGTGGACACAACCTCCTGATCTGTGTCCACTCTCTTTTGCTGTACTTTCCTGGAACGGTAAAACTCACTTGCTCTCACTGTTTCCGTAGAAAATGCGGAGAAACTCGCATTTTGCTGATGGCATTTCATCATTGATAACCTTCGTTTGCTTCTCACAGTACCTATTTATGCGTAGAAACTGCAATTCGCATATGACTTTCCATTTTTGGTTTGAAGCAGATTTTTTTTACGGCTGGATACATTTTCGTGTTAAACCTTCTGTTTGGTGTTAAAACTTCTGTATTTACGCGGGCTTAGAAACGTCACCTAATGAAGCCAGCTCCGCTCAGTGGCCATATTTAATCTTTGGCATATAAATCTTTTCCTATTCCAACTTCTAAATTTCCTCGGCCATTCCCCCTCCAGACAAAATATCGGCTCATACATTATTTTCCACCTGCTGCCATGAGCCGCTTAACTTTTTTTTAAAAAAACTGAAATTTTCTCGCAATTTCCCTGTCGTATTGGTTGTAATAAATCTTGTGTGAAATATGGCGTTGCTATGTTGTTTAGGAGAGTTTTGAAGTTTTCAAAATAGGGTTTGGGGGAATGAGAAGAGGAGAAGGTGTGGTATGGGATACAAAGCTATTCCCCCCTCTTTTTTTTCTTTGCACCCTCTTGTAGAGAAAATGTAGAAGGGAATTTGCATCCAAATTGTAATGACCTTATGGGGAAACATATTGTAGGGAAATCCAATCCATTTGGTGTATTTCAAAATTTGGTTAACTTGAGTTTTCCAAGTTGCTTTAAATATTATGACCACCATCGTTGCTAGTCTTAATTCGGTATCCTCTGATTCCACTGGAATTATTAGTTTCAAGAGAGCTTTTCTTTTTTTTTTTTTGTTCCCGCCACTGCTATTAGAAATTATACATCTTTTATTTTATTTGGAAACGGTTTATGCTTTTTTTTTTTTTTTTTGTTCTAAATAATTTTCTTTATTTTCTAACGTTTAAGCTGTAGTTTTATCGTCGGGATCGTAGTTATTATATTCGATGATGAGTTAACTTCTTGTAATATTAAATTTCACTGGCTAGATCTTTTCCGGACCTAAAGTTTCGGCTGCTTACAGGACATACCCATTGATTCAGTTAATACAAAATTTGTGTTGCTTATTGGTTTATCATTCTCGTCTGTTCTTAGATGGTGTAGTAGGTATTCAACATTTGTTTACTTTGTGTCTCAAATGTCCGCTTAATCCAAAATCGGTATAGGAATCGATTTGGTGGACTGTGGTCTTGTTTAATTTGTTAACCAAACTGTTGCTGTTTTCGTATCAATTAGCCAATTTAGATGTTTGGGACTTTGCTATTAAGATGTGTGCTATTACATTAGATACATATACAAATACAGACAGTCCACAATTATGTTTAATACAAATTCTGCGCAAGTCTGTTTTGCAATAGGACAATAATATAAATACCAGAAATGAAATTTTGGATACAACCAAAATAATAACCACACCAAAAACTTAAAAATAAAAATATGGAAGACAATCTAATAAATAACTCAAAGTCATCTTGATCTCTGACACTCCAAGGTCTTGTTCATTAGATTCTTTGAAATATTTGTAAAGTGGTTCCTTGCATTATATTTATCCCAAATGAAAACTTTGAACAACTATAAATTATAGTTCAGAGACATGGGCATAGTCAAAATGGATGGAAAACAAATGTTTCAGACAAAATACCGTCCAGAGCCTTGGGCAATGTACATAGACAAGTTGGACAGAAAACAATCAGGTGGCATTAGTTAATCTAAGCGACATACAATTAGTACATCTAGAGGAGACATATTCTGAGTTAACAAAGAAGGACTTCTTTCCTATAATTCCATATTCAACCATGTTGTGAGTGAAATAACCGTTGAAGTTAAAAGTCTCGCTATAAAAAGAAATAAGTCAAACCCGTTTGAATCGCTCGAAGTGATTTTAAAGTCATCACTTTAATTGAAACATTACATGAAAACTCAGAAGAGAAAATTGAAAAAAACACTGGATGATTACAATCTTAGATTTCAAAAGTTTTCAAAATTGAACAGGCTGCCATTTTGATTCGGTAATCTTTAAGATATTTTCTTTTTTCATGTATGCGTCTCCATTAGTCCTTCGAATCGCATAAGGAAGATGATCTATGATCTGGTCGCTTTATCGCTGAATTGAGGTTCCGTAAACTGTTCTAATTCCGATGTTTATGTGCTCTAGCAATCTAAAATATAGAATTTCTTTGTAGTTATGCCCAATGGCCTTTTCACAATTATTGTGGTTATCACAGCAATAATAAGAACCTCTAGCACTAATAATCTCTTCAATCTTATATTTTTAATGTGGTAATGCCATCACTGGTCGCTACTCGCATTAAAGTAACTCAATTCAATCGTCCTCACGAGGCCGAGTGCACCCTGAAATTACAAGCAATAAGATAAAAAAATCGAACCGGCTGGGAATTGAACCCTGGTCCCCAAGTCCAAAGACAGTGTGATACCCACCAGGCCAGAAGGACTGCCTTACTCTATCAAATTAATACAATCCTTTTTAAATTCCCAGTTCAGAGACGCATATTTTTTAAATCTTACATTCCCAATTCAGAGATACAGTGATAGACTGTAGTAAAGATACACACGGTATATGAAATGCTGGTTGAAGTGTTCAAAATGCTTACTTATCTTACAGTTAAGCCGCAAGCGTAGGTAATGAACCGTTTGGTATCTATACAAACATATAATTACCTATATAATATTTTTCATTAAATTTTTTTCTGGGGGGCAACTATGATTTTTCTGTATTTCGTTTGGAAAAATATTATTAATTGAAAAATTTGGTATCATCTTCTTCTTAGAATTGGTCAATTATCTAAACCACCTGATTATTTATAAGAACCAATACAGTTCGATTTAACTTGATTTATTGGTTCTTTGTCTAAAGTCTCTACCTAATTCTACAGTCCGTCTTCAAGTTAATAGATTTTCGATGTATCATCAAATGCTCCATTAATTTTAAAAACAATTTTGTTAGGGATTCATTGGGTAAATGGAGACCTTTTGAAACTCAGCACTGTAAAAAATTTGGTTCCAAAGAGGCCTCCTTAAGTTTACATTAAAAATACTCCTTAAATCACAAGCATTTCAATGAATTGAATGTTAAGAAATGTTTAATAATAATTATTATTGATGCACCGATGACCTGATGAGTAGTGTATTTCCAAACGGTACTGTCCTTTAACTCCATTGATGCATCTTATGGAGCAATTATAAGGGTCATCTGATCCATATTTTGAATATTGTAAGGACTTTTCCAGTGTATTCAGCATTTCTGAGAGTATCCTCTGCAGGTAGATTTCACATACTCTGACCGAGGAGATTTTTTAATCACCAAGACACGCACATAACATAAAAGACGTAAGTACAAATAGCATTTGTTTTAGAATATAAGTTCCAGACATTCTGTTGAATGTCTGGCCAAGGAGGTACAACTTAGCAAATTCCAACATAATTAATAGTCATAATAAGATCCTTACCAAAAGTTTCATCAGAGTCGGACCCAACTAGGATTTTTTTTTTAAAAAAAAACTACCTACATGATCCAATAGAAAAATTTATTATTATATAATATTCCATATCCATGTGTTCATTAAAGCAATACAAGAGTCAACATAAAACATAAGAGGTTCCAAGGATCAATTCTTCATTTGAGAAAAATAAAATGTCTTCCATTTTTAACCAAAAAATTTTCTTTTAAATATTTATAGTCTTTATCGAAACCCAAAACACAGAAAGAGTGATTTTATTTTTTAAAAAAGTGACCTATTCCGTTTTTGAAATTTAACAATTTATTGTGTCTTGTAGCTATAATATATTTCCGGCATTGCAATGGATTCCGGGCAGCAGCAAATATAATTATGAATTTCGATAACTCCTAAATTTATTGAACACCCCACATAAGCCAGCGATATTATTTTCATCACTAATTCCCCCATCAATATTATATTTTTAAACTGAGAACAATTGATTGAATTACCATTTCACTTGTATTGAGTTGGGGTAGGAGCTTCATGGCTATTTTCATTAGGATTCATCATCCCCCACCACCCACCCCATAGACACAGTATCATCCCTCATCCCTTAAGAAGATAAATGATTTATAGGTTATCTTCTAATTTAGATGGTCTCCAAAAATAAAATATCATCATCGGAGATAGGGCACTTTCAATTATCTTTCTTGTTTTAAAATATTAGCAGTCTCCTTCTTTCTTGAAGATGAATATCTGAGGAAGTGAATGTTGACGATTTCAAAAACCAACATTGATGCAGCCGGATTTACATTGGAGAATTTTCTTGATTTAAGGAACTTGACTAAGGTAATTTCTGTTGCATCAATAAATACATTATTCAAAGTTCAAGATCCGAACCAAGCACGTCAAAAGTTATGCTATAGGATCTCTCTGTTGAAATGCCAGGTGCCTTAAAAAGTGACCCCCCTGTGGGGGGGTCACTATTATATAAAGATAAAGCATTTTTTTACTATCCAACTGAAAGAAAGAGATTCTAATGATTTGTATCATGCCTCTAAAGCACTAAACGAAACGGGAGGATCCTTGCTAAATGACTTATAACAAAAAATAGCCCGTAATATTTGTTACGGCTAATATTTTAATTTCAAGTTCGGTAGCCTCAGCACCTTGTTTGCAAGGATGTCTAGCACTAGACACTAAAAAAATTTTTTTAGTGCTTCCAGACAAAAAGTGTGGAAGTAATAATCAAGTATCTATTTCTCGCCCTCCATACTGTTTTTGGAAAGAAGAATAAAAGAACAATTCATTATATTCGACCATGATTCATCTCTGTATATTCTTTTTCATTAACTGCCCCCCACCATTTTGAAATTCAAATGAACATCCAAAACAAGTAAAAAATAATAATGATCAATTATTATGATTATAACAGCTAAAAAACTGGTTCAAATTTGATGTGTTTGAGAAAGAGAGAAGATGAGTATTATTTCTCTCTATTTCTATGATTGTTCTTGCTTACTCTTTAATTTCAATAAGAAATACCCCTTAACCCGTGAGTGGCCACCTTCCGCCGTAGAACACGAACGGTCCACTATACAGATTTTTTCTCACCCTGGTTTTGCTGTGTGGTCTAAGGAAATACTGATTTTTTTTCAAAGAATTTGTTTCAAATCTTCTTTGATCAATATTTGAAGCGATTTCTGTAAGTTTATTTTCCAATAGTACCTAGACTACCCAGTTCGATCCCCTATTTTGGCACTTTTTTTTTCTTCTTATATTATTTTATAAAATGTTAGAAATGTACCTAAATAATTAAAATAATTAATTATTTAGGTCGTTATTATGTTTACATTAATATGTAATTAAATAAATAGCCACAAAAAAAGACGAGAAATTTCAGAAATTTCGACGAAAAAATAACGCCGCGACTGGTCACATTGTGAGAAAAATTCTCACCGCGGTCCGCGTCTTCAGCTTTCCGAATGCCTGAGGCAACTGAAATGCAATGTATGTCGGCAATTTTTTGTGAGCACAAAGTAAAACATATTTTGAACAGCTGCTGAGAGACCCGACAAGTTGGAGCCAATAATTAGAGAGTTATTGCGTTTTTGCCGACAGGGTGAGAAAAATTCCCTATAGAGGACCTCTCACCGGTTAACCCTTGATTGTTGGGGTTAATTTTAGTTCATTAATACCTGTTGTTGTTGTTATCTTTCAAAATGAACTCTTCTATTTCTGGATTGAAGTTTAAAAAATGTTAGAACTTATAGATCAAGACAAATGCTAGATGGTTTATTATTTTATTGTGTACAACAACCAGTGGTTGTTGACACATTACAATAGCTGAAAAATAGTAATAAAGAATTAGAATACCTAGATAAATAATATTTAAACCTGTAAAAAATAGTATAAAGATAACTAAATAGCATAAATGAAGAAGTGCTAGAACACATCATTTCCAACAATGAATACGGCCACATGTACAGTTTGATTTTGCTCGGTTTTCAGGATCTTTGAACTCTTCACTATGAGTGAATTTTTTTCACTATATTGCCATGATTTTTTAAAAATATTTTCTAGTACTTTTTCATGCATAAATCCGAAAAAATTATGTTAAAGCTAATTTTGTATTTTTCTCACCCCGAAATCCATTCTGTAGATGTTCAAAATATGGAAATGTCAGGGAATGATTGTGCTGTTCCCACTTTTCTTTTTTAATCAATTACGATTCTAGGTACCTGGTCACGGTGTAAACAAAATCATTGAATTCAAAATGATGTTAGTAGACGTAAAGATAGTCAATAAATTCATTATTATTGGTGCGAGTAATAAAACTATTTGGAGGGAATTTTAAATAATAATATAAAATAAACTATTAATTTGATTTAATTAATAAAAACATAAATAATATATGTAGGTACACAAGTAATGATAATTTTTTTTTTTTAAAAAAAATAAGGGTTAATTTTAATTTATAATTATATAATTAATTTATTATATAATTAAAAATAAGTTTTCAATTCTAATTATCATAGAGTCAACACTGGCCTGAAGGTCATAGCCTGAGTACTATTGAAAGCTCGCCCTAATATTATTTCATAATACCTTGTTTTTTTTTTTTTTTTGTTTTTTTTTCATTCTGAATCAATAGGTACTGTCATTTTGTAAATATTTTAATTATAATAATATTCTTTCTTCATTTTGTGTACCCGTTGAATAATCAACGTAACTTTCAATAACGTGGAGGTCAATGTTTTCTAATATTAACCCTCAAAGTTTTAGATTTCTAGGGTCAGCAGATCCTGAGATAATTTACGTGAAACGAAGAACATATTAAATTTGATTTTAAGTAGTTTAGACATTTTAAGGTTTTACCAAATTTCAGGAAACATTAGTCGGTACATGCCTATACAAAAAAAATCGGATTGACATAAATATTTTACTCCTCCTAAAGTTGAGGCCATGTCAGCGTTTGTGTACATTAACTAAGGATACATTTTAAAATACCGGTTCTTTTTAGTGTATTTGAGAAGCTATTCGTGTTTATTTCTTCGAAGATATATTTTTTAAAATTGTCAGTGGAGATCTATTAGCGTAGCGCAGTGCGTGATATATCTGTTATTAAGTAGTCATCTTCTGCTTCGGATGTTTTTTCCCTTTTAGATTCTACAATATTTTGGTAAGTGAAGAATACGATACCATCTTGAATGATTTTAAAGAGACGTTAAGAAAAAANAAAAAAAAAAAAAAAAAAAAAAAAAAAAAAAAAAAAAAAAAAAAAAAAAGAAGAAGAAGAAGGAACAAAAAAGGATGTAAAATGTATCCAGCGTTATGTAGTTATTAGTAGTATGCATAATGACAAGCAAATGCTTTTACTGTAGTATTTGCTAAAGTAAAATCGTTTGCTTGGTTTTTACTCTTTTATGGAGCACTTGCCAATGTAAAAAAGTTTGTTTTATATTATGCACACTAGTTAGGTATATAGAATAGAATCTAATTTGCTTACGAGAAGAGCCAACCCAAACAGAGATCGCTGATAAAGGAAAAGCTATTAGACAAATATATACTCAATGCAAGACGCTGAATACACCAGTTCTCGTTAGATCACTCAGTAAAATCCAGCGAGGAATAACTTTGCGGGTGTCCACCCACAAAATTGAGGTTTAAAACACCGTCAACTCCATTGTTCCTACGGTTAATGGTGTATACGACGAATCATTGACGCTGGAAACCATTTCTATATTTAGATTTGAAAAAATTATGGAAATATGCTGAGAAAAAGTATTTATTATGGTCCTTGGCTGGAACTGTCTTCATGCGTATAACCAAGCAGACGGGGAACGTTTTTCAGTACTCGTAGTTTAATTTTGGATGTGGATTTCATGATTTCAGTCGCTGTGGGAGGTAAAAATATATCTGTCTAGAATAATCACACTTCCAATTTCCAACTATCGTTTTTTTTTTTTTTACGAAAAAAGAAGATTAACGCCTTTGAGGTTTTTTTCAACGAAAAATCGATGCCGAAATTTTCTCTTAGTTAAGCTAATGCTTGGGATTTTCCCCATGTTGTACGAGATATTGAGTTCATGGTCTGATATGAACCAGGTGACAAATCCGTGTCAGTCTACAAATTGAACTAATGAGGCTGTTAACATTGACCTTTGTATTTATAAACATTAATAAAAAATATATGCTCAGTACAAATTGTTTTTATTTTTCAAAGAAAATTTCATTCGTGTTTCGTTCTTGTAAGCAATCAAACTTTTTCCATGTGAATATTAAAACGCGGGGATTGCATTAGATTTATTGGTTTAACAAATAATGTACCTAATGACGTATAAATATAAATTTACATTACGTAATTTTAATTAAAAAAATGTAAATTTTAACAATTCGCTATAGTTTCTTAACTTTCCTTTTCTAGAAAAATAACCCAATTACATTCGCTTAGATAGTTTATTTGGTGTCCTTCTCCCTGTGTTAAATTGCTCGACATTGCTGACCTTACATCCAAAAGACCTAAATTTCTATATGTACCTTTTAAACTTTGTTTCGCTTAATGTCAATCTGTAAGCTTTTTATTCAAAATCTCGTATAACTTGAGGGGAAGTTCTCTTGGACGCAGTACTTGATGGACAAAAAGGAGCCAAGTCTTCGAAATCTGGAGTACTAGCAATAGTTCGTACCACCTGGAGGAAGACGTTTTGATCGGCCCTACCAGGATGAATAACTCTTATCTATTTAATTTAATTAGCCAAAGTTATTAGGTTAGCTAGCCAAACCTTTATGTGCTTGCGTTCAGAAGAGCCTGATTGGAAAAAAACGACATAACTTGATGCAACTGTTGTCGCTAATACAACAAACTTCCTGTAAAGTTCCTGAGTAACAGAACAAAAGTTATTGAAGATTTTGAATATTTCTTCATGAAGTCCCCTTTTTCTTATTCTTGTCTAAATTTATTTTTCACGCCATTAACAACAACATCAGCAACTCATGTTATTACCATTTTATAATGATGGATAATGCATGAGAAATTAAAAAACAACAAACAAAACAGATTGGGTTGCGTGTGCAATTCTGTGTTTTACCCATCTACCTACTGTGGCAAGTTTGGAGTACAATACTCATTTGTGTAGCTACCTATAGTATAGGCTATTAATATGTAGGTATGTATGTTTTATGTAGGGTTGTAACACACTAATATAATTTCGGCACAAACTTTTTGAAGTTCAATGAGCTCCGAAAATCAGTTCTCCTACTTTCTGGATATGCAATTGGGGGAAGGTACAGTCCTGTTCTCTATTCAAAGAGAGAGATATGTTTAATTTAGCACCGATATCTCTATGATGTTTGCCTTGGGACACAGCATTATTGGATGTTCTCTTGAAAGATCCTTTACTGATCCTTCAGATCTCTTGAAATGATGCTGCGAACTTTATGATGACGTGAACAAAATAATGCTTTTGATTAGTATCTTCATTTAAATCAGTCTTCGAAAGTTTTTAGGGGTGATTTTGTATAAGTATAATGTTATCGCCTGATGGCGGCTAAAATATATTTTTCTAAATTTGCTAAGGAATTTTGTTATTGATCCCCCTGTCCTATAAACAATATTCTAATAATTTCGTATTTCTCTTAAAAGTGAGGTATAAATGGCTTGTAAATTTCCTTCTTCTCCTAATCTACCCCTACTGCTTGGTTGATGTTAACTTCTGTCCTCTCAGCTGGGTCTATAATCCTAAATTTCCTTCTTCTCCTGATCTACCTCCGCTGCTTGGTTGTTGTTAACGTCTGTCCTCTCAGCTGGGTCTATAATCGTAAATTTCCATCTTTTCCTGACCTACCTCTGTTGCTTGGTCGATCGTAACTTCTGCCCTCTCAGCTGGGTCTATAATCAATCATTGTTTTCTTTGTGGAGAGTAGTACTCATTATCTACCCTACGGTTGGATTTCCTCTTGAAGGATGATATTCCGGCTAATTCGATGTTTTGCTATAAATGCTGCAAACTTCATAATGTAATGCTGAAAATTGTCGTTTTGCCGATTACTCGTTATCTATTATTTACTATTTTTCTACAATATATTGTGCATCAACTACAAAAAATAAGGCGAGTCAAGAACGCTTTCGTCTGTTACGACATTCTCAAGTAAACTGTCAGCTTGAGAATGTCGTAACAGACGAAAACGTTGTGACTCGCCTTATTATTTGTGTACAGGTACCTAGTTGATACACAATATTTTATTGCAATTTATATTTCATAATGACTACAGACATCCTAAATAACATTTCTAAATTAAATTTACTATTTTGTTTCGCACCATATAGGAGGGATGTATGTTTCAAAACTTTCTGTTAGCCAGCGTCTATGGCACGTCCAGCGAGATTGTACCATGGGTGTCCACGTAGGTTTGCGCCCTCGTGATGCTAGCTTTTTTCCGGCAGGGTGAGGTCAATGTGGGTAGCTGATTTGCCAGTTTCCGGCGAATGGAGGGTAGAACCCTGGTCTTGAATTAACAATAGATGTTAAAGTGACGTTAAGCCAAAATAAAAAAATATAAAAAAAACTTTCTAAGTTTAACTATTATGGAGTTACGATTTTGAGTCAATATCTCAACTACTGGGCTTTGCTTCTTATATGTACCCATATTACTTTTCAACCAAAGTACCAGTTTTATATTGGGGAAAGTAGCCCTAAATCTTGGACACGTACAGCAAGAGCCACATTCATTTTTATATTGTACAAGGTTATACGTATTTTTTTTTTTATATATTTTTTAATCATATTTATATATAAAAATCTTTCTTTTATTTTTTTAACTTGTTCATGTCGTGTAGCTATGTCACGCAGCAGGCTAGCACATAAGAGACAGGACATGGTTTGGTTTCTTATGTTTTGTTAAAACTCTGCATAAAATTATAAGTAGAGCATATAGAACCAAAGCATAAAGCAAACGTTCACAACTTCATTGAGATCTTGAAATAAGAAGAAGACATATTATTCAGGAATATGAATTTGATTGCGAGATAGGCAAAAGATAAGCAAACGGAAATTCTTAATCCACATTTAGAGAAGGTAAAGTTCAGTGGATTCGACTATTTTCAAAGAAGTTTTACGGTTTTAGGGGGGGGGGGGGTCCATTATCGATGTTTTTTTTTTTTTTTTCGTTTGTACTGTATAAGTGTTCTATATGTTTTGTCAAATTATCTCTTCCAGTTAACTGCTTCCTTTTTTTATTTCATATCTTTATTATGACAGTTATTATGAGTCAGTCAGTATTTTACAATACCAACAAGGTATTAAAATATCAAAAATTCAAAAATATCCACCATCTATTTTGCAGCGAAAGTCTATTTTTTTATTATGCTTGTAAAATATTGATTTCTTTATCTTGTTTTTTTTTTTTTTTTTTTTTTTTTTTTTTTTNTTTTTTTTTTTTTTTTTTTTTCAATTTTATGAATAGAGTGACGCTATATTGGATGAATAGGTAATTCGAATATTTAATATTTGGAAAAAATATTTCTTTGCCATTGAAGCAAAATATTATCAGAAAAATTGCTTCTACTCGGAGGCTCTTTGTTCCATAATCTACACATAATTTATTATTAATATTTGTGTTAGTGTTTACTAATTTTGTTGTGGATTCTTTGTTTACAGTTCCGCAGCTACAGTGTTGAATCAAAAATCATTTTATTTATTACGAATGTTTCTTATTTATTTGACAAATTGTATTTTAAATCTAAAATATTTTATTTTGTTTTAGTTAGGTCTTTTGTGTATCTTTGCTTTGTTCTTCCTTCATCATCATTAACAATGGCATTGTTCCCCGCGCGCCGCGTGTTCTCATACAACTTATTGTATAAATACTCTAGTCATTTAAGTTTTTTTTTTTTTTTTTTTTTTTTTNATTAAGTGGCGTAGTCACTTGTAAGTTTGGGTGTGATGAAAGCGGGATAGTCGATAAATGCAGAGGAATTTGATATTCATTATTGGAGGGACGCGAAAAATGATATTATCGCAGGTCGTATTAATCAAGGTTGTAATGAAGACATTTTCTAAACTGAATATTTCTCTATTTCCAATTGATATTTTTAACATTTTTATTTCCCTCATTAATGTGTCACCTGGTTCTAGAGAGACATTTCTTAGTAAATATTTCAAAAGGAAATTTTCAATCAACATACCTAAAATATTTTAAACATAATATTTAAACATCTTTGTAAAATTAATGGGGCAAATACGAGTCGCTTTCAACATCATGAATATGAATTTAGTCAAAACATGATGAGTAATGATGAATGGGTGGATGGAAACTATGAATTGACTCAAAGATGAAATAGGTAGACAGTAGACAGGTCACAAGTAGAAGTGTGTAAATGGAATAATTGGGGAACGCATAATGGATATTGAAATGGAGCGATTCAAATTTCTTACGATTAAACCGTACGTGAAATTTGACGTTACATAAATGATGATTCAATTCAATAAATAAATGAAAAAAAAATGTTGTGTTAAGAGCATGTTCGATATAAAGTACCTGATTGATTCCCCACGTTATTTTTAAATTTGTATGCCCATGCTTGGATTCTAGCTATAGTAACTAAGTTTCCCGATTGAGAATCTTCAAATTCAGTTACTAAGGTTCTCTTTGTTTTCAATTGCATTCATGTGCGGATATAGGGGAGGGCACGGGGGGCACGTGCCCCCCAGTTTTTTTAAGCAGGCGGTGTTTCTCAAATTTCATTATACCTAATCACGTATTTTTTTAAAAAAAAATCAAATGAATGGTGATCCGCTGTGTCTTTTATCCCTTTCAGAGGGGGGGGGGGCACGGGCCCCTAAATAATACCCAATCCTGATACTAAATAGAAATATGTAGGTAAATAAAAAAATTTCAAACATTCTGTCATCAGTCATGGCACTTTTTTTCGTCATCACGCTTATAAACCCTTATGAAAGGTATTTGTGTTAAGCTCTACAGCTTTTAACAAATTAGGTATCGTGCCTCGATAAACATTGCATTAAAAAGTACTGCCCAGGACTCGAACCCCCCAGTCCCCCAGTCCCTGGGTTACGAGTCCCTACCCCTCCCCCTTCCAAATTTTCTATTAAGTATATTGTGCGGTTTGAGATTGTGCCCCCCAAAAACAAGAGGGCTATATCCGCGCATGATTGCATTCGGGCCAGAGTTGTTCCAAGTTGAAGTTGCTCTTAAGTTTTTCTAACAATACTTTGAAAAAAGAAAGAAAATATCTATTCCCGAAGTAAATCAACAGGTGTTGCAGTGATTTTCGCACACTGACTGCAGACATGGTCTTACTCAGGACAAACTAATGATCTTGATTTTTCAAGTGAATAACCATTCATTGGAAAGTTATTCAAATTGTAGTCATTTTTACCCAAACAGGAGATTTTAATCTCACACAGGTGAATAGTTATGATTTGAAAAAGAGTTTAAAAAGACCATTTTTAACTTGCAATGTTCTGACTAAATTCATATGAATCTCAAAATACTTTCATTTTCTTATAATTTACTAAAATGTATTGCAATTGGGATATTTAAAATTCTAATTAAGATTTCAAATTTGACAATTTGGCGCCTCCCTTGAAAGTGACAAAAATTTGAAAATTACTGTAAAATCTTTTCCTTTTTGGAATGTTTCTGCATTTTTCAATTTTTTTTTTCCTTTCTTGCGATATTTATCCTGGCACCTTTTTATGGAAAACATTGTAAATATCTACGATAGAAGGCGTAACTACTAGAAGGCCAGACCCTCTAGTACGATCTGTATGAATAAACACAGATTTAGTTTCTTTAATACTTAGACAGCACAAAATAAGAAATAATATAGAGGGGAAACAAAATATTGCGGTAGACATTTTCTTAATGAGAATTTGGCACACATTTCAAACGAAATTGAATTTGTTTTGTATGCATTCAAACAAACCGAGTCAAAATTTTATTTGTAGCGTGCATTTTATATACAAAGATGCATACAGTTCGTGCTATTCTGCAAATGTGATGTATTGGATACATAAAGTGTTGTTCAGGAGATGCAGGAAAACAGAATGAAAGTAGTCAACGGTTGATACACCAAAAACGATGAGAGCCATGTATGAAGAAAGTGAGATCAATACAAGAGGAAAACAGATTAGAGAAATACCGAAGGAAACATTGATATATAACATCAATAGACACCTAATGGAAAAATATGTAACGGTAGACGAGTATGAGGAAAAGAGAACAGGAATGGTAAACGTTAAGACTGTCGACAAAAACAAGAAACAATGATCTTTTGGGTATGGATTTGTGAAAACATTGAGCGAATTCACGATTTCAGTCTGTCAAGGACTGTTTAAGTATTTTTAAACATCTATGTATTCGTTCCACGATAACTCTCGAACGCCTTGTCCAATTTTGATAAAAATTGGTATGGGCAATTGGGCATTCACTATGTTCATATCAAGTTTTTGGCCGAAATGTAGACTATTTATTTGGGTGACGTCTCTAGTACAGAGATCTAGTACTATGTTCATATAAAGCTTTTGGCCGAAATGTCCACTAATTATTTGAGTGACGTCTCTAGTACTATGTACATTGAGCGATTTCGTGGATTCAGTCAGGCTACAGTTATTTTCTTTATACATCTGTTCGTTTCACAATGACAATCGAATGCCTAGTCCGATTTTGATGATACATGGTATGTGCATTCATTATATTCATGCAAATAGTTGATTAGTTTTTGGACCCTATTTAGCAACCCAATATTTGATTGACGTCTGTAATACAGATATCTACTAGTTTTCTTTTTATAATAATGATTTTTTTGTGATACTTTTTTGTTCAAATTTCCCCTTTATTTTATTAGTATTTTTCGAATTAATGAAACCTAATCCATACATCTGTAAAACACTCATCGCATCCCCCAGTCCCAAGTGCACTCAGTGATGACACCGTGTATACAAATATACTCAAAACATGAATATTTTCATTTTTTATTTATGATATCAACTACAAGAATTTGTTATTTGTTGTGTGTGCTTCGTGTTGCGATGAATTATTATGTGTTCCGAAGATATATTTATTCATATGTGTATGAATGTACCTATGTGTGTTTCTGTACATATATACCTTAACTTTAGCATACAGGATGTTCCGAATAACAAATCTATTTATAGTTTTTCTATGATTATATTATCGTCATTATCAAAAAACGGTTTCCAATATATTTTTTTTTGCAACAAAAAACTAAAAGTTTGTGCTATACAAATATTCAGTCACATTATAAACCAAGAGAAATACCGTGTGGGCATTTTATTTTATTTACTCTCAAGAATGTTGTAATAAAATAAATTTTGGTAGATTATTGAACATAAAAACTAACTAAACTTTTCATTTCTTGTATATGATATTTTATAGTACTACCACGTGTTTTAAATATTTCCTTATTCTGAATTTCAAATGCTTCCCTTTCATCATTTTAATATTTTTAAAGTAAATAAATTTTTCTTTTATTGTTTCAGGTAAGATGATCATGATAGTAAGAACTGTGTTCTGATCTAACAATTGAGTGTCGGTGAGTGTTTCATCAAAATAATATTAAATCAATAGCAATTATTACATTAGATGTGTAGTCCGTTTTGTCCCATTTATGTTAATAGCACTCAAGATACCAGCATCAATCTGATCTTTTTGTAGTGAAATTGCTTCCTATCAAAAATTCACACCATCGCATCGGTTTTTTCGTATAATAAAACCAGAAAGTTTGCTACCTCCTTTGGATGGGTCCAGAAGACCAAAGTTTGGTACTCCTTTTACCCTAGAATTTTCAGAGCCCCTGAGCACCATTTTATTGTACATTGTGCACTATTATTACTCAAAATCAACTGTTTTTAATCATTTCTATATCCATGTTTTTCTAAAAGAAATAATGGTAAAAATCTGATTAGATTACCATTTGTTGAATTTTTTTTGGGTTCCAGGACACCCTGATCGTATTATCTGCATCTTCTTCTCAATGGTTTGAGCCATCTTTGGACCCCGTTCAACTCCTGCTGCTTTCAGTGGTAAAAGTATTGTAAGAGAAGACTCTTCCAATAATTTTACATTAGCTAATTTCGGGGTTCCCTTTCTTCATGACCTACACATTTTCATATTAAACTTCCCAGCTTTTTTGAAATGTTCAATGGAACCTGAATCAATATTATCTAACTAGGTGTGTCCGTGGACAAAAATGGGCGGAGCCATCCGTTTCACTTCGAATTTTCGGGCACCACATAAACTTTAGCATATTGCTCCATTATTCCGTTAAAACAAGATTTTTTGAGAATACCGCACCTTTCTTGATTGCATCATGCCGTTGAGTAGTAGGTCCTATTTAAAACGCAAAATAATCGGCCGAAAAATCGGAAACGGTTCA
>CM022883.1:14923081-14959052 GCA_012654025.1 Pachypsylla venusta
TTTATGCAGAATATGAAGAAAAAAATTTGGTAAAAATCGGTTGAGTAGTTTCGGAGGAGTAGAGTAACAAAAGTTTGCAGTTTGTAGGGAGTATAAGGCTACGCTTCGCTCCGCCCAATTACAATTCAATGCCACCATACCCCCTGTATAATGTACCTATGTCATATGAATATGTATGTACCTAATCAACCTTTATTCTAAATAAAAAATACATTTTGATGTAAAAATTTATCATGGTTTATTAAAAGTGGGTGGTATTTAGAAATATTTTATTATAAATATTATAATAATTCTAATTACGATGTACCTACGTATGATGTTAGCGGAAAAAGTATCTATGTTTGTATGAATGCATTATGCATTACTTGGTCATTTATATCTCCGTCAATGCTTAGTTATCCGAAGTGAATTGAAATACAGGTAAAATAAGAGTGAAGACTGTACAGTTGCCAAAAATGTTTGTAGAAGATTGGGTAAAACAACAGAGATAATAAATGTGATTAAAATAAGATATCTGGAGTACTTGTGACAGATTTATAGAAAATAAAAATGCAAATTGCAGAAATTTAATGATAAGCACCCAGAATGGAAAGAGATCTAATGACATGCCAATGTTCTCACGGAAATACAGAAAATCATCGGATATAACCTATACGAAATTTTGAACATTTTAGATTTATAAAATAACACTTTTAATAAATGTAATTTAAAACACAAAGAAAGTTAAAACATCAAAAACTTGTAAGTTCTAACAACAGTAATTCTTTGAAGAGTAGATACACTTTATATACCATGAATCTCCAGGAGGTTTAAAAGTTACCGAAAGTAATCAGCAAATTTTATGAGCATACATCATGATGACCTAACCAAATTTCATCAAAAGTTGACCGAACAAATAAATATAAAAATGGTAGTGTTAACACTAGACTTTGTTCTATCAACTAATTTTGTGCACCCCTTTTGATAAAAAACAAAACAAATCAAGGATTTTCAAAGAACACCCACAAACAGGAAGATAATGTGAAAATAAAGAATGTGATACCTAGATGTCTTGGAAAAAAAATCTAAATCCACCTGAGACAATAGCATTACAATCAATAGCAACACTTAACAGCAACCTTTACTTAAATGCTTAATCCAAAACAGAAAAAAATATCCCACACATAGAGCAAAAATAAGGAACACTTAATAGAATATTTAATTCTATTAAAAGAAAAATAGATATAAAAGAAATCAAAATTAACCCTCTGCGAATCCTTTTGTATAAATATCTTGATTGACTTTGAACTACTCATACAATTAAAAAAAAACTAATGATGAAGAGAATTAAAACATTTTTTAATAAAATAAAAAAAGAAATAATGAACAGAAGGAAATAAAATCACAGTATAGATACAGTGTGTTACAATATTAATGTACATAAGTAAAATCACAATTCCTTAAACCATATTCTACTAGTTCTGTAAAATTTATGGTGGATATCATGCAGTTAAAATGAGGTCGCGGTTGTCTCACTTGAGCCAAAAACGAATCAGTATTTTGTATTAACATAATTAACGGACAAATTATTCAAAATTATATGTGGGACGAACATATTAGGGTAGATAGAATACTGAATTTTTACTTGACTATTGCAGTGAAGATTTAGATATAATACTGAATCTTCACTTGACTATTGAAGTGAAAATTTATATATAATACAGAATCTTCACTTGACTATTGAAGTGAAAATTTAGATATAATACAGAATCTTCACTTGACTATTGAAGTGAAGATTTAGATATAATACAGAATCTTCACTTGACTATTGAAATGAAGATTTAGATATAATACTGAATCTTCACTTGACTATTGAAGTGAAGATTTAGATATAATACAGAATCTTCACTTGACTATTGAAGTGAAGATTTAGATATAATACTGAATCTTCACTTGACTATTCAAGTGAAGATTTAGATATAATACTGAATCTTCACTTGACTATTCCAGTGAAGATTTAGATATAATACTGAATCTTCACTTGACTATTCAACTGAAGGTTCAGTATTATATCTACTAATTATAGTTTTACTTGACATATATAGTATCCCAATTTAACCATACGAGATAAACATATGATTATTGAACTATTTCAATAAGATTTATCTTCACCTAAATATAAAAAATAAAAGGTTGTTAATTAGAGGTGACTAGCTTCTAACTTTCCTGAGTACATCATCAGAGCTAGGTTGATCAAAGGCCCTTGAAGTCGAGAATTTTACGACCCAACCGAAAAAACTATACAAGGAGGACTATACAAGGAGAAAAATTTTCTATTTTTGATATCCAGATTTTGTACTTTCATTTCATCATCATGTAGTTATCAGTTAAACTGTTTTGATGGAGCTCTCCATTGATATCGTTGCTGTACAAACCTCTTCATCTCGGAAAAAGACTTGTTCCCAGCATCCTCCAGTATTTGTGAGCAATATTTTAGTGGAGGTTTTCCTCGTACTGATGTCTTTCCTATTTCAGTATGTGATTCACTATTCCTTCATATCTTAAGTTTTGGCCTATTAGTTGATAACTTCTTTTTCTTATGTTGTTCATTATTCATTTAAGTGTGCGCCAATTTTTTATGGGCATCCTGTATATCAAACATTACTTACTTGGAAAAGAAGTTCCTTTCTTTACCCATGGGATAGGATAATAATATTTTGTTGTATTGATATCGTTGCTATTAAAGGGCAACATGCAACAATAGTGAACATAAACAAAAGGTGTTTCTTCAAATCTTCTTTGGAATTAGGTATTGGGATAATCTTTTATTTAAGGAAGTATTTTTACAAACTCTTTGTGATCACTTCATGGCTAAATACTTTATAATTGTCCTTTGTTTAATCTATTCCGTTAGTTTCATAATTTATTGTAATTTTGTAAAAAAAGAAAAAATATTGTCTTATTGCAATTCGGATATAATTTTAGTGCTGATTTCAAATCTAAAACCACTTTTCTTTAGCAGCTCTAGTAATTGGGATGTAACGTTAGTGAGTTATTTTCATTAATCATATTTTGTTTAAATTGTATTTTATCTCTTTCACTCTAAAATTGAATATTTGTTGCTTTATAAGTTTTCGACGTAGTTCATAAATTCATATAGTTTTTCTCCAATGGTATTCTGTTTTTTCATGATGTCGGTAGGTCTCTTTTATCCGCTTATCATTATGTTAAAAAATTAAACTTTATAACCCTCTCAATATTCTTCAAGGTACGTGAATCCATCAATCCGCCGTTCGTCTCCTGTACGTCTTAAGCGGAACTTTTGCCATTTAGCGTTGAAGTATTATCATGTAACTTTATATGCAGATCCGATTTGGTGTGTCGATGTACTCCTTCATGAACGGACCGAATCCTCCTGAACTGACGATGTTTCAAAATAATGGAGAAACAAAATATTTTTTATATACTTGTATTATTTACTAATATAATTACATAGAAGTGGATTTGTTCTTGGGAGGCCCTGGTCAATTATAAATATCCTCAATCTATGTATTTTATTAACAATAATTGAAAACATCAGTAGCATGCATGCTTCCATTGCTGCAGTTTTATACTTGTTAAACCATCGTATTCGATGATGGTAAATAATCATGATGATTGTGGGAAAGAAATACAAACTCTGACTCCATCATCAAAATAGTAATTCTGTGAACTGTAGACCTCATTTAGTTCCACCAAAAATGTCTTATGATGTGTTGTAAAAAACATAGCAAGTGAATGATATTTATTATGTTACTGGTCTTTGGTTGGAATTGGTAAACTTAAAGTTATCCGGAAACATAGACTCAACCAGCGTGCGGACATCTTAAGATTCTGTCCTTGAAATCTATGAAGGTATTCATGTAGGTTGTCACTTGTCACCGTCGACTCTGGAACACCACAGAATATTATTCATGAGGTAAATTTTGAGTTCAGCAAGAATATTAATAAAAATAGAGAAAAAAAAAGATTAGGTCAGGCCAAATAAAATTATCTAACACACACACAGTAAAAAAATAAAAGCATGAAAAATTTAATTAATTATTCAATTTTGATGACCATAAATCTTCCGCTGGGTTGAGAATATTTTTTTTAAAAAAACAGTAAGGATTATGTAGAGAGCGGAGAGTTTGTACAGGGTGTGATACTAGTTTCTATACTTTTACCCCATACGTATCTTTGGGACTCTTAATATAGACGTATCGTCTGTTTTATATACTTCTAACTGATTCCTCAAACTTCGCATGTGTATATTCCCGTGTTTTTTTTTTTTTTTTTTTTTTTTTTTTTTATGTATTAGAAAATCTGCCATAGCTAGGACTAAACTTTTTGGTGATCGCTTGCTTCCAGAGGAAGTCTGAAAGGAAACTTTATTCCAAATTTAAATGTCTAGTGTTACCATCCTTAATTCTTCTTCTTGTCCAAAGGCTTCTATCTAAGGATTCATCCTTTTTTCCCCTCATCTATTATTCGACTATTATCTATTATTAGTTTTGGTCTTCTCATTTATCACCTTCCATCCATTCCGAATATAATTCTCATGTATGCGCCCAATCCATCTAAATTTATTCTCTTAAATTTTGTTCTCCAATGGTCCGACCTTCACCCTTTCTCTAATCTTCTCCTTTCTCATTTTATAATTCCTTGTAAACCCACACCTCCAATGGAATATTCTCATTTCAGCTTCCTACCTGCAAAGTTCTGTTCTTTGATTTTGTTATCAAAACTCCAATTTTTTTTTCTATTCCTCAGTTCAAATTTTCCTTAGTCCACATTTCTCTCATTTCATTTATGTCTTTTATATGTCCTTTACCAAATTCTCCAAAACTATCCTGTTAATATTAATATGTGTAGTAGGGTTTACTTAGCCAACGATCATACCACGTTGAATAAACCAGTTCCCGTCAGATCACTGAAGTTAAGCAACGTCCGGGCGTGGTCAGTACTTGGATGGGTGACCGCTTGGGAACACCNAAAAAAAAAAAAAAAAAAAAAAAAAAAAAAAAAAAAAAAAAAAAAAAAGGTTTACTTATTCATTGTGTAGAGTGTGTGACGTTATATTATTAGGGTTGCCTTGAGCCTGTCATCTGGTTAGGATATCAGTTTCTGTTTCAAATTCTTTGACAGCTTGGCCCTCCTATTTCATTATGGATTCTCTTCTTTCTAATAGTAAGTCCCTCACTTTTTTTTATATATTCATATTATAATTTATTATGGCCGCCTTAGAGTTGAAGATATTTTTTTTCGTTCTTTCTTTCCAAAATATCTTTTTGTATGTGACGTTTAGTTTTTTGTTTTTTTAATTTAATTATTATTCCGTTTATATCTATAGTATACAACACATTTAAGGTTATATTGTTTAATAGTAATTTCACGCTACTGCATATTATAGTTATTCATGTATTGGAACAAAATTATTCGGTTTCACTTGTTGTGGTGGCAGTATTAGCGGTGTTTCTCTCGATATCTAACGTGCTTCCCATTTTTTCTAGATTTATGTTTTTAATAAATGGTAGAAATGTTGGATGGCCCTCTGTTGGAACTATGATGTTATGGTATGTTCCTGTTCGTCCCGGGAAGTGAGGACGATGCTTTCACTTCATTACCTCTCAGTTACTTTCCGTGTTCAACTTCATGAAGAGTAATTTGAATTAAGCATATCGAATATTTTTTTTTTTTTAAATTGTACCCAAATAATTATATGTATAAATAATATTTTCGTCTTTTATTGCATTTAGTAGTTTTTGGGCACATTTTTTTGGGGTTTCTTGCCGTTGCCAAACATTAAAGTTGTAAGTTTAATTCTGCGTCTAAAAGTATTTGTCGAAAATAATATTTTATATTTTAGTAAAAGCATTAACTGAAACCAAGTAGGTTATTATTAATACAATAGTAAAATGTGCCGCATAATCTGATTTTGCAAATAAAAGTGAAAGTGTTGTAGAGTTTAGGAATAAATCCAAAAGATATAAGCTAATATGGAGTAATAAAAACAGTAATTAAAATTTCAGAAAATGGTCCATATCCATAAATATCACATACAACCCGCTTCTCTTGGCGTCTAGGCATGGCCGTTCCCGTAATAAACTATCCTATGTCCTCCTATATTACGGTTCTCGCAGACAGCCGCATACTTTCGTATCTTAATATATATACGAAAGGAAAAATACACATGTTCTTATGGGAATCCGCTGATTACTTGCTCTACGAATTCCTATAAGTACATATCTATTTGTTGTTCTTTGTCTTTATGCAAAGATGTCTCCTATATGTAATAAGATTAGTAAGTATGAGGCTGTCTGCGAACACCCTTATGTGCACGATTATGTGAAAAGTTTTTGACATGATCGTGGACATAATGGTTGAATCGATGAATGGTGGAATTTTTCGACAGTAATTTATGATTTTTTTTTCAATGGATCAACGCTTAATATCTTTCACTTTTTTGGATTGAATTTTACAAAGTTTTCTACAAAAAATCAATTTATACATTTCAAATATCTTCCACTAAAATGTCTCTTATACCTATTCAAAGTATATTTTCACATACTTCATGTATTCCATATACTTTGAAGTAAATAAATATGTATATAGGTTTATATAGTCAAAAGTTTTAATATAAGTTGGCTCGGAATGCGGTGAGGATTAGTACATGTTTTGGATTATACGTTTAAAATGATATAAGGAGAAGAGATGGAAAGTTTCAGGTGGGGTGTAATGTTTTCTTGTAATCCTTCGCTTTTATTCTATTAATAATTCCCTTGTTGGAAAGACTATTTTATACGATACCCAGCATGCTACAATACACATAGACGAGATACACACATACCTAAAACACTCACATACTCGTACATGAGACAATAGCTAAACATTTGGAAAGAAAAAGGCATTACTACGAATTCTCGATTTTAAAATTCCAATTTGTGCCTTTTTTCAAGCTCGGATCTAATTTGGGGGATGAAAGTTAAAGTAACTATTTTACTTTTATTTTGAAGATAGAAACCAAATTACACTTGTTTAGGAAGATGATGCAAACTGTTTGATAATGCAAGATGCATAAATGGCATATTACCTATATTATACAATAGATATAAGAAATGACAATATTTGTGCGGTATCCCGCAGATTGCGATATAATAACTCAATCATAGATCATCAGCATATTAATCATAACGTAGAACCATGAGATTCCAGTAAAAGAGAGAAGACTTGATCTTTAGTGTTTGTTGATGGTGAAATAGAGGATCATCTCTTTGCCACTGGTTCTTTACGGAAATTGACATAATAAATAAACACATACAACACAAAGTAGAGGAATATTTGTGTCCATAAAAACATAAAGCCACACCGGTACTCCTTTAGAAATAGGAAACAAGCTGAAACAAATGTAAAACGTTCTGCTTTAACAAAAAAAGGGCACAAAGGCAAAAGAGAATTAAATCTATTAAAAAATGTTTGCTCCATTGCAAGGCCGTTTGGTACAATTTGTGAAATTTCTTTTCAAAATAATTTTCATAACACATGGTCTCATAACATAAAATGTGAATAAGAAGGAGGTGATAGAGAGACAGAGAGAAAATGACAGAGGGAGGGAGAGAGAGAGAGCTAACAAGAGAGAGGGAGAAGATACAGCAAAAACAGATAGGAATGAAGTAAAGCCTAATAATGATTTATGCAACAATCTAGAAAATCCCCACGCACAACTGGGACAAGAGTTTTAACAAAACACTCTCTACACTAACCAAACCATTGGGAGAGACGAGACTGAGTGAGGGGCAAGGTTTTAATGAATTCTGAAAATTTGATTTATTATCTTTGGACAAATTGTTTTCATATCAAATGACAACCATTTCAAAACCCTGGAAAATTGTAATTTCGTTTTTTTTTTAAAACCTCAAAATGGTTCATGTCAGTTGTTTCTTTTTTTACTCAAAGTCTAATTTAAGCCTTTGTTTTTTCATCCCCTTCTGTCTTTATGAATATTTAAACTGGATTTTTTTATTTTTTAAAATTTCCCCTTTTATAATTGTTCGTAATAAATAATTTTATCGTAATCCAATATGGTTGCTACTGGTTCCAGATGATGCATACATCTGACCACACAAATAACTACAATTGGCAATTGTGTAATATTTTTACCATAACTTAAATTTGAAATTTATTATCATTTCATGATATTCTTACCTAAAAAAAGTCAAAGGGGTTGAAAATAAAATGATTAAACTGTTAAATTATTATTGTTGATGGATCATTTTTTCTTTTTATATATAGGTATATTTGTTTTTAAATATTCTTGATCATATCACCCAAATATGACGGTGAAGAAATAGATTGTCTCCAGAGAAAATCTTACCCCGTCCCGTCCGATGGGCTGTCCACAAAATGAATTTCAGGTTATGTCAGTGAGAAGTTTTGACCTAAGATCAAATACCACTACGAGAATAAGGCATACTCGCTTTTCTCTACCTCTAAATCACTCGATTCGTTCCTTTCTTCAAACATATGCCTGAGGGGCTTGGTTATAAAAGAGTAGCTAATTTGGAAATATGGGGCTTACGAGATAGGCCCCAGGTCCTGTAATACAAGCAAAATGCATATATTACTGGCTTGCATAAATGCATTTTCTTTACTTGTATACATGCAGTTTGCATGTAATACAGGACTTATAAGTTTTATGAAATACACCCCAAGTCCAAAATTTAATTACCATTTTTCTTGTTGATCAATGTCCTCTTAGTAAAGGGTATATTCAATGGATACTTCTCATCAGTAGGGGGTAGGGATAATCAGTGCTTTAACTCTGAATATCACCATTGGAATATCCAAAATGAATGAATGACTAATGAAGAAAATTTTAATCTTACGGTAAATGACTTCAATGAAATCAACTGATTTATCTGCAAACAGACAAATGAGGTATGATTTTTTTTCTTTCTTAAATTCATTTTTTTGGGTCGCCTCTATCGCTCCCTCGTAAACGCTACCACTTACACGACTCTTTTCTTCCTACTACTTACGACCGTATACATTGAAGTAATTCATATACTGATTTGTTTGTGCCTAAAAAACTGAATTTCTCGTCAATTGATAATACATTTAGTATCATTTTTTTTTTTTTTTTTAAATACATGGACTGTACCTACTTTAAATTATACATAAGACGAACAACTATTATTATTAGTATTATCATCATATTAAAAACTTTAGATTTGCATTTAAAACGTTATTATCCAACATTGTGAATGCATTTATAATTTGCTTCTTATCTGCGGTGCGACGCGACGTCTGACACAACATGACTGACCATTTCAAGGTACTCTGGATATCTTTGCCAGAGCAAGACGTTTAACACTAATTGTTATTAATTGCTTTAACTTGTAGGTAATGACTCAATTTAAATTCACTTGATTATATATTTGTGTAAATCTGTAATAAAGTGTGTGTTAAGAGTAAATTTTTTTGCATTTTAAATGATATTATTGATGTTGAAATTCATAATCATATACAGGGTGTTGTTGGTACCTGGCATGACACGTAATACTGGGCAATCCAACCCCATTATATGTGTCATCTGTCATCACACATGAACAGTGGATGAGATCTATCAAAGTGTGACAAATATTAAATTTTTCACATCAATAAAAATATATATTTGCTTATGTGCTTCTGTTGATTTTAACGCTTTCCACGTCAATCACGCTGTATCCAAGCCAAATGGTGCCACAGTTTCAGCATGATCCAGTATACTATTTTATTTTCCAGCTTGTTAGGGTCTGCATTCAAATAAATGTTGTTAATGCTATAAGCATTTTTGTTTTATATTCTTTGATTGATCCTATAGATCTATTTGTAAGTAAGATTTGATTAAATGTCAAATCTAAGTACTTGTAGCAACTAAGTACTTGGAGTATTCCAGTTGAAATCGGTCGTTCTAGGGTTGAAAATTAGAGGAGATGGCAGGGGCGGCTGCTCCTTAAGGGCAAAAGGGCAAAGCCCCCCCAAAAATTACAGAAAATAAAGCATAAAAATATTTTNATGTATCTGGAGTAGTGTGAAAATTGTAGGTAAATAAAATACTTTACAGGTAAGCTAAAAATGTTCTATTGTTTTGTATGCACAGACATGCAAATTTTTTTGAAATTTTACTATAGCCCCCCAGGCCAAATATTCACGGGCCGCTACTGGGAGATGGTAACGTCGGAAAAAAAGTTAAACGATTTTTGGTCGGAAAAATTATGAGCTATTTCCCAGGGATTCTCATTGCTCTACTTACAGGTTGACTTTATTAGATTTTTGTATTATTTTTATGGATTGAGTACCTAACCTATATTGACATAAAAATTTTAACAGGAAATTAATGACGGTGATAATACTTCGACTTTATGTTTCTGCAATAAACCCTCGTAATTATTGTTTCTCTCTCGATTCTCCCCGATCTGTCTTGGGTCTTCTCAGTGATGTCAGCTGGTGTAGGTAAATATATTTATATATCTTGTCACACTTGATCCTTCCGTCTTAATCTGAGGCGATCTCTTCTTCTTGTGTTAGCCCCTTACAACTCCAAAATGTTTTTGGTTAAGCTGTCAGTTCTCATAACGTGTCTCTCTCATCTCGTAATTCTTCGGCTCCTGACTTTGGGCACAAAATGCTTTTCATTGTATAGATCAATATTTTGGTGTATTATTTTCAATACTTAATTTCTTCCTGGAGACAAATCAAAAGTTGTTTCTCTGAGTGAATTATTAAAATCATCTCCAATTGTTTTCTTTTCAATGCTTCAATGTAAGTAAATGAGGAAACAGAAATATTTTGTGATTTAAAAAATTGGTTGCAGAACCATTGCAATGTTCCGTCATTGTCTCCCTTCATTACTCCTTACTGGCATTGTCTTCACAATACAAAGCATATAAAATTTATTGTAACAATCAATGGTTTACGAGCTGCTAAAATAAAATTACATTTCGATATATTTATCTCTCTCCGCATGCGTTTTTTATTATCTCTTTTATTATTTTTTGAAAATTTTATTTTGAATTTTGAACACCTTTTTCATTTAGTTTCGTGTTGTGTAGATAGATATCGCTAGATGTATCTTGTTTACATCTTTTATTTACATTTCCCCTCTACTAAGTTTTTATATTTATGTTTTCATTAATTTTATTACCGGCTCTTCCATACTCTTGCAGATAATTTTGTTTATGGATTTGTAATTGGCGGATGAATTAACTACTTCCACATTTTTTTCATAATCTTTTAATCGGGCATTCAGTTTTGCTATAACTTATAGGTATTGTGGTTGATTATTTTCAATAAAACCACCACTCAACAATCTGAGTCACGTGGTATACCTACATTTAAATTCATTTACGGGTATTTTGAAGTTTTGACGGAAAATTACTTGATCACATAAATGATCAAAACTATTCATGTGACATATTAAAACACATTACTTTTTTTTTCTTGAATAACGTGGTAACATTATTTTTTATATCTTTTTTCCCCAATTATCAATGTGAGTTTTTGAATTGGCAAAATTGCGAAGAAGCTAATTGATCAAAAATATTCGTGGGTATTATTCTCGGAAAAGAAAAAAAAAAACAAAAAAAAACACCATTCTTTTATATCAGGTTTTGAAAGTTGGTATGGACATTCTCCAACTACTCGTCCAATTTTCGTGAAGGTTGTATGGAAATTGTTTAAAGCATTTTCTGATTCTTTTTACGCCACGAGGGATCAAGTTGTGGTGCATTAATTGAATAAAAACTATTTGACCACCCAGGAAATCATGGTGTTATTTTAACAGAAGTCTACTGGTGACTGGTGACAGAACTAATAGATGTAAAATATAATATTCTAGATTCTGGAATCTTTTTGTACCTAAAACACAAATTGGTATTTTTTCTTTTCTTTTCTCAAAAATTTAATAGGATATTATATTTTACTGGTCATGATCAAAAGTCTACTGGTGGCAGAACTAATAGATTTAAAAAAATCGAAATAATATTCTAGATTCTGGAATCTTTTTGTACCTAAAATACTAATTGGTATTTTTTCTTTTTTCAAAAATTTAATAGAGGTGTATCATACATATCATAAGTCTACTGGTGATAGAACTAATAGATTCAAAAATAGAATGCAATATTCTAGATTCTGGTATCTTTTTGTACCTAAAACACAAATTGGTATGTTTTCCATTCTAAAGTAATAAAACGATACATTTACTACTTACCTAACGTCAGTAATAGGGATTTCGTTCTTCAGTCTTCATCAATAAAGAGTTCATATGGGTAGTGACAATCATTGACAATGCCACAAGTATTGCACTCATGCTGTCTGTGCATATTGAATGAAACTTGTTTATATTGAAAAGCTTCATCGTGAAGCAAAGCACACAGACAAGAAAGTCTACTAATGTAATCACGATTGTGTTACATGAAATTCAACACTTAAACCAATATACTGGGTTCAATAAAAACACCATGTTTTGTAGGAAAGACTTTTAGAGATATAAACCAAAAGTTTCTGAAAGTTTCTGAGAGATAGATCAATGTCAGATGTACTTATTATTGACCTTACTGTCTTCAGTTTCACCAAAGTATGACACTTCTTTATTCTCTGGGTACAATCAGAAGCTTCAAGCTACAGGTCTGTACAAACGTGTATTATGCGTTCACAACAAACGTTTGTGTATAAAGTCTGGTGCCTTGAATGTTCTTCATTCAAGACCATCTAGATACTGATTACCTTGTTGACGGTGCTCCTTTACTTTAGGTCCAGTGGTATAAGGTACAGCAAGTGAGACGTGTCTGATACTACATAAGAGCGGCCTAAATCCACGAACATCAAATAATTTCATGAACACGATGGTTTCATTAGAGAGATATCTTAGAACGAACGGTCAAACCGTCGTTTTATACGTCTTTTTGACGTATCAATATCGTTATGACTTAACTTTATTTCGTTTAGTCAGTAAGAAAGTAATCCATTTTTGATGCATTTCTTATTCAACCCTTTCCATGAAAACTCCCAGTTGTCCTGGAACTATCATGAGGACATTATATATTCAATTTAATCCGAACTTCTGCAATCAGCAAAAATAAATATTAATATATATATTTTTTTGTTAAACACTGTACCTACTTCAAGAAATAACATTAAAAAGAAAAGAAATAAACAGAAAATATACATTCTCCTAATTAAATAATTATACACAATAAATCACCTTAAAAAGAAGAAGAAGAATAAAGAAGAAAGAAAGGAAGGGAAATAAAAAAAACGTTCGCATAACATTAGGTACAATCTTAAACACATCAGTCCTAACACAACCAACTGGTAAAGTTGGTTTATTTCTCACCAAACATCAACTGCAAACCAATAGAGCACATTCTTCTGTAATCAAGTTTTGTTGAAAAAAAAGAAAAGAAAAAAAACACATTCTAACACATCAAGTTTACGTTTTCTAATGAATTCGTAGAAGTTTAAACTTAACTTGGCCACTAACAAATATACAAATGAAACTTTGCAGAGATATTTGATGGAGGAACAACTGAAACTTAGTTACAAGGGGTTTTGTAAGCTGTTGATCTCACTCGGGTAAAATGGCCACCATTTGGACTTGTGCGGTTTGAAAGGGCAGCGCATTTAAGTCAATGAATATAATGAATACGTAAATGAAGCAAGCACATGGTAAAAGAAGCAATGAAGATAAATAATACAAGAGATAGACAAAGTGGATTACCAAGAAACACCTGGATCAGACAACAAGAAAAGAGACTTCAGAATAACAACATAACAAACTCTGACATACAAATAGGAGAGTTTAAAATTTGCGTACGAGAATAGCAGACCCCGCCAGTAATAGCTGAAATGGGACCAATGCGAGGGAGATAAACTAAATTTCATGAAAATGGCATAATGTGTTGGAGAGTTATCGTGGTACAGACAGACAAACATACAAATACCTTTCCTTGAAAGGTGGGCAGACCTTAATCCCTTCCTTGGATAATGTTTTAAAAACAATAATAAACATTTTTCGTTTGAAAAATTAAATGATAAAAACCTGTGTCCTCCTTGCATTTTTAATATGATGCAATATTTTATACAGAAATATTTAAAAGCCAATAAAGACGTCCCGAGGGCGAGGGCTGCGGCTTCCCAAATGGCCAAACTATATAATTCCATGACCATAAACATAATATGTTTTTTTCTTTAATTTGGCTTAACGCCTCTGTAACATCTATTGGTCATTCAAGAGGGTGTTTTACTTTTACCCTCCATTCGCTGGAAACTTGCAAAACAGCTACCCACATTGACCTCACCCAGCCTAGATTGTGCCGGATAAAAGGCAGCATCACGAGGGCGCGAACACACGCAGACACCCACATGGTACAACCTCGCTGGACGTTGCTTAACTTCAGTGATCTAACGGCAACTGGTGTATTCAACGTGCCATAGACGCTGGCTCATAATATGTTTATATCATGTTTCATCAAAATCGGTCGAGCGTAATCTGTGAGCGAACAGACTTTTAAAGAAAAATCGTGAATTTAAAATAAGATCATGATCAAGTAAATTATGTAATTTCGTTTTGTTCTGTAAAACTTTGTCACCTTTGTAAAACTTTGTCAAAAACAATATAGGTATTGACAATATGGATTCAAAGTTTAAATAATTAAATTAAGAATTAAAATTAGAACGGACAATTAAAAGCTTAAATAAAAATTGAAACTAATAACTTTTAAGTTAAGTTATTAATTTTAGTTTTTATTTTAGCTTCTAATTTTAATTTTTAATTCGGTGTTGAGCTTTCAACAGTACTCAGACTGTCATCATCACTTGTTACCATATACCCCGTTCATGCCATCTTTCTAGCATAACTTTGATCTAATGAGGACAGTCTTAGTACTGTTGAAAGCTCACCACCAAATTTAAGTTAAGTTATTAATTTTAATTTTATCTTCTAATTTTCTTAATTTAATCAATTATACTTTGAATCGATAATTTAAAATTTCTATGCCCGTATATTTTTATATCTTACAATTCTTAAAATAATTTTTAATTTGCCAATAACAATGATTTTTCAAAAATACATATTCTTTTCTTTAACATTACACAAAATAAACCACTTGAAGGCGAACTAATATTATTCCTACCCCCATTTATGATAAAAGAATGCTCACATCTCAGAAAGCTGAGCGATGTAGTGTCAGAAGAAATACCCTCATCTAATATGTACCTTATAAATAAGATTTTTCAGATTGTTGCACGGACAGAAAATCCAAACCCGCCGTTTTGTCATGTAAATCCAGGTTTACAAAAAAAAAATCATTTTTTTGCACAGTTAACAGTACATTTTTTCCCCAGTATAGGGAAGATAAAGAAAAAATATATATATATATAAAAGTGGCTAGAATATAATTAAAAATTGAGTGACAGTTGGTATCAGAACTACACGGGTGAATAACTATAAAAATAAAACAATAATATTCCATTTTTTTTTCTTTCTTCAATGTCATATAAAGTTGGATTTACTAATTGCTAAACTGTCTATACAAGATTACAAGAATAATAATTTGAAAGTTTAATATAAAAGACAGAACGACACAAGTTCAATACAAACATTACAGATATAAATAATTCATATAAGTATTATATAAAATATTTAATAATATTGATATATACGGGGTGACTCAATAGTGACTAGAAGAAGTTCGGCAGAACTAGAGTTGAGACAAAACTGTACTTATAGGTTTTGTTTACAAATATAGGCAGGAGGAGAGGAGAAGATCTCGCCGTTATATTTCTATACATGGTGGGACCTATCATCATCTAAAAACGTTTCTTGAAACTGTAATTATAGGGTTTGTTTACAAATTTAGGCAGGAGGAGAGGAGAAGATCTCGCCGTTATATTTCTATACATGGTGGGACCTATCATCATCTAAAAACGTTTCTTGAAACTGTAATTATAGGGTTTGTTTACAAATTTAGGCAGGAGGAGAGGAGAAGATCTCGCCGTTATATTTCTATACATCGTGGGACCTATCATCATCTAAAAACGTTTCTTGGACAACTACGATGTTCCCCAAATATATCTACAGTTTGCAAAAAATGACTGAATATTTTGGTTTTATTCCAAGAGCTTTAAACTTTCCAGAGTATACAATATCGTTCTTTCCCTAAAACGATTTTGTATATTCTGGAGTTCTTGCTGTTCTTGTGATGATTGTCCTCCCTCAGAGATTAGGAGTCAGAAGATCATTCATGGTTTTTGGACAACCTATTTGAATATCAAAACATTCTTTTTATATATTGGTGAGTTGATACTTAACTTTTTCTTTTGAAAATTATTTTTCGTAATGACGGCAAACAACTTAATACCATCTCTAAATTTAATATCTGGAATCGTTTGAAAATCTCTATAGCTCTTCTTCGTTACATACTCTATACAGGATAAATTATCTTCGTTACATGCTGTATCTAGTATCTACTAGAATCTTTCTGGAAACAAAAAACCTTTCGAGCAATAAATCATTTCACAGGTAAAATCCGTTTTTGCCAGCTTTTCAAGACGTTGGACTTTTTTTTTTTTTTTTTTTTTTTTGTTTCCAAAACTTCTGTAAACGATATTTCGTACAACTTTTTTCATATACAAGCACATGTCATCTTAATCAAACTCGTCAAAATAAAAGTTTTATACGTGAGATCGTTTAGAGAAGTGATTAATGTCGTGAAGAACTTAAACCGTCAGACATTTTGAAAACCAAGCAAAAATAAAGACTGTACATGTAGGCGTATTTATTGTTGAAAATTATGTTTTCTATAAACTTTTCAATTTTTGCCACATTTTCTGGGCCATCGTGTATAACAAAATAGACTCCAAAAATTTAACTCGTGAGGCGGGTGGTTAGTTCTGATAGATTCTCCATACTTAACAGACAATACTTTGGAAACAAGATCTTTCCTTACAAGTACAACACAGAATATTGGATTTGATAGAAGTTTCAGATTGGGTTTTCAAGTTACGTTGTCGGTAAATCTTTTTGTTTATAATGTTTATCTGATTGTTTCTTGTTTGTTTGATCGGGTTTACCTACTAGATCGTTTGGAACAACATCTAGTATGACCATAGAATTATTAATAAATTTTCTGATAATCTTAAAAAGAGATATAACTAGATTGATAGTCAATTTCAGATTCTTGTGATGTGTGTTGTACTCTTTTTTTTTAAAAAAAGAAAATTATATGGTCATTCTTATTCTTTTGACCAACAAGCGTAAAAATTTGTGTGTTGTTAATATTCTATTCCCTGTTCTTCTTCTTCTGGTAGGGCCAAACCGTTTGGAAATATGTAAATATTGTTGTTGACTGCGTCATATATGAACCCTTAATAACACGATATCCTTATTCTTTTCTGTTTTCTTTCAAATTTTTCTGGTATTTTGTATTTATTTTCATTTCTGAAGATGTATTCCGCGAGTACTAAAATTTTATTTGGTAAATCAATTTAGTATTGTGGCATTTGATAATTTATCGATGTAGACTTATTTACCTTAACTTCCAAGAAGGCTCTAGGTTATATCATGATTTGCTGTAACATATCAGGGAAAAGTTAATGAAAATCTAAGTTTTTTACCGGAGTGCTTTACCTTTACCAAAGTACATTTTATCAATTTCCAACTAAAATTTCCATTTTTTATATTATTTATCTTAAATAGGAAATTCATGAGGAGAAGTAAATCATACTTGAGATTGAGGGTGACATCCTCACGGACCGAGTCTCTAAATTTTCGTCGGATCGACATTTTCAAATTTAGATAGAAATGATAATGAAAAGACAATCTAATAATTGAGAAATTATCAATTTGAAAAAATCAATCCGACGAAAATTATTTTAAATATTTAAAATCTTTACTCAAACAAAAAAACCTTAAGTCACCATAGATATTCATATATCATAATTATTAATATCATTATATTTGTAACTACTGTGTTACTGACTTAATATTGCAGTGATTGACATGGTTCTGGGGGCCCATGTCAATTATCAGCCTCCAAGAACAGATCTATGATGACAATTAATACTTTAGCAGTAGACTACAAGTTATCTGAATCTGCTGTCTCATACATCTGGCTACCATCGGACACGATGATGCCACCATTGAAGTGAATCTTAAACCAAAATTTAGAGTCCGCTTCAGTCGTATCTAGCCATTGCCGTGATTCTGTGAGCCAAGTTCAGAAATCCTTATCCCCACAAACGTACGTATTAATAAATAATTTGAATCATATTGATCTAGTTCGTCATTCAATTTATGAATCCACTTATCCAAACATCTCGTCTTCAAATTATCGCTCATTTCATCCGCATATTATTACAATTCATACCATCTGCAATGATGAGATAATGCAGTTAGTTTATTGTACCAGGACACTCGTCCCAAGAAGTTTTACTTAATTAATATTACTCATGTTATCCAGCACATACAAATTGATCTAATCATAAACCATCAGTCAGTCAGTAAGTGAGTCAGTTATTCAATCACAATTGTTTTATTTCATATGACTGTCACGTGTCAACTCGACTGGCGCTTATAATTTTACGTGATTGAATTATTTCTCCGGAAGCTATGGAAATTTTGATAGTACCACGTACACGTACAACTGTGTGTCCGTTTGTTTGTAAAATATTGATATCCTGAATCTAAGAAATTATCATTTGTTTCATGGCTGCCCGTAATATAATAGAAGAAGAGAATTCAGTATCTATTTATTTCTATATCTTTTTATTTATTTTGATTAAAAGGAGTCAGAAAAGAACTTTTAAAAAATAATCTAGCAAAAAGATTTCTCAAACTCTTCAGGGTTGTTGGGCCTTAGCTAGTGAACAAAGCTTAACTCAATACACAAAAAGCCCTTGAGACCTAAATGTAAGGACATCAAACCTATGAAAGTTCCACCTAATAAATTAGAATTGGTGTGTTTGCTTCAATTGAAAAGAGTAAAGAAAATTAATGGTTAGTGAAACCCAGGTTCTAAATTTATTTTGGCTTAACTGAAGATTAATGTTAGCTGCTAGCCCGCGTCTATGGCACGTTGAATACACCAGTTCCCGTTAGATCACTGAAGTTAAGCTACGTACAGCGAGGTAGTTTCATGTGGGTGTCCACGTGGGTCCACGCCCTTGTGATGCTGGCTATTTTTTCGGCCCAACCCAGGCTGGGTGAGGTCAACGTGGGTAGCTGGTTTGCAAGTTTCCAGCAAATGGAGGGTGAAACCCCCGTCTTGGCCAATCGATGTCAAAGAGAAGTTCAGCCAAATTAAAAAAAAAATTAGATGCGCTAATTGATACCTACTATTTCTTCTATGTCAGCCATCTCCAAATGAAGCTGTGCTATTTTTCCTTTGCATTGGGCTGATTCAAAACTACTAACTTATTTCATTTGAAGTTACCGATAATATTAATTACTATAATGGAAAACAATTGGAAACCGTTTTTCAATATTTCTCATAGAATATAACCCAAAATGAGACATGAAACATGTTGCTTCAAAAAACGATATTTTAGCACACCCTGTATAATGTACAGGTGCGATCTAGATAATATTATCTTAAAAATATATTCTTTTCATCAGTCTTAAATGTTCTTTGTCACTCTTTCAAAATGTGAACCTTTGGCTTTACTCCAAAGGTTACTCATGGAGAAACAACTGAAAGATACTTGTTGGATCAGAATAGTTATAAATATACCAGTAGTCAAGTCGATCAACCAGTAGGTGGTTAATTTTCATTTAACCAACAAGTACTGGCTTAACAAAACAGTTCATCCAGTGGGGTGGCTGGAAATAGTTCAGAGCTCGCATGTCCCATTTTGTCCGAAAAGAAGAAGAAGAAAAAATTGCCGGAATATTTGGGAGGCTTTTTTATTGCCAGTCTCATCATGTATAAAATTGATATACTCCCTTATATCAGCTGGAATTAAAAAACTGAACCGACTGCTAAGAGAATGGGTGAGGATACAGCTATCATTTATAAAACATCTGTAGTAGAGTGTGAATCACACTCGGTTTTCACCAGAATCACCGTGGAGAAACCTGGCTCGAATCGTGACCGGGTCGAAAAATTTAAAACATTTTTTTCTTATTTTATGTTTTCGGTCGGGTTGTGTTAGGAGATAATTCTCTTAAACAAATAAATACTCATACAAAGTTCCATTAAATTCGAATAAGTGTTCCAGAGTTATCGTGATTTGAAAAGACAAACATTCCTTTCCTAGCACAGTCCTTGAGAGACCTCACATGATGTTGAACGCCAGTTCAGTGTTGTTATCTAACTACTCTTTGGTATATTTTTTGTCAACATATCAAATCTTTTGTGAATCATCCAAGATTTTTTTTTCTTCTTCTCCGACTTGTAAACAAAGATAAGAGACGCAAATAATAATAACGAGGAAGACGAGAAGCCAAATGACGACGATTGTAGAATATTAAATGTAATGTTAGAACTTATATTTTGACTAACAGTTTATTGATTACTGAACTTCTATTTAGTTTGGTTCGATTAGTACCATCAGATGTTTTACATATACCTACCTACCAATGTTATTCCGGAAATCGAGGAGATAATTGAAAGAGAAATCCAAACTGATTAAGGGACGGGATGATTTTTTTTCTATTAATGAAATGTCCTGTCTCAGAGCAGAAATTGAACACATGACGCCCAGATCAAAGACAAAGACATATTTTTACTTTCTTTCTCTTTTTTGTATTTAACCAAAACAAAAATAAATTAAATTAAAACAAAATAACAAAAATTCCATTAAATTTATAATTATTTATGAAGAAACTAGTTTCGAATCATTCGATTCACGATCAGTCTAGTTAATATTTAACTCGACTAGACTCATTTTAAATTATTTTCTTTATAAATAATTATAATTGTCCTTTTTAGAATTTTTTTTGTTTATATTTAATTTATTTTGAAAGTAAAAATTTTTTACACTTAAAATGAACATTCAAAGATTTTTTTTTTTTTTTTACCAATGATTTTTCATGACGTGTATTAATATAGTTTATATGAATATATATTTCACTTTCGTTTCCCCGACTCATTAGGGTCAAAATGGGTTCATGTATTCATACTACCCATATTCGTAGAAAATAAAGTTTTGTGATCGTGAAGAAAATTTGGATATTTTTGTTTTAATATTGGCTTAGGATAATTCAAAATAAAGATATTCCCTAAAAAAAAAATTTTTTTTAGGAAATACATGTTTCCGATAAAGAACCATTTTTTAGTGGAGGCGCCAAGTTACAACAATATAAGTTTTGAATGAACTTGCTTCTTTTTTACCAAGTAAAAAAAGCTACACAATAAAAGAGATTTTGTTAAGTCTGTAGGTTTTTAAATATTTGGTTTCGATAGTCTTTTAAATACTATTCCGCAATTGCTCTTCCAGTAGTTTAAAATCATCCGCAAAAAAGATTCTATTTCACATACCTACCTATTGTAGGTATCAAGACATATTTATTACTGTTAATGTTAACATAATGAATACCTATAATGGTTCTAATTTGTTTCATCGGATGCATATAATTTTGTGAAGATCCATGTCAAGGTCATTTATATGCACTTGGATGCACCTTGCAAAAGACAGCCATAATTATTTGTGCATTATAATAAAATATAATGGTGTATTTTTTGCAGGGACAGATCCTCCCCTTCATTTTTAAAATATAAAAAGGGGTAAAAGAGGGTGTGTTATTTCATTCAAGGGTGGAACTCCCCTATTTTTCTACCCCACATGATAATTTCTCCTATTTTAAAGATATTTTAGGGGAAATAATATCATCCCTCTGAGTAAATATTCTTTAGGAAATGGATTTTATTCGGAAAGTTTACGAAATATACGCTAGATATCTCTGCCGATATTTCAATCCCCTTTATTCCTTGGTGTTTCTTTTCTTTATTGTTAGTTGTTATATTCGCTGTTCTTGTGGTATCTAATCATTTTGTCCTTGGTCAAAGTTTTTGACTGTTTTTCAATTTTTTTAGATGAAACTGTTCGAGCTTGTAAATGCTCTTGGCATAGCTTTTTTGAATCTATTCATTTTTCGCGACATTTTTAGAACTATAGGTACCTATTGGGTATTTTTCTAGATTTTAATATTCTTCACCATGATGTTTGTTGTTTATCAAATATGATTGATTATTTCCTTTCTTTCCACAAAAGCATCTGAACTTTTCATTTATGAATTATATTTTGGTTTACTAGTAGTTCTGTGACCTGTAGAACTCACTGAATGAAAATGGCCACCGTTTGGACAAAGCAAATTCTTCGAATAAAATCGTTCGGGAGGTACTATGGTAAAAAGAGACAAACAAAAGAAATTTCGTTGAATTAATAGACCTTCTCTTCGCTCGATCTGTTATTTTAAATAACGATCCGTCGAAATATTTTTTTGTTCGTGGTTGATTTAAGTGTTCTTTGGTGGAAATAATATGTACAAAGATACATCAATATCTAGTCCCTTTTTGAAAAAGACTTGAAGATTTTTACTTTCTTCTGACTTGGACGACAGTACCTTCTTATTTTATGTCAGTCACGTTCCCCACACCTTTAAGTTGTACTCTAAATGGGTGGTATTAAAATAATGATCGATGGATGGTAATTTAGAAATAAGTAATCAATAATATTAATTACTAAATATTGATTTTCGTGTAACATGCCAATAATGGTAGGAGTGTTTTCTGATGGGTTGAGGAATATATACAGGGTGTCTCATAATTATGTAGAAGTGTAACGCAAACGCAATAAAATAGGCAAGGTCAAGGTGGGTAGTTGTTTTATTTTTTGAGCGAGGGAGGGTGAAATCCCCGTCTCGAATAGCTTTTATGTTAAAGAGACATTCAGCCAAAAAATACAGATATTTTCAAATATAACAGGATGAGAAATCAGGAACGTTAGGGAGAAGTCTTAATGAATGAAGTATGCTAAACTGGAACCACATACTTCAGCCTTCAACTACGTTCCATATACTTGAATTCTGCCATCAACCACGGATCCATACTTCAATTCAGCCACTAACCATGCTCCATACTTGAATTGCGCCAATGACTACGTTCCATACCAGAATTCCACCATTAACTTTCGAATGACGTGACTTTCAAAATGAGTTTCATGACCATCAGGTGATTTCTACTTCCTTGTCTCTAAAGCTAAAGGGCACGACATAAAATGTTAACGTTGTAAAGACAAGATGCCAGATTGTCGTAGAGACACATCTACAGAGACAGCACAGTTTGCTTTTGGACAAAGTCCATCATACATTCACATCTTGTTATCTACAATCATAACCGGTGTATATCTACACCTTGCAGCATAGACAACCAACATTGAACCGTCTGGTTACCATCCAGAAGAGTCATGAGTTGTCTTAAGGGCAAATAAATCAAGCTGAAGAAAACTTGGAGAATATGATTTATTACTTTATTTAGTTCTGACACTTCGAACTGATCTGTATGAAACTATAAGAAGGTTGTTAAAATCAATTTGCTCAATGCTTCATCGAAAAAGTCTGTACACATTTTAGTATCTATGATTGATTGACAGGAAAAAAATGTGTAAATTTGTTATTCTGTGAATTTTATCTTTTAATTTTAGTGGGAACAAAGTAATAAATTTAATTGGACGGTGTCGTTCTTTCTCTGTATGAATTTCTCCACAAACATTTTTTAAACACAAAAACACTCGTCTTTCGCTATATACTCGTAAAGTTGGAAAATTTATCAATAAATTTGAAACAAGCTGTTCTAAGAATGGTTCCGCGATAATTTGATTTAAAGATTTGTTCTAAGATGAATTTGGTGAAAAATATAAATACAGATAATTTTTCAATGATATAAAAACTTTACATAAAAATCTCGGGTCAAAAATGGTACCCATGCAGATCATATAAGATTTTAAATTTTTGAGGTGACCGTAATTCTGACTCTTTTTACTGAGATAATTGTCAAATGAGACGAGAATAAAAAACAATAGTAGTTTAGTGAACTGTAGATGAAAATGAACACGAATAAAGCCCAAAATGCTGAACATTTTAATGAACTTCATAAATGTCCACAGAATAGATGCAGAGGTAGTGAAATCACAATTATTGCATGACCAAGGTGGAAATATCATGGAAAAGGTTAGATCAATCTCTTGATTTGCTTTGAGATATTAAATTGGAAAACTGCTGTTAAACAATACTAATCTAATACAATACTAATCATTTTCTGGTAGTTTATTGTAAAATGAACCCCTGGGAATAATAACGAAAATCTATATGAAACCCATTGAGAATGGAGCACTCTTGTTCTTCTTGGTCCATCTCCTTCTATTTCGATAATTTGAAAACTTCCTCCATTTGTTTGAGGGAGAAGATGAAATAATTGAAAACTACAACACAAGAGCTTTTATAACATTTTCATGTAACTCAAACTGCCAATTAATTTTGTTCATTTTATCTTCCATATTACGATCTTATTATTACAATAATTATTTTTTTAAAAATATTTTTTAAAATAAACATTTTCAGGGGTTCTTAACATTTGTAATGCTGTAGATTTTTGGACTTTCGTCATTCTAACATAAAAATCTTATTAAGACCAAGTGTCACGGGACATTGTGGTCTTACCTACACAATATGGGAATCTTGAAACCCCATTATGTACCCTATGTGGGGAGGAAGAGGAAATAGCCTATTATGTAATCTTTGATTACAGTGCCCTGATCAATTGGAGAGTGGAGACACTCGTTCAAAAAGTCTGATCAAACTCTCTGGGCAGTTGAACCTTAGCTAGAGAAATAAGCTTAACCCAAATACACAAATAGTCCATGAGGCTGAGGTGTAGGGATTCCAAACCTTAAAGTGTGAAGCTCAATGAAATGAAAGCCACAAGGCCTCGTCAAAAGCGTTAAGGTTCTCCCAGACAGACGCATACTTACTCATTTTATTGCAAAACACACATCCTCACATATAATCAAGGAAAAAAAAACACATGTTCTTATAGGATTCTGCATATTGCTCTACCTGCGGACTCCCATAAGAACAAATGTATTTTTTCCTTGCATATATGCAAAAAAGTGTGCTATGTAATAAGATAAGTTATTATGCGGCTGTCTGAGTGAACGCTTAGTCCTTTAGATCTAGATTTTCCCCGTTTGTTTAACATAAATATGGTACATACAAATTTGAATCAGCTAGTGCTTCGCCTGGCGGAATCCCAAACTGTCGTATAGGTTTCGCGAGCAAACTATTTTTGACCGAACAAAGTGAAGATCTTGTTTTAGCAACACGAATTTTCTTTTGTTTGTTTTACTTTTTATTCCGCGTCTTTTCGAATAGTTATTGAACGCCTTGTTTGAGTTTGGGGTCAAATTTGAGGTTTTAATGCTACCTATATATTTCCTGTCTTAATCATTTCATAAGTATGCAATTTAAGGTTAACTAAATTTTTTTTGCTTAACGTCTCTTTAACATCTATTGGTCATTCTTGACGGGGGTTTCACCCTCCAATCGCTGGAAACTTGCAAACCTGTTACCCACACATTGATCTCACCCAGTGAGTTCGGCCGGAAAAATAGCCAGCATCACGAGGGCGCGAACCCACGTGGACACCCACATGGAACAACCACGCTGGACGTTGTTTAACTTTAGTGATCTAACGAGAACTGATGTACTCAACGTGCCAAAGACACAGGCCAAAATATGTTTGTATCCAACGAAATGAATAATTTTTATATTCACAATGTGGAGTGGGAGGTATTGCGTAATAAAAAGTCACGAGAGTCGCGATTAAGTAAAATATAAATACAAGTGAGACGTTAGAACTTTCAGGAGATGGACATGAGATAGGATACAGCAAACATATCTTACTGTACCGTATCTTATCTTCTACGGAATCTTATATTTATCCAGCTCCATCATCATGTAACGATAAAGCGTCAGTCAAACGACTCCCCATTAAAGTACCTTAAAAACTTTAAGTACAATAAAAAATCTAAAAGGGGCATCAATGCGAAAGACCGCTTGTTCCTTTTATAATGTCTTCTTCCTTTTTAAACGGTTTTACCCTCCATTTATCTAATGGAATCTAATGGAAACTAAGGAACTCGCCCAGTCTACATGAGGAGGGTATGAATGTACGTTGTTACCCATTAAATATAATCTCGCTGGTCATTGCTTAACTTCAGTGCTCCTACTAGTAAGTGATGTATTTAACTTCATAGAAACGCTTCGTCATGTCAGAAAAAGGTCATGGGGAATAATTTTCTTTCAAAATATTTGGCAACCACTGATTCCTCTTCTAAATACCATTGTATAATAATAATTAATAATTATTAACAGTTAAACAGATGATGTAAAGGCACCTCCCCAGTTGAAATGTTATCAAACTTTGTACATCTTTTTGTACTCCGAGGTGTTCTTCATATTGCTTTTGTTTCATCTATTTTTTTTTTTTTTTTTTTATTCATAGGCACTAGAGAGCCTCGTTTACATTAGATGTTACCGTGCGAATGAGGCTTTCAGAAATGAGATTATAAGGAATGCTATCGTGACTCATGACGAGTAAGGATCAATCAAATAATGAATTTGGGGAAAACGTGATGTTTAAATTTCTTTACTTCGAAAAGGTCATCTCCGTGGTCCAGAGTGCATCCATCTCTTTTGTTCAAGAGAGATATATTTGACTCCGGGGAATAATTAAGGGTTTATTTTGATTTTTTTTTTATATATATATATTTGGAAAGATATCTATCTATTTCTCCAATTCCAAAAATTGGTCTGCAATACATTTCCATGCTTCTCTGTCAGTCGTCCATTTTTTCACTTTATAATATGATTCGGTGTCCGGTGTCAGCATACTTCATCCACTGTTCGACGTATCTCGTAGGACATGGGCCTCTGCCTTGGCTTCCTTCATGTTTGCATTACATTGGCAGACGGGTTATAAATCGCAGGTTAATTATTTTATACATATATAGAAACGTTAAAAGTCAGCGTGTACGGCACGTTGAATACACCAGTTCCTCTTGGATCACTGAAGTTAAACAACGTCCAGCGAAGTTGTTCCATGTGGTTGTCTAAGTGGGTTCGCGCCCTCGTGATGCTGGCTATTTTTCCGGCCCAACCCTGGCTGTATGAGGTCAGCGAATGGAGGGTGAAACCTCCGTCTCGAATGATGTTAAAGAGAAAAAAATCGTTAAAACATAGTAACGGTATAAATAGGCAGCATTTTTTTTTGTTTCGTTAAAAAAATAAAATTGTTTCTCTCTCCTAAATCTCTGGTTGGTCAGTTTTGCTCCAAAAGTATATAATACGGCCAAACTGTCAAAAATTGGATTTAGACACCTAGGTCAAAATTTATTTAAAATATAAAGAGAGAATTAAATATTTTTTGATCTATAGTGTTGATAAAGCAAATATCTTGACACTTCAATCACTAGAGTCCCTGCATGCCCAAGTAGCCTTGCCAGACGGTACCTCCAATAAATTACTGTAAATTTTTTTTTCTTTCTAATTTGGCTTCACGTCTTTTTAACATCTATTGGTCATTCAAGTTTTACCCTCCATTCGCTAGAAAATCGCAAACCAGCGACTCACATTAAACTCAACCAGCCCGGGTTGGGCCGGAAAAAAGAGCCAACGATACATGGTTTTCCCAAGCGGTCACCGATCCAAGTACTGACCAGCCCCGACGTTGCTTAACTTCAGTGATCTGACGGGAACTGGTGTATTCAACGTGGTATGATCGTTGGCTACAGTACATTTAAAATGTATAAATTTATTTCAACTTATAACTTAAATTTTGAACTTTATAAAATATTCACAGAACTTTGGCTATAATAAAATAGAATACTAATCAACAAGAACAAGCATTTGAATGAAAAGTTATATTAGGTATACAGAATATAAATTTACTGATTTGTTCAATTCAAAATTCTAAAAATGTTGAAAAAGTTTTCTTATATTTTTCGTGTGGAAAAATATTTAATATTCACAAAGTTTATTTAACCAGTTCATACCCTATCATGTTTGACCCCCCATTGTCTCCGAATTCTCTTCTCTCCAGATTTACTTTTTGTGAAACAATATTGTTTAGTCTTCTCTGTTTTTTGTATGAAATTTTAAACTTTTTGAAAATAAAAAGTCTAATGGCCAAGGTTAGAAAAGTATTTGTTTGGAGCATTTTTTTTTATTGTTCTTTTATAATTTTTTTTTTTAAGATGAAGTTTGAAGAATTTCATACCTATAAATTATTCAAATATGATGTTCTGCACTTGACTTCCGGCCAAACCGTCTTAAGGATGAGGAAAATGTCTTGGGAATCTTGGGATCTGGTTTTTGTACATGGAAACAGAAATATACTCTTTGTCAACCAGTATGAAAACTGGTCGCACCAGAAATGACCCAGAGATCTCAAGTCTCACCTGACTCTTTAACAGCCCGATCAGACACTGATGATCAAGGTGTCCTTTCTCAGAAAGGTACATTAAATTTATTAACTTGTACGAATTGTTTTGAAATCGACGCAAAGCTCATATAAGGGTCGCCCGTTACCAAGTCGTAGACTCGAGTACTTACACATGCCTGACACCAATACTTTCTTGTATATTACAAGTTAGTATGTACAGTTTGAAAAAAAAAAAAAAAAAAAAAAAAATCAATGATCAGTCGTCGATCTGTTGCTCCCGGTAATCTCCACTTTTTTTTTTAGTTTAGAAATGGTATTTAGGATGTTTCTGGTCATTATGAAATATAATTTTCAATAAAATATTGTGTATCAACTACAAATAATAAGGCGAGTCACGAGCGCTTTCGTCTGTTACGACATTCTCAAGTGGACTCAATGTCGTAACAGACGAAAGCGCTCGTAACTCGCCTTATTATTTGTAGTTGATACACAATATTTTATTGAAAATTATATTTTTTTTTTTTCACAACATCCATGTCAAAAATCCTTAAAATGAATTTAGGAATTATTACTACCCCAACTCCGCTCCTTGCGACTTGGATCTAACCCCTAGCCTCAAAAAATGGCTCGATGGTAAGAAATCAGTCACCTCTGCCCTGAGGGTATTTGAAAACCCCAGGCGCTACATCACTAAGGTTAAAGCATTGGAACATCTCTGGACCGAGTTTAAAGTAGGAATTTGAAAAATAAAACAAATATAACGCCTAGAATCACTTCTTCCTACCAAGTCCACGAACTTATTAAACAACAGTCGTAACTTTTGTTATCGTTTAATGCACAGCAGAAAAAAACAAAAAAAAAAACAGATTTATAAGATTGTATATGTAGATATTTTGGAGACAATTGATAACTCAGAAAATGTGGAAATACTAAATATTGCTCAGGCTTTAGATAATCGAAAACACACACGTACTTTCTGATACAAATGACCAAAAATCCGACTCGGAAACTAATCGGAAAATTCCCACAATAAAGTTATCTTGCCTTTTTCTTTTGATACTGACTTTCTTCAGGAATCTTCGCCATAAACTCATTGGAGCTCTTGCGGCTATACTATTTTAAAACATTGACACAAGTTGATAGCTCCCCTGCCGAGTATGAAAAACTCAAAGGGTTTCCAATTTGAATAATATTTTGTAAGTCAAAAAGCTTTGTTTTGGTTTTTCATTTCCTATGCACATAAATTTTCTCTCCTTTATCATCATATACATATTTATTATAAAACGCCTTGTTCTCTCCCAGATGATATTTAATGAAATGTCAAGAAAAGCCTCATTTTCTTTCTACGTTTTGTTGACCTTTTAATGTATTTTAAGCCTTTTACATTTTTTGAAATCAGGAAAAATAACATGAGTTTTTAAAATATATTGTGTATGTATGTACGCGTATATCTAATAAGCGCTCCATCTCACAGGAAAATTAAGACTTCGACATTTAAATTTAAGACCTTTTTATAACCTTTCTTAAAAAAATCTGACAATTTTGACACTATATTGTTAGATTTTTTTAAAATAATTATATTTAAATAACTACACCGATTCAAATAATTTTGAAGGTATCTTGTTTTTAGACTTTTGTTATAAATAGATATCAATTTTCTTGCCACAATTGGAAATTTTCCTGAAGAAAAAAACTAACAATCATACCTTGTAATTTAAGAACCTCGAAATTGTATGTCTTTTTTATATCCTGGCATTTAATATTTTTTATCTCTTATTACATATACCTCAAAATATAAGAAAAAACGGATAATATACTTCGGTACCTACAAATTTCACTTTATTAACCGTTCAAAATAATGTCTAGTTTTAACACGACAATTTTTGTACCACGATAAACCTCGAACGCCTGGTCTGATTTTGATGAAATTTGGAATGGACATTAATATATTCATAGATAATTAGTTTATGGGCCACACGGGCCCAAATAGTTTGAATGAGTGATATTTACAGTTCAAAGTATAACGCGAGTGAAATATCTAACTTTTAATGAATTATCAAATAATTGGAGGTACGAAGTCAGGTAATGATAAATTACTCTAAATTGAAATTTGATTATTTCAATAAATTGGACACCGATGAATACAGACAAAAGCTGACAAAATTATTTATTTACTATTTGCATTAATAACAAATTGTGTTTTGTTTGTTCACAGGTAATTCATGGTTTACAAAATTGTTCTACCAATTTGGTTTGCTTAGAAAAAATAATGACAACAGGTAGGCCACGTTTTTTTTTTTACGTCTCCTTAACATCTAAAGTTCATTTGACACGGGGATTTCCCTTTATTTGCTGTAACTTACATAGATAAAAAGATAGCAACATTGAGCTCCACCAGCCTGGGTTGGGACCGGAATGGCCAGCATCACAAGGGCACAAACCTAGAGTCGTCCTTTAGTTTAAATCTCTCACTAGCCAACGATCACACCACTTTGAATACACCAGTTCCCGTCAGATCACTGAAGTCAAGCAACGTCGGGCGTGGTTAGTACTTGGATAGGTGACCGCTTGGGAACACCACGTATCGTTGGCTCTTTTTTCCGGCCCAACTCAGGCTGGGTGAGGTCAATGTGGGTAGCTGGTTTGCAAGTTTCCAGCGAATGGAGGGTAAAACCCCCGTCTTGAATAAGCCAAATTAAAAAAAAAAAAAAAAAAACCTCTCACTCACTTCTGTGAGTGTATTCAGCGTGCCATAGACGCTGGCTATTTTGTATATTTAGAAATTTAATTTCAATCTTCCTCGGAGACCTTCTATCTTTATATCCTAGATTAATCTTGTAAAATCATCCATTTAGGTATATTCGATTTTTTCTTTTTCTCGCAATGATTTCTTGTTAAATATCTCTGAAAAAAGGAGAATCAGTTATGTAGTTACTCTCAAATGATAAAAATAAAAATATCCTGTCAATTTTACTATTTCCCTTCAAAAGTTATAAAGAAAATACAATGCTGCAGTAATAGACAACAAAAAAGTCCGCAATAGAAAAAAAATCAAACTTATCAAAAAGTAATTTTTTCGCTTTTATATTATTCAGGGTGTATATTGCAAGTCATTAATTTCATGACCACGCAGTGAATAACTAACTTCTTCCTAGATTAATCCACATTGCACTTATAGAATTTATGTACAAATATTCTGTCCAAATAGTCTTGTCTCGTCTGAGGATTGGCCATACCAGGTCAAACCATGGCCTTTTTTTCAGAGAGCTGCTCAAGCCATTTGTCATTGTGAGAAATTATCAATGTGATAGATGGGTATTTTTTAAAAGATAATTTAAATTTTGTATATTCTCTATTAGGACTGAATCTACCCACGTAGATGTGGCCGCGTAAGTATCCAACTTGTAAAACTTGTGGAAAAATCCTCAATACTAAATGTAACATAAGTAATACATGGATTGATTTTTATCCTTCGACTTTTTTGGCAAGAATAATAGGGTATTACTTTACGAGTAGTTTTTTAGTTGCAGACCTCACTCATTAAGTGGTCACCATTTGGCCACAATCGATCCAGTATAGGTGTAAAAAACATAATTCTATGATATCCACAGCAAATTTCGCCAAAATCGGATAAGTCATTCAAGAGTTATCGTGGGTAAAATATACAGCCGGACAAACATATTGAAATTTTGGCGTGTCAAATGTAGACTTCACTATGTTCGTCGATTTATCATTCTATTATAGGTATATTATAAAAAACAATGGATTTTTTCTCAAATTTTCGGTAATGTAAAGAAAGTAGATAAATCTTAAAATAACCAGAAAATAGCCTTTTGCTTTAAGATCTCAATCCAAATCTTTAGGGTATGTCAATCCAAATAAACCTAATGTTTCGAAAAAGTTCCTTAAAGTGCATAATTTTCCTTAAACGTTTATTATAGCAACCCTGTTTTGATCATAATTTCATTACATAGCTACTACTGAAAACATATCTTTTTTTTTCTATTATAAAACAAAATATCCAACTTTCCAAGTTTTAAGTCAAAGTTAAAGGGGAAAGGTATAAAGGAAGCATGCTTTTGTAAATTTCCCATAGTACCGTCATGTGTCTAGCACTCTAATAAGCGGGTGTGAAATTTGAATCTATGAGTTGAACGATTAGGAGAAAAGTGACACTGGTTCAACCAGTGTCACTTTTCCCATACCTTTCTTAATGCAATAAATTTGTGGGTATAGTGGTAGTAAAAGAAAAGAATTGTAATGGGATAAAATATTCGATGTCGAGTTTTCCAATAAGTTTTGTGGTCCCCAGAGCCCAAAATTTAAATTTTAGCCATTCGTACGTAAGTGTAAATAGTAAATGCTAAAGAGTTGAAATTTGGTATTTATATATTTTTTATGTGAATGACGAACCTGGAAACTCCTTTCAATTTGCCAGCTTCCACGATTCCAGGCTAAAAGTAGAACGGAAAGTGCTGGAGACTTAAAATTCGTTATGTCATTTATACACATAGAAAGCGACACACATCTTACCGAAACATTTTGTTGAAAATTGAACATTAAAATTTTCAGTCCATTACAATTTTTTTTTTTTTTTTTTTTTTTTTTGTAGATAAAGAAAGTTTATAGATCTTCAGACCAGTTTTTTGTTTTTTATTTCGGCTAAATTTCTTGCTTATCTTCTCAATCCTTTTCCATTTAAAATTTCCTCGTATGTAATAAGAACTTTTCCTATGAAAATACTCGTATTATATATTTTTTAAAAAATATATCCAAGATAGCGTGGTATGTCTGATAAGGCATCCCCTAGGTAGGTATATTTTTTGGAAATGAGTAAAATTATTATAAATTTTCATTTCAGGGGGTTGATTCACACTCTATTATTATGCATAAGGTTTTGTGTAATCTATTTATTTTTTCCACACGTTATAGGAAAGAATTGTTTTCGTTACTTTCTTTTTGTTTTTCATTCAAATTTTAGGGTTGTAGGTAAAGTGTGCGAGGAGGGGGTTATAATCACGATTATTATTATAATAATATGTTACCTGCCATGTTGTTCATGATTGGACGTTAGTAATAAGTTTATCAAAATATTAGCTGGTGTCTGCAACTTTGTATGTTTCTATCCCCATTAAAATTATAACTTTCGACCCGAATAATGTGAATTTCATTAAAGTATTTGGGAAAACTGTAAAAAGAAGAAGATTTCCATAAGTATTTAGATCAGGGGCGTATACAAAATACTAGATGAAGTGGAAGCGAGCGATTACAGTCGGCCAGTCAGGTTTTACTCTATGTTTGACATAATATACAGGTTTTTCTTGGGTCTTCGTGATTGTCACCTTGCCCCCCCCATCAAATGATTGTAATGCCTTTTAAGCGTCATTTTTGGAAAATATCTCACTCCCTCTTTTCTTTTTAATTTAGTACTAAAGTGGAAACCTTAACATCAATTTAAAATAACTCCGACCATTTTTTTCAATACTGATCTCAAATAAATCTCAAAATAATTTCATTTTCTTTCTGGACCCAACCAGCCTGGTTAGGGAAATGTGGCTAGATAGTTTTGTAAGCTTCCAGCGAATAGAGGATAAAACACACATCCCGATTTTCTAAGGGAATTAAAAGAGCACAAAAACAAAAGAAATTTTTTCCTACGATTACTATTTTTAAAACTATCGTAGACAGACTGATGTTCATTCCAATATATTTAAGTAATCTCCTCGCAAAATATATTCAATCAGGGGGTAATTTATATTCCTGAGCAACCCTACAAAATCATTTAGATTATTTCTGAAAACAGAACATTTCTTACAAACAAAACATATCTTTACTGTCAAAACTGCCACTGCTCAAGTCGCTTTTGAAAAACAGAAAGCAAAAAAAAATGTCTTAATTTTACTTTTTTAAAAAAAATTTAGATACCTACTTACAAGATGTCAAAGAAATGGGATGTCTCTTTAGTAAAAATATACAGGGTGCTCTCTTGCAGCCTTGCCAGCTTTTCATCACCGCTAGATCCTCTCCATCTAGTTCTAGATGGAGATATGAAATAAAAAGCAAGCGGTAGGAACAAGTCGTGGCACAGTATAGATCAGTCTGCAAAATTCTAGGGGAGACCTTTGTCCGATGAAATAAGGAAAGGACGACTAAAATTTGTTGGACAAAAATCGGTAGACAAAAAATAAGGTAATACATCAAAAAATGCAAAACAGAAATAGTGAGCTGCCCGATTTTCATGTTATTTGAAGGAAATGAAAATAGACATAGATGATGTGACGGATAGAGATACTGACGAGCAGTTCAAGAAATTAGAAAAGATCAAAAGGCATATATAAGAAGAAAAAAAATCTGGTGTGCATATTGCACGACTTTCCTTATCTATAAAAGAAGAAGAAAGTTTCATGTTTTTTCATGTATAGTTTTCAATGCCAAAACATGTTTTGTGGTCCCCAGAGTACAAATCTCGAGTTTTAGGACTTTAGAAAAAAAGGGGCAAACGGTACATTCAAATATAATTGAAAGTTTCGTGACGCTTTCAATACATGTGACATACTAGCAGAATTCAAGTCTATTTTTCTTTCAGGCAGTATTTGCGGAAATCGCCTAAAATCAACCAAAATGCAGAAAATTGATAGACACCAAATCTCTAGCTCTGACCGTTTCATTTTATTCCGGATTCGTTAATACCATTGAAAACCGACAGCAGTCTCTTGTCGATTTCATTTTAAGCAAAAGCATCTTTGAGAATTTCATGCATAAAATTGTTACATCTATTAGGCACCAGTTCTCTTACCGCTCTTCAGACAGACCCACACACGGACCAATGGCTGAAACTCGAGACTTGGTCTCTGGGGACCTCAAAACGTATTTCTGCATTGAAAAATAGGCATGGAAAATTTCAGCCCATTGCAATGCCTTCCATGGGACTAACAAGCTACGCCCGTTTCGCAAAACGCCTTAGAGGCACGTCCCGCATGGTCGTTCCCGTGCTAATGGTATTGACTTTCCTTTTAAAGGAAAATCGGCTCGAAAAATGTTGGACATTTTTTGCAAACTATGTCTAAATTAAGGATAATCGGACGTAAATCGAAAACGGTTCGACATTTTTTATGAAACATTTTCTGGGGTTTCAGCGTATGGTTTTGGGAGGGTGAATACCTATTATTTTTTCGATATATCTTACCGTTCGCTAAACAATTAATAATACATACACACATATTATCGTTACATTGAGTTCTATTATACTATTGATAAGGAAAGTAGATCCAGAATATAATCAACCTATTTACATGACGTTGAAAATTTGACAAAAATAATGTGTTCACCCTGTATATATAAAACAAGATTAAAATATAATAATACCAAGTTTGCTAGGAATTCCAATTTTTTTTTTTTCAAACATTTTCGAATGATTTATGTCTTTTCATGTATTTGTGATTTTTTTTTTTTTTTTTTTTTTTTTTTTTTTTTTTTTTTTTTTTTTTTTTTTTTTT